>CM074508.1:11398806-11559170 GCA_037389245.1 Oryzias sinensis | reverse complement strand
GCGACGGTTTTTTGATTACCACGCCCACATTCCTTTATCGATCTTGTCGTGCGTAGCATCGTTTTGTTCAGCGCGGGCCAAGGAATCGCATATTTCCTCTTCACGACGTTCCGATGAAAAATGTGCGAGCTAGCCAAGATGGCAACGGTTGCTAGCTCGCCACGCGCACGCCGTTCAAAATCTACAACTTCTAATTCCAACATTTTGTCCAGATTAGCTGGCCGTTGGTGCCCGAAAAGTTACGAGACGATTGATGAAAATTCCAACGACGAGTTTTCGTTTGTATCTGGTGCTAAAGGTGCTTTTTTGAGAAAATTCCAGATGGCGGTCTTTTCCCAAGGTCAAAGGTCAACGACACTTCTGGGGTGTTTGTAGACTGGAGCTGGCAGCAAGTGTGTGCAATTGCGTGAAAATCGCTCAAACAAAAGTGTCTTTTCCCCATATTGTGGGAAAACATGAAAATCGCCTATTCTCAGAGTTAGCCACAAAATGGCCGCCAAGCCGTAGGTCGTGCGGCCGTCCCATAATGATTTCAAAACATCTTTGGGATATTTCCCCGACACGTGTGTCTTGGTTTCGCGACTGTATTTTGAAGTACATTTTGTTCGGCCCCATACGCGATTTTCGGCCCATTCATATTTTTGACGGGATCGCTGGCCGTGATGTCATCGTCCTTCGGGGGGGTGACGTTGACTTTGTGGAAAATTCATTTGCAATTTATACCAGGTGTGCACATTTTGGTGACTTTTCGAGCATGCGGCGGGGGTCAAATTCTCGCTGAAAGGCGGCGAAGTCGTCGTTTCCAACTGTGAAAACAATATGGTCCTTGCAGTCAGTGACTGCTGCTGCGGGCCATAATTAAACTGACCAACGTTTGCAAGAGGGGAAGGTTAACAAAAAAGTCCTCTAAACATTACCGACGTTAAAGGCATTCCCCCCCCTTTTTTTTTTGTTTGGTTCTGTACACTATGCAGCATTTCATGCATTTACACCAGGAATGAAACTTATAAAGTACACCTAAATATCGCGCCATTTTTTATTTCAGTCCTTACGCTATTTAAAAAGTTATTATAGTCAATATTTTATAACAATGATTTAAATGCAAACTTGCGCATTAACTTGAGCAGCTATGTTTTCCCACGCTAACTGTCTCTGTTTTGCAGATGCAGCTGTGTTGCTTTTCTTCTGGAATATGTGCTCATATTCACTGTAACGCTGCAGCAGCACGTCAAGTTCAGCTGGCGAAAAATACTCAGACCTCTTTTTTTCACGGTTGCCATGGTGACTCGTGATATCTGCGCTCCATTGATAATGGCTTCTTATAGTCGCGGTGCGCACGCTCACCTCCGAATCAGTCCACTCAGAGTTGATTGATCTAACTCGGATCAGCTGCTCTGAAACAGAAAACTCAGAGTGGTTAATCTCCCGATTGACCAACTCAGAGTTCAAGTTCAACCTCAGAGTTGGTTGAACCTCCTTTCTGAAACAGGCCCCCGACTTAGCCATTCCATTGACACACTGGGGAAGCTTTATAGACAGGAACAAACCATTCTAGACACATGAGGGAGAGGAAACTAATCAAGCATTCAAACTAATTAATCTGATTACAAAATGGAGAAACAGAAACCAAACAAAATTCATATAATACAAAAGTAGTCTTCAACAAAAAGTGGACTAAATCATTTCATTTAAATAAGCAAAAATAAAGTCCATGAGGAGAGTTGGCAACCCCTGCAGTTCCCCAGTGGAATTTCCCAATCTCCTCCGCTGATTACTATGGATGGCTCACCTGGGATGGAAACTCAGAAAACAAACAAAAGGGAATAAACTACTTTTTTCTCACTTAAAACAAATAAATCAAATGTGTGCACCCATTGTTAATTAATTTTAAGTAAACAAAGTAAAAATTAATGTTTTGAATTTAAAGAAAAATAAAGAAATACTAATACCTCTGTGGTGGTTTGAGGTTCAACCTCTACAAAGTCAATATCTATATAAAATCCCACATTTTTGGGACTTTAGTGGATACACTTTATGAAACTTAATGTATTGAGGGAAGTATATGCTAATTTAACTTTGTAATCCTATAACAGTTTTTTAAAATGTAATAAATATCTAGAATTTTTTCCCCCCTGAACTCTGCTTGGATTGAAGCTTTTTTGAATCCTGTAGAACTGAAGCTCAACAATGACGTTCCTCCATTTTCCTCGAAGTTCCTGGTAAATTAAAGGTTTTTGAAAAAATTACCAGATGCGTGCAGCAATTATAATAAATTATAACACATGTTGTCACCTCATTTCCTTTACAGTGAAATTGACCTTCAACCCAAAAATCGTGTTAATAATTTTAGATAAAAAGTTGGTACCAAACAGAGATTTTTAGTCTGACCTCTGAGCATTTTTTTTCCTGCAACAGGTTACGTTTGACTTCAGTAGCAAATTAGTAATTTGTCTTCTGCTGCGTGATTGACAGGGAACAGTAAAGCCTGCTGATCTTTAAGGACTAAGAGGGACGTGGGAGGGGAAAGGCATGAAGGATGTTGTAAAGTAGAGGGAGGTGGGTAGAACAGGAGTTCAGACATGGAGACAAATAGCCAGGATTGTATATGATCTCCAACAATCTAACAGACTCCGACAGATAGAGAGAAGCAACAAATGCAGAGGCACAAGAGGCGAAGGGCGGCACGGAGACAGGTTGCTGGAATTAACTAAGAAAAACCTTACAGAGGCTGAGATATTGATTAACTGGGATGTAGTACCACCAGAACTTCAGGTAGTGACCTTAAATAGTCCAAGTGGCTTCATCAGTCTGACAGATGAACTTGAAGTCTACAAAACAGGATTTGAGTTTCTAATCTATTATGGTGTTCAAGTTTTGAGGTAAGGAGTTGTCTGGGTGCATTATCTCGGTGTGTAAACTGTAAAAGCAACGGCTGTGAGGACATGAAGGCAGAACAACACAGTGTTTGGTAAAATAAAATAAAAAACGTATTTTTTTTTTTTTTGCAGTTGTTGTGCATGGACTCCTGATGGAGTCTCTTAATGCAAAAGACAAAAAAAAAACATGTGGATTAAAAAAATACAAACATCTAAAGACCCACTCTGATGAAATTTGTGTTTTGGATGTTTTTAACTTGATTTTGTGGCATTTCTCTAATAATGGAGGACGAATATAAAGAAATCTAAGCTATTTTTTGATTCAAATCATAGTGAATCAGAAGCAGATTTTAAAAAGAAATGTAGTTTGAGGAAGAGATTATTAGTGACAGAAAATACAATGGACGGGCAACAAGCTCCCTGCTCCACTCCAGTCGGATGCATCCACTTGTTGACGACTAGATCCATGTTTTCATCGTCTGAGCTGACATCTCGTTCAAAGCTGTACGACTGGATAAATCCAATATTCGTTGCCATTTTTGTTGCGCCCGTAAAGTTAGGTTGGGTGTGTGTGGTGCTGTAAGCTAGTGGGAGAGCTTGTAAACAAAGGGATGATGGGAAGGAAGCAGGCTCCGCACAAAACTCAGAGGTGACTTTCTAATGAACTACAGCCGCTCTGCAGAAACTATGTTCTAGAAAACTACACCAATTTTTTTTTTTTTTTGCCTAAACATTGCACAATCAAAAACACCACTGGGAATGCTTTTACAATTGATCAAAAGAGGATCAAATTGGAACTTTAAAAAAAAACGGTATAAAATTGCCTAAATAATGGTCGAAACTGCAACTGGTTATTAATTTGTGTACAGTTGTTGAAGGGAACATCTGCCTCATGAGAAAACATTTGGGTTGAAAATTAATATTAGGAATAGAAAAAAAATATCAGGCTGGTTTTCTACTAAATTTCTGTTCTGTACCTGTAAATGGCTTGAGTGTAATTGTCTGGTCAGATGAGCTTCGTCTGCAAATCTTGGTCTATACATTGGCATGAAAGTCAATGCTTGACAACGTTTCATGTGACAAAAAGCCTGTCATTTCAGCCATTTGAACAGAATAATATTGAGTTTATCCTCTTTAGGTAACATTTTTGTTTTTTACCATGCAAAATACTTCTTTTTTTTTAGCTTGTAAGTGTATTATAATGTTCACTCCATAAGAAACCCCAAGGCGGTATTTTGATCCATTCATGCATTTTTGAGTATTCCTCCAAAAGCCTGCACTCTGAAAATGAGCCGGTTCTCACGTTGTGACGTAGATAAGGGAGAACCGCCCCTTCCAGGAAGGGTCTGTGCTGTCAGCACCGCTCCCAGGCTAACACACACCCCCACTTTCTCCACGGAGTTAGCCGTGGTCAGCTAAAAAGCTTTCATTTTATATGCACATCCATCTCTGAAAAACTTGTGCAAGGTATAAGAATAGCACAGGATAGGCCCTTTAAAGCATTTTTTTACAGAATATTCCAAAACTTACAGTTAAAATCCCTTCACCACTCACTAATTTTATGTTGCCTTCCGTGTGTTTCTTCATTATAGGACGTGTGTTTTTCTGATCTAATAAATTGGCTTTCTAAAAAAAATGTACAATATTTTCATTATAAACTAATTCATTTATAGCTCAAGAAGATTAGAATCTCATCATCTTCCTGTTAAAAAAACGGATGTGGGAAAATAAATCATCATGCAGCCAGAACACATTTACTTTTTCAGATGACACTAGGCTGCAACTAATAATTATTTAGGTTATGGCTAATCTGTTTAATAATTTCAATGTAGTTTACAAGCTGTAGCAGACAGGATTTTAGTCCAAGAAAGTTTGTACGGGGAATCTAAAAAAAAAAAAAAAACACATTTCTGCTATAAAACATGTTTTCTTTTAAGATAGAACCATTTTAGATATGTGGAGGAGTCTGTACACGCTTTTTTAAAATAAAGACCTCTGTTGTATCTCTGCTGCACATTTACGGAAATGAATCTACTCACAACCTATGAGAAATTATTTGGAAATATTTTAGGATTAAGCAAAATTAAGAAGTATAAATGAATAAAACATACCCAGAGAATGAAATAACCATGCAGCTTTTTCTGACCTTTTGTTTTTGTCATGAGTTTTGTCTGTGCTTCAGTCACACCTAGGGTGCACTGATGTGCAACTGTTTGTGTGGCTTTGCACCGCTATGCAACACTTTGCATTAATAATGCGTTGCATATCCGTTCATTGGTGATACGAAAAGCCACTTTTCTCCATGTCAGAATCAGCTGATTCAGGTCGATCACGTAAACTGTTGAAGACTTATGGTAAGTCAAAGAGCGAGTACGTTATTTGCCAGCAACATTCTGGGGGTCAAAAGGTGCAGCAGGTAAGTGACATGTTTGATAAAATGCTCTGACAAATGGCTTACGATATGTAGCTGACAAACGATTTATTGGCTCTATAGATTTCCAGATTCTTTTTTACCAAACAAAAGCAAAGCGCCTAAAATCCAATTATTCCAAACCATATAAATATGTTCAGTTTCATTAACCATCAAATGAAGAATAAGCAATTAAGCAAAATTTGAATAGCCAGCCATCGCAGCTTTGTTTATTTACTCAGACATCATTGTCTTGGTGCCTCTGGCAGCTCTCTTCCCCCTCCCCTCTCTGCTCTGTTCCTGACATGACCAGCTGTAACCACTCACCTCATCAGCCTGCAGCCTTCTTAAGGAGTTCCAGTTCCAGTATTCATTGCCAGTTCGTTGTTCCTCTACGGTGCATAGTCTCGTCGCCTCATGCATCTTGTTCATGCCTGTCTTCCTCTCGTTAATCTTCTCCTTACGCCTCACGTACAGGAAAAGAAATCCATGAGTGCTCACCTGGTTACCGTCACCATTCCATATTCCTCATCTTCGCCTCAGATCCAGTTCAAGCCAAGCTCTCATTGCCAAAACTTCCAGCCACGCCTCGCCTCCTAGCTAAGATTCCTGATCTTCATCATACTATTTACCATCTGAACTCTGCTTTCAAGTTTGCCATTGAACTCTCTGGCTGCAAATTAAATCATCTTACTTACCTAAAGTTCTCCTGGGTTTTCTTCCGGGTTCCAGCATGTGGGTCTGCCAAGTCTAGTGATATCATGACAATCATACATTTTTTGAATTATTTGTCTGAAAACAAGTTATTGACGGCAAAAAGTCTTTCCCTGAGAGTAATTGCTGTGGTCTGAACTACTATTTAGATGCTTTTGTAAGCGTATTGATTTTGATTCCAGTCACACAGTTGCGAAATACCAACGCACCATAAGACCATTATCATATGAAAAGCTTTTGCATTTCTGAAACACGATTTCTCTGCAGCACAAAACAATGAGGGAACTCTTTCAAAATAAACACTAATTTCTTTATAGTCTATTCTCAAAAAAGTTCGGAATGTGTTATTAACTGTTGATAAAAACATGAATAAACAAATGTATCAATGAACGAGTCAATGAATGAAGAAGGGAAGGCAAAAAGACTGAATGACCCAAGACCATGCACGTGTTGGAGGCTTATTGGGATGTGATTGCCATGGTAACAGTGCTGTACAAGATGCACAACCTGTCCTGCAAACATTTTTTTTAATCATCTATTCAAAAAAACATTCTTCCACTCCATCCGTGTTGAAGTTAGCAAAAGAAAGTTTAGAAGCCAGAGAGGTTGAACCCAGACCAAAATAGAACAATGAGTAAAAAAAAAAAAAACAGCACGTGGGGGTTTATATGAAGGGAGTGGGTGGGAAGTCACGCCTGGATGCAGCACAGGGACGTGTGGGTGGTAAAAATAACCCCAAACTTTCTATTTCTCTCCCACGTCGTCTCCATCCCCTTTCCCTCCTCCGTCGGGACGCTATTTTTAGCTCGGGGATGAGAGAGAGCGTGATCGTCTGTCTGCCATCAACACCGCACGTGAGTCTGCCGCACGTGCAATCCTCCGCACAACTGGCAGGGAGCTGCGTCAGACACGAGCCGCAGCACCACTGATGCCTCCGCCCTGGAGCCAACAGGAGCAGGAGGGAGGACGACGACGAGGACACCGGGCAGATCTCTTGTCTATGTGTGAACAAAAATGCAGTCAAGCAGAGAGCTGGATTTGTTCACACATTTCTTATTCCAGGAATGATGGGTGGGTGGTGTGCAGGGTGTCTTTTCAGTTTTTGAAGCAACAGTGAGGTCATTTTTACCAAACTTAAAGAGAAACTACTGTAAAAGACTTACTTTAATGCTGTCAGTCATTTCTTAAAGACCCACTCTGATGAAAATTGTGTTTTAACATGTTCTTGGAGGAAAATTTGTAGTTCTTTATTCAGGAGTTGACGAAAAATTGCCATTTGAAAAGCTTGTAACATTGACGTGGGACTTACAAAGGCCGGGCTACAAGCTGCTCCGCTCCATTCTGATGCATCCACTTTCAGACAAATAGATCCATGTAC
Source organism: Oryzias sinensis (assembly GCA_037389245.1). NCBI lineage: Eukaryota > Metazoa > Chordata > Actinopteri > Beloniformes > Adrianichthyidae > Oryzias > Oryzias sinensis. The sequence continues at coordinate 11,551,792 of CM074508.1, read as the reverse complement.
GTCTTCATTCTCCTCGTCCAAGCTGGCATCTGGCTCAAAATACGACTGGATTACTCTGATCATTTTTTGTTGCTGCGGTAATGGTAGGTTGGGGGTGTTAAGGGCTGTAAGCTAGCGGGAGAGAGATTTAACAGGTTGATGATGGGAAATAGGGACAGGCTTACTCTATCCCACAACTCAGAGGGGAATTTCTGATGAAATACTGCTGATCTGCTGAAATTATGTCCTAGAAAATGACCGATTTTTGGATTTTGGCTAAAAACGGCATTATCATAATTAAAAGACTACTGGGATGATCAGAATGGGACTTTAAAAAGTTAACACCGTTTATAATGATTTGCTACTATAAGTGTTATTGTTGATTAGAGGTTTGGAAGAATTGGGTTATACTCTAAATCAGTGGTTCCCAAACTTTTTCTGCAGGGCCCCCCTTTCTGAAGATTAGAATATTTTCTAGCCCCCCACACTGACACAAAGATACAAATCCGTTGTTTCTAAACTCCACCCCGCCTTATAACATGTGGTTAATGAGAAATCTTTCTCTGAACGGTAGAATTCTGTTATCTAAAGCTGAAGGAATCTCTAGATCTGTCTATGTGTCTCTGTCTTTAGAAATGCCAAAACACATCTGTAACCTATTAAACAAAACATTCTTTGATTTTATTTGGAGGAAAAAATGTCATTACTTAAGGAAAAATGTTTTGTGTAACACCAGAAAACATGGGGGCATGGATGTATTAACCTTTGAAACTTTAAACAACTCTTTTAAAATAAAGTGGTTACGTAATTTATTGAAAAGGGAAGACAATATCTGGAATGCATTTCCCAAATATATTTGACAGATTACATTAAATTCTTGCTAAAATGTAATTGTAAAATTGAAAAATTACCCACAAAACTTTCAAACTTTTACAAAGAAGCCCTGCTGGCCTGGAAACTCCTTTATAAACATAATTTTTCTCCAACAACTTGTTCTATTTGGAATAACAGTAATGTACAAAACAAGAATAAATCACTTTTTTCCTAGATGTTATGATAATGATATTGTTTTATTTAGACAACTTTTCAATTCTCATGGACATCTTCTGACGTCTGAAAAATTTCTTTTAAAATTCGGTATTCCTGTTCCACCCAGAGAATATACAATAGTGTTAGATGCCATTCCAACCAGTCTACTTCAACTGTTTAAAGGGATTTAGAACACAAGTCAATTAAGAACCCAGACATTTTTTTTTGGACAATGTGGATATTTGTGTTAATTCAGTTTCCAATAAACAAATAAGAAATCTTTTACAGACCACAACCTTACCTGCTGGGAGGTTTTATTGGGAATCCAAATTTGTAGACATAAAATGGACTTATGCTTTGACTATTAGCAATAAATTCTGTCTAAATAACAAAATAAAAGAGGTGTCCTTCAAAATATCGCATTGTATATATCCTACCAAAAACACTTTGAGTAGATTTGTTGTGGACATGGACCTCTTTTGTTCATTCTGTGGAACTCAGGAGGAAACTATTTATCATCTGTTTGTGGACTGCAGACATAAAAATATGTTTTGGATTGAAGTGGGAAACTATATTGGAAATATAACTAAACAAACTGTTACATTTTTAGATAAAATACATTATTCTGGGTTACCTTAATGTCAAAGTAGACAAAGATTGCGCCTTTATTACACAATTGTTTTTATTATTGGCAAAATTTCATTTCCGTAAAGCCAAATGGTCAAACTCCAAACCTAAATTCCAGCAGTTTTTGAGTGAAATCAATCAGTAATGTACCATTATCAAACATCTGCAAAACCAAAAAGCAATTCCAACTAATTTAATTTTTGAAAAATTTAAAATATATTAAACCCCAAAGATTTTTGAAGTAATAATTCTTTTTGTCTTATGTTGTATGTATGTGTATATATTTATATACTTTTTGTTTTGTTTCTTATATTTTTCTGCAATATGTACACATTTCAATTCCCCCTGAGACATTCACATTGTTATTGTATTGTGTTGTTTGTCAATAAAGTATGAAAAAAAAAAACTCCACCGCGCCCCCCTGCAATACCTCCGCGCCCCCCCTAGGGGGCGCGCCCCCCAGTTTGGGAACCACTGCTCTAAATCAAGGAATGGAAACTAATGATTGGAAGCCTCAATAAATATTAATTTCTAACCTCGCAACAAAGAAAGTCATGTCCCACTCAAACAAATCCTGTTCCCTTTAAACTATTTCCAGGCAAGATATAAATATAATCCAAACTTTTTAAGCATGAGGATGCAAATGAACTATGTATAGATCTAATGCCGTCCAGGGCTAACTGTATAGATCTAGAGGGCTGGAACAATGGTAGATCTAAAACCAAATCCCACAGTTCCATGACTTGACTTATATGTGATAAAACTATCAAAAGACTGCCAGGATGAATATTTTTTTAATGTCAAATACAAAATAAAATTTGGAAGCAAGTTTAACTTTGCCTCCAGCATACTTTTATTAAATCTTGTTATCCTTAAAAAAACTATTCTGAGGGTGCAGGTTTCCCATAAAGCTGAACAGTTTTACCCTGCATTGGAGGAATTTTAACTTGCTTGTTCCACAAGCCCCTGGTGGCTAGATGTGGGACTGCCCTGGCTCCAATTCCTTTGATCTGGAACTGGGACATCACAATACCCAGAACACGAAACCAGCTCACTGAGTCAGTTCTTATTGCAGGTTAAATGAATCAGGGTTGTTTTTTGATGGAGTTTCTGTACTGTAGAAACATTCCTGCCTCCGAATAATGCTTCGCTGTTACCAAGGTGATGGTTTTACTCTCAGATACCCTGTAATGTTCTCAAAAAGGAAATCCATACTGCCCCCCACATGAGTGATACAGCCAAATTTGATAGTTTACCGAGAAATTCTGAGCTTTGTGAATGTGTGCAAAACATTGTACGCTAATCACAGCCTAACTTCAGTCTATTGCTGTTATGAAAGTGTTTATTGCATTCATCAAAAGCTGCAGCCAGTATTGCATACTTTCACTGTTTGAGTTTATTGTGTGTTATAATTGTGGATTTACTTGATTTTTGCAACATTTGGCTTCTGATGCCCTATAAAGTGTGAGAACAGTTAGTGTAAAATCAACTTTTACGTTGTTTTATTTAAAAAAAAAACAGCTTAAAAATGATCTTTCATTCTATTAATTATTTAAAAGAAAGTCTGACTTTCTTCTTTGCATGTTTGGCAAAACTCTTCTGCACTTCTGTATGGATCGACCCACCAATTTAAAAATAGGAAAGCTCCTTTGAATTTGGGATCAAAGGCTTCTGATCCCTGAAACTTCTCTGCCGAGGCTGAATCACGAATGCCATCGGAAACAACTGCAGATCTGAACAGCAAAGTCTTGACGTAAAAGTTTTTAACTTGTAAAAGTAAAATCAATAGATAGGGGAAGAAACAACACACCTGAGCGCCCTTTAAGTTGTGGTCGCACCTGTCTATGGACCTCTACGGGCCAGACACCCCAAAAACTGTGATTAAGGCATGAGGGCATGCATCCCACTCTGTGGTTCTGCTACCATATGGCTATATTTTGCATACAAAGGACGTCTCAGGTGTGAATCCTGGCTATTAATGCATTTCCAGGCAGCATTTTGAAAACACGTGTGAAAAGGAAAACCAAATTCATGTTAGGTAAATTTAATGACAACTCTTGATCCTAGAGATTTCTACTCCAAGCTGGAGGTAAAAGCAAATGACAAAGAATCTGCATCTTAAAACCCTTGTGCTATCTTAGATGATCCCACCCTTACATTGACATGTTCTCCCTACCATGACAAAGGTGGATAAAGGTGGAAAGATTTCATGTAATCCATGGACACCAGTGAAGATCACAAATCTTTGAAGAAAAAAGGTTCAGAGCACTGTCTAGTGGGTCTAGATGACCCATCTTCCATTGTTAAAGTGCCTAGGATAGCACAAGGGTTACGAACATCCTCTTTCTAAGAAACTCTAGCAGCTGTAGAAGCCTGTGTCAGTCTGACCATTGCACAGTAGCAAGGCTTTCATAACTTAAATGTACACTTTTGTCTCAGTTCAAATGAAGCATTCATCTTAAAAATAACTAAATATCATTTAGAAGATTAATTTGTGATGAAATTACATTATTGCAAGTAAAAAAGAACATACTGGATGAAAAATGTAGATTTGAAATAATCTGACCTTAAATAACTCAACCCTAAAATGAAACCCTTTCGCAGTTTTGTTTTTCTGCCTCGGGGGTCATTAGAGGACCACACATGTCTCTCTGAGTCATACAGTTTGGTTTTTTGTTTTTGTTTTACTCCAATGTCCTAAACTCCTTTTATCCCTGGATTCTTGTAGATCATTCATCTGAAGTTGGGATTTGATTTGCAGACGTTGTCCATGTGAAGTTTATATGACATGATCCGGGATCAGAGGGGGGTGGCCTCAGCCTCCTCAGACGTGCAGAAATAGATCTGTCTTTGGCTGGTTGTTGTATTTGCTGTGATTTGTTTGTGTGGGCTTTGAATCTGGCACCTTTTTTCCTTCAGCCGGATTTGTGAAGCAGCCTGGTCTGAGGGATGATGGTCTCTTCCAGCTGTCACAAAATAAAAAAATAATAATACCCCAGTTTCCATGGTACTCACCTCACAGAGAAAAAAATGGTGGCTCTCTGCCTTTTATTTATCAAGATCTTTACTTATTGGAAGGTATTTGGGAGGTATCACTGAATGTGGCTTTATTGACATCTAGAGCTGTCGAAAATCTTGTTTTTCACTTTATAACTTTAATTGGTATACTCAAAAGTCCGCCCTTAACTTTTCTGCGACAGTGTTAGGAGGCCAGTTCCAGAGTTTGCCGGGTGTCTCTGTGCTGAATGTTTACATTTCCAGTGAGGCATCGTTTTCCTCCATGTGATGGATATTTTTCCCTTCTAGGCAACTTAATCCTGAAGAGACACTTTGTACTCTGAAAGCGAATCAAATGCGTCCTGATCTTTGCTGACCCACTTCCTTTCAATCCAAGCTTTGTGAGAAATTTCTGACCTTCCTTTTACAGTCACATCCATATATATAAAATATAATAATTAAAAATTAGTTTATCACAAATCTCACCTGGAAACCAAAACCTTTGAATTTCTGGTAGCTGCTCATGCATCGTTGTAGGATCAGCAGGTGATCTGACCTGAAAAGAAGCAGAGACCTGCTCCTTGTAACATTAAAACTCCTCACACATCAAGGATTATTGCTACTTCAAAGTAAAGACGACTTTATTTGAGATCTGACAGTTTATTTCGGTTTTCTCACTGAACAATAAGTCTTTAAAAACTGCATTTTCTAAGGTAGCAACCTACTGACTGATCTGACATAGAAATGAGAGCAAAATTTCAAAACGTCTTCATTGTTCAAATATAATGTACCAAAATCACAATGCTTTTTGAAATAATACTTTTTAATTTTTAAGATAAAATAATTTTTCCTGACGCTTTGCATCATATAGTTGAATTAACCCTAAAATGCTACAATCTGTCATGTCTCGTCAGTCTTATGTCCTGAGTTGTGGACTTTTGGTTAATGTCTGTCACCTGTGTTGTCTCATGTTACACTTCCTGTTTTATTTTGAAACACTGACTCTCCTCTCATTTCAGGCCTTGTTACTTCCTGCCCTTGTCTGTTCCCTTCAGATGTGACTGTTTAATCTTCCCTGATTGTTTCCACCTGTGATTCCCTTCCTCATGTCTTAAATAGTCTCCCTTTGTCCTGTGCCAGTTTGTTTGGTTGTATCCTGTGTCCTAGCCATAGCGGCCATAGCGGCCATAGCAACCATAGTAACCTTAGCAGCCATAACAACCATAGCAACCATAGTAACCTTAGCAGCCATAACAACCATAGCAACCATAGTAACCTTAGCAGCCATAGTAAAGATTATGGCTCTTAAACTCTGCATCTGAGTCCAGCCCTGAGTTCTGTCTTGACACAATTTAAATCAATGAAAAATTAAACTAAATTAAACTTGCAAACACTGGTGAACATAAGAATTTGGAGTTAACCTCCCTTTCTCTCCTGAAACTTCACCCAGTCATCAATATCAGGGTTCAAATCCTGTGCAGCAACACATTTATGTCATTCAAGTGAGCAAAAAACAATGAAATGTCCAAAAACCTTTTCCTGGTTTCTGCCTGAATTTTGTGGCAACACCGGGGTGAGGGAGGGGTCCCATCTTTGTGTGATTGATTAACAATTTTCTGTTTTTATGACTGTTTTATCTGCTTTTATGTTAAGCGCTTTGTGTTTTTAACTGAAATGAAAGGCGCTATATAAATAAATAAAGTTTGAGTTTGATGGGGCGCCATCAGTGACTAGACTGACATCATGTGACCAGTTCACTCCAACATTGTCCAGCGCAGTAACTATAGAGCTGACTATGTCATCAGCTGTTGTTGTGTCCATCAACTCAAGAAACTCCGCTGTGACGTCTCTTTAACACCTCTAATAAATATGCACAGTTGTGCAATATCTGTGCTAAAATCAATAGGGACCAAAAATGCAATAAATGACTGGATTCCTTCATTTAGTGTCCAAGTCTCCTCAGAGATGTTGTATCTGTAATCCTAATTCTTGACAGACTCGTGTTGGCAAAGGTCGGCTGCTTTTTGGGGCATAAGAGTTCTGCAGCCTTCTGGATTTTCCATAAGTTCACCGTCCGAAAATGGTTTGGATGTTTGCTCCAACTTGTTTGCAATAAGGTAGCTAGCTGTCACTGCTCCATTACTGACGTCACGGCTGCAATAAATACAGATGGTTATTTTTTCAGTCCAGCTAATAGTTGGTAAATCTTCTCTTTTTCTTAACTCCAAATGAATCTGTCTTTATGGTGAGTCTCATATGAGGCTGAATGTTAACATATATTCTTTGAGCACTGCGACCTGTTGATGACATACCAAGCATGCAGGTTTTGCATTCAGCTCTGTGAACAAATACAACTCTGTCCATTTTTCCTGGAAAGCTCAGGACTTCACTTCAACCTTTTTTTTCTTTTTGACAACTACTTTGGATGTAGATCAAAAATGATTGGAATGGGAATTTAATTAAAGAATTGGTCCGAATTTAAACTTTTTAAAAACACATTACAATCATTTTACTGTGCTGCAATAATCTGGGCTAAGGAGAAACAATACCAACATTGAAAAAAATGAATGATAAAAACAACAACAGTTTTTTTCTTAGTTTTGTGTGTGTAGCCTCTTCAGGGGAACTCGATTGCCTTTTAAAATCAAACTTAATTAAAACGTACATTATCTTAAACCTGAAAGTTAAACACTAAACACCAAAATTTGCACGTTAACTAGTATTTACACCATAAGGAACTAGATCCAATTTGATCAAAAACATCCAATTTTTTTAACTTCCTGCTCTGCAGCTTATATTAACATGCATTGAATTTCGGTAAAGGCGCTCACAAAAGGCTTGTTTTCTTCTTCTTTTAAATCATTAATAAAGGAGAAAGAAGACATTAAACACAAGAAGATTCTGTTTAAGCAAAGCCTTATGAACAACAAATGCCAAAATATGTGGATTAAAATGACAGTTTATTAAGAGTGTTGTGCATTTCTAGGAAAAATTGATTTTTGGGGGGTTTTGAATTATTTCTTTTGTTTCATAGCGGCTTAAGTTCAAATAAGCAGAGTGAGTTAAATCCTGTACAGATGATGGAATGTAGTTGAGACTTTTATCATCACTTAAAAACTGATCCTGAAGAGGCAGATGGGACACACAGTGATGCAGGTTGTTCAGTCTCTTCCATTACTTTTTGAGTTGTACTTTACTCTTGTTGTTTTAGTGCTTAACTGATGCTGAGCACATCAGAACCAGATCCTGATCAAATATTTCTGTATTGTGTTCAAATACAAGCCTCTCCATCCCGTCAAAATGCAAATGTATTGGATTTGTTTTTCTCTTGGATGTTGAGTTGGCTGTCATCTTCTCCATCATCCTAAACCTCCTCCAATCTGCTGGATCTGCAGGCTGCAGCTGTAGTTCCTCCTTTACAAATGTCATATTACTGCAGATTCTATCAGTGCTTAAAGACGTAAAAAGATGTGAATAAATAAGGTGAGAAAATAAACGTCTGCTTCCCAGGTTGGCAGCCAACAGCACACAGAGGCGTCTAAAAGAACCAGAAAAGGCTCTCTTCTGCTGAAGAGAGATGGATTTGATATTTAATGGCTATTGATCCATCATGTTTGTGTTGCTCAGCGGGGATTCCTACCTTTTTTTTCTTCTTGTTTCTTGACAAAAGCTCTGTCAAATCCTTCATTTTCCTTCAGACTTACAAGATTAAGTTTGATAGCAACAAGCCGCCTGCATGGGTTTCTCGATGTGTTTCAAGGTAGTCTGTGAAATGCAGCTTCAAACAACTGGAGGACTCATGTGGCTGCTTACATCTAGTGGCAGATGGAAGAACTGCATTATTTTTTGACACAAAATACTAAACATGTTCAGGACTAATATGCCAAAACATCGTTACAATTAAATTTAAAAATTTCAAAGAAATTCTTCTGGAAATATTAAGTGAAACTCCTTTGAGTTTCCTGTAAAATCAATCTTGTATTTGAACTTTCAATTTCAGCTCCACTGATTTGGTGTTGTGTTGAAGATCACTTCTAGAACTCAGAGTTTCCCTCATCTGTTCTTTAAACCACATAAAAAATATAATTTCACAGCCTTCAAAGAAACTTAAAATAAAAAATAAAATCAGTGTCAGAAACACTGATTGTTTTATTCTTAAAAAAATCAAACTTTTTAATTTATTTATGCTGAATGTTATAGTTTATTTAATAAATCCATACATCCACCCATTTTCCAAACTTGCTGGATGCCATTTGGGGTCACAGCGCTGCTGGAGCCTATCCCTGCCACAGTTCTGGACTGGTCCCCAGTCTGTCGCAGGACCTCAAACAGTCACAATCACACTAAGTGACAATTTTAGGAACCATCAATTGACCAATGAAGCATGTTTGTGGACTGTTGGAGGAATTTAGCGTGCCTGGTGAAAACCCACACATGCACGTGAAAAACACGCAAATTCTAAACCAAAAGACCAGCTGGGAACCTGGAACTTTTCGCTGAGAGGAGAATTCACTAACTGTGCAGCCCAGACAGAGTTGGTGGGTGTCAGAAAGCAGGTCTCGAGGGTCGGTGTCTAATATGTTTTCCAACCAGCCTGCCATGGAAGCTTCTTACTGGCTGAACACACCTGATCCAGATAATCAGCAGCAGATTTCTGGAATACCAGCAGGAGGCCAATCCTTGAGGCCTGGATACTTTTTCAAATCCTGCAGTGCCAGATCAGTACATGTGCAGGCTCGTCTATAGTTTGCTAGAGAGTATTTGAAGGATCCAGGAAAGGATTGGGAGAATATCCTATGGTCGGATAAAACCAAATTAGAACTTTTCGGTAAAAACTCTACTCATCATGTTTTGAGGAGAAAGAATGCTGAGAAGAAGACCATCCCTACTGTAAAGCATGGGGGTGGAAACATCATGCTTTGGGGCTGATTTTAGCAAAGGTACCAGGACGACTGATCCGTGTAAAGGAAGGAATGAATGGGGCCATGTATCGTAAGATTTCGAGTGAAAACCTCCTTCCATCATCAAGGGCATTGAAGATAAAACCTGGCTGGGTCTTTCATCATGACAACAATCCAAAAAACACAGTAATGAGGGAGAGGCTTCGCAAGAAGCATTTGAAGGTCCTGGAGTAGCCTAGCCAGTCTCCAGATGTTAACCTCATAGAAAATCTCTGGAGGGAGTTAAAAGTCCATATTGCCCAGCGACAGCCCCAAAACATCAGTGCTGTAGAGGAGATCTGCATGGAGGAATGGGCCAAAATACCAGCAACAGTTTGTGAAAACCTTGTGAAGACTAACAGAAAACATGTAACTGCTGTCGCTGTCATTACCAACAAAGAGTATGTAACAAAGTATTATTTTGAACCTTTGTTATTGACCAAAACTTCTTTTCCACCATAATTTGCAAACAAATTCCTTAAAAATCATATTTTTTCTCATTTTGTCTCTCATACTGTAGTTGAGGTCTACCTATGATGAAAATTACATTTCTTTTTTTAAGTGGGAGAACTTGGAAAATTGGTGGCTGACTAAATACGTTTTGTCCTCGCTGCAACAAATGACAACGCAGACATGTGGGTGTAGCTACGCCCCCTGTGGGAGTGCATTAGTAATAACTTTATTGCAAAAATACAGGTTACCTCTTTCCCCGAGCAACACCACCCCGAAAACTGGCACACACTCAGTCGATGCACACCCACACACCCCTCCCCCACCTTTAGTTATGACCTCCGGTCTTTGACCATCTCGTCATTCACAAACACACAGTTTCATCCTTTGGTTTACATTCATTCGCTCTGCTTCTCCCTTTTGTTTCTTGTTCCTCCGCAGCAAAGTTCCCCAGCAGCTTTAAAACGCGAGGCTTCCTCCTCGTCTCAGTGTCCCCCCCGGGTGTGTCTTCCACCAGACTGTCTCTGATGCAGGATTGTGAGGGAAGGTTGATTTGCATAGCGGTCTCATGCGCTACAATTGGCTACATTCTCTCACATCCAAGACCAAAAAAAACACAAAGAACACATCATGACCTCAGCATGAAAAAACAAAAACAGGCCAACCTTTGGTTTAGTTACAACAATCCATCAGTAAAGTCATGAAAAAACTTGACACTGAATTAGTTTTTACATGGGCTTTGTGAATCTATAAAGAACAATGCATCATTAGAAATGCACACGTCAGAATGCTACTCAGTACAGGTAAGAGAGCAGTCTTTCTTCATACCAATGAAAAATGGCTGACATCTCTGAAGTTAGGCTGAAAATATACTTCTAATACGCAATTAAAAAGCATATTTATATATCACTGTTTAGGGCTGGATATGAACATTTTTGCTTTTTTTTTCATAAACAATCTTTAAACCCATGTCGTTTTAAGTTCACCTGAGGCCTTGGAGTAAAACAAAAGCCTCCATTCTGTCCCCTCGGAGAGTGTACTTCCACCCATCCGCCCTGCAAAGTGCACTTAAGTCATCTGCTTCCCACAATAAAAAACCTAAGAGTTTCCCAACCAACGTCTTCCCATTCCATCAAAACTATGCCACCTTTTTTGGAACCTAGAGAGGAAGCGAGAACGAATCAAAGCAAGGCAGGTGTATAGATAGAAAAGATAAGAAAATGTCAAATCAGGAACACGAGCACTTTTCTGTTTTAATCTCCCGGTAGAAACGGGAGAACTGTCATTAGGTTGGCAGACGGTTTGGGGACGGAAACTCCAGCTAGACACTTGTGAAGTGCACTCCACTCCTAGTTAAAATGCAGACACGAGGAAGTACCACTTTGAGTTTATCAATATTTGTTAATTATCAACATTCCATAAGGTCTTATTAATTAACATACAGGTTTTCATACATGGGCTTGTTTTTTTCTGTACATGACTTGTAGCTAAGAAGAGTTCAGTCCGGGTGGATTTACTGTGCGTACACACAAGAAAGAAACACAACCAAACCCCCAAAACGAAAAGAGAAAAATATGGCTGTCGATCTGAAACAGACTCAGTTCAGCTACATGTGCGTCCAACATTAAATGCCCGTGAAGAAAGAGGAAGAGGCGTGGCTACTTGGTAGGAGTCTGCCCTGAGGTAGGGGTCTGTGAGGAGGGCAAAAGGTTCGCTTGGAGCGCCGGTCCCGCTCAGACCAGGCCCATCACACAGGGAAACCCTCAGGGAGACGAAAGACAGTACTAAAGAGGAGAAGGAGGGGCTTAGGTTTTGTCAGGGGGGGTCAGATTGACTGCATAGACAGAATAAGAGGTCAAGAAGGGGAGGAAGGCAAGAAGGGACTAAGCAGGGTGCTGCAGGCGCTGAGGGGGGTTCTACGTCAGTGCAGGTGTGTGTGTGTGTTTGTGTGTGTGTAATTGCATGTGGAGGGATGGGACAGGCTTTGATTTATTTGATCCTACTTAGTCTACTCCACATCCATCAGGGCTGGGATGTGGAGAACCAGGGAGCTGCTGTGCCGAAACGCAGTGAGACGTTAGTGGAGGAGAGCCGGATTCTCGTCAGAAGGCAGCTTGACTCCGGTCAGACAGAGCCAGAAACTCCCTGCGCCTTCTGGCAGCTCCTGGAGAGGAATAGAACACGACAGGTCCACATCAGGTCACATGACTGACAAACATGCTTCACCAACATACACAAGGGTGCTGCCAGGGTTCCTGGGGTCTCGGGTAAAGCTTTACAGAGGGCCCCCGGCTATCACCCTCAGATGTTAGTTGATTTTCAGCCTGCTAACTGGGAAATAACCCTTCAGTCCTCAAATGGGTCAAATCAAGACCAGTCTGATGAGAACACAAGGGGTCCACTGACTAAATGTGAGAATTTAACTGAGTGACCCCACCCCCTTGCATTCTAAATAGGAAGTAACCCCTGGCTCCAAATAGAGCTCTATAGAGAAATTAACAGCTATTACTTAGTCATTATAAATGTCAGAATAAGCATTCTTGCTCTGCTATGTGTAGGGGTGTGGCCTTCCAACAAGCTCCCTCTTGATTGGCAAGAGTGGAAACGTTGACTCAGATCGACTCAGGCCTTCCGTTGGAGCCGGAAGTGAGGCATTGTTCTATGGGTGACGCCACACTCCCCCTGTCCTGTTTTCATATAGAGTCAAAGACGAGGCTCTAGCTAGCAGCCCCTCCCCATTTGATCTCAGCATATGAAGCTGTAGTCGTCCAAAACAAAACTGACACGTCTAAGCATTTAAAATCCATTAAAGTTCACCAAATCTATAAAGAAAAAAACATACATGACACACACAATGTTTTTGGGGGATTTTGTCCATTTTTTGTTTCATTGTTTCTTTTTTTTTTTAGAGTTTGATGGATATCTACAACAATCAAGTCAAACTTTTTACCAGGTCACTTTTTTAAGTTTGGTCTAAAATAAAAATGAATCCTAACCGGTTCATAATAATCTACCACAAACAAGCGGGTCATCTATAATTGGCTCCGTTTATTAGTGTAAACCAGACGTCACTGCCTGAGTGTTGAGTTTTACTGACGGTACCTTTCTTGGCACACAGCTCGAAATGAGAGTTCCCCTCTAATGAGGTCAGCCACTAAGATTATGTCTGCGGCCGTTAATGAGCAGAAACTTCTCCTCCCCCTTTGACTTTCTGACAATTCTGCTTTGTCCTTAAACGCCCCCACACTTCTGATGTTCAGACCTCAATCTTTACACCACGAGAAGCTGTAAACTCAAGCATCTTTCGAACACGATCAGCTGGATTTGAACACTATTCAGTAGGAAATGACCTCAGTCATTGCAGAATGCATGTGAGAGGAAGGCACGCATGAAAGCAGCTGAAAGCTTAAGTAGCAGTAATGAGCAGGGTCACTGCTGCTGCTTGCTTTTAGGGACTTGGACGCTGTGAATAAGGTTTTATTTGCCTGGTAATTAAGTGCAAACACTTCAGGCGTTTTCTGCTTTAGAATGAAACTTTCAAACTTTTAAATAGTCTGAAATGCAGCAAAATAAAAGCGCAGCTAAATTTAACCAGAGTGAAATAAAGAAAAAAAGAATCCACTTTTTAAAAAGACATTCCTCAGACTCAAGAAAGCAGGACAAGAAATCAAGAGTTCTAGTGTTAAAGCTTCTACCCTTGCATTTCTGTCTGACTTAAATAAAATCAACTGAAAATACCTAAGACTGGCTTCATTAGTTTAGTTGGTATAAAATAGAAAGAAAGAGATGCAGTGAAGCAAATCAAACACTCCCTCAATTAATGTGTGATGTTAGTATTATATGGTGAACTTTGATCAAATAAATATTATAGGGTTTAATCGTCCCAATCATAACTGCTTTATACCAGGATAAACTCGTTGACTCTTTCAGATGGGAATATTGCTAATATTTAGAGAGGGACCTGGCTGTAGACCCAAATTACACAACTTCAGGGGGAAGCAGGGGGAAGTCTTCCCTGGTCACGGCATTACCTTATAATGATAAAAAACATAAAAATGCTTAATCAATTATTGAAGATGGTTAAATGATTGATTTCTAATTACATTACTTCACTTGTTCCAAAAATGGATTCATGATTTTTCCAAATGAAACAGAATTTACACATATTTTTAACTTTTGATACTTGATCAATTTTTGATATGAAGATTTTTGAAACAGTGTTATGTCTATTTTACTGATATAGTATTATTTTTTAATCATATACATAGTTTTTTATGTTTAATTTTCACAATAATTAAGTAATTAATCTTTGTCGTGTGCTTTATTGATACCTAAGGATTCCTAATTCTGTCTGATAAAGTTATAAACTGGATAATGATAAATCCTGAAATAAAATGGTTACAGTTTAACGGGGTGGGATTATATACATTTGCTTCCTTCCACTCCCTTTTAAGCAATATTTAATTTTAAGCCAAATATCCCGAATTGATACGTCCTTGTATGAATGATGATTGTAATGTTTTTTGTATATCATTCTTATTTGATTGCTTATATTAGACCATTTCAAATAGAATCAAATTGCGGTGAACCTTTCACAACCTTGCAGATTTTTGTCTGTGCAATTTACCATACTTGTTTTTCCTAGCACACTGTGTTCCGCACCCTGATTGGCTGTTGACCTATCAATCAAACTCATCCAGGGTGACTCCTGTATAGACTGCGTGTAGCTTTCCACGTGATCTGATTTTTGTTTTCGCCTCGGTACTTGACTTATTTCTCTTCGAAGGTTTGAACTTTAAAAGTTTAAATAAGAGTAAAGTGGGCAAACGTTCATGTCTGTCTGAGAAATGAGTGTAAAGTGTGTAGTGAGGGGGTTTCACAGCCTTAAAACATTCATAATGCTACGTTGTGGATTTCACCTATCATGGATTATTTTTAGAACATAACACCAGTAATAAACGAGGGAACACTGGACATGCATCCATGTGGGATTTGTGTTTGTACCAAACAAAACTTTGAAATGCCACAAGATTTTAGGAAATACTTAAAGACTTGCTGCAATGAAAATCGTGTTTTGGTGTTTTTAACATGTTTATGTGGCATTTTTCTGATGGGGGACATTTTTAAAACAATTTCAGAATAACACTGAATTTCTGAGTATTTCTGTATTCAAGCAGATAAAATCCTGCAGCTTGTGTTGGCTTTACTAATGTTAATTGAGGCTTGTGATGTGCTACAGGCTTGCAGAAGAGAGTCTAAAGGGCTGATGGGAAATTAGCCAGAAGCTAACCTCCTCGCCAACGGTCCCGCCTAAAACTCAGAAACAAATTTCTAATGAACTACTGCAGAAATTCTGTCTTAAAAAGCGACACATGCTTTTTGATTTGGGCTAAAAACTGCATAAACATAATCAAAAGAGCACTGGGAATAGAAAAAATAGTTGGACGGGGACATAAAACCTAAAGTGGGTCACAGTGTGGCCTTTTTTAATTACTGTATTCTTGATTTTGAAGGTTTAAAATGGAAGTCGATCGTGTTTGTGCCTGTTTAAGATAGAACTGCTCTTTGCAGAGGAATGTTTTGTTTTATTTCATTGCTTTTACTCTCCGATCCACATCGATTCTGGAGCATTCACACCAAAGTGAAGCATTTGAAATGGACCCACATTCCTAAGTGGACAAGAGTCCGGTTGAGCAATCTGAGCAAACGGATGTTGGTCTGAACCAGACCAACTGGAAGTTGATTGTCCTTCTCCTTTTTAGGACACATTGGATTGTTTCAGAAGAATCTGATGATTTTTTCCTGAAGTGGTCATAAAAACAAATAAACCTGTTTAAGTCGCTAAATAAAAGCATAAGGTGTCTTTCACATTATTTAATCTGGTGTTTTTATCATTATCTTTACTTTTAATATCTCAGTTTTTGTTCATATCCTTCTGATTCAGAAAACAAAATGTAAAACCGGTGTATGTGTGAAAGTTATGCAGTGGCAAACAGATGTAAAACATTGTCATAAAGAGCTGCAGTTAGAGTTTTATTGATTGTTAAATAAGAAATGATTAAATAAATTGTGAAGGACTTGCTAAAAATACCAGATTTTATTCTTGGATTTTTTCAGAATACTCTCCAGAAACAGCCAGGTCGGTGCAACATGAAACAAAGTAACAAGACAGGAGTCTTGCAGAAATCCCTCAGCAGAGTTCCACAGCTCTTTGAGAGCCAGGGGGGGGGGGGGGGGGGGGGGTTCCAGCACAGCACAGAGAATCTCTGCCACCAGAACTGGGTCTGCCCCCAGGCCTCCTCCATTGTTTCTTCAGTTTTTTTTTCCATTTCGGGTTCAAGTTCAGATCAGCTGCTCTGCACGCAGCACCTTCCTGTCAGTTTTATTTGCAGACCACTAGAAATAGTGGCAGAGATCAAATTGGATATTATTTGATAAATAATACAATGTTTATTATATAATATAATACAGATGTATGAATAAATACTAAAAAAATACCCAAATTATTTTTATTTTGTAAAGTTTCAATGCTTTTATTTTAAAACAGGAGTTATAATCAACTTCAACCTCCTTTTAAAATAAGAGCATTACAAACACGACTCTTATTTCATGATTTTGACCGGATTTGTAAATCTCTCGAATGTGGAACAAAAATGAGCAGAGGCTGGAAACCAAAGACAAATAAAAGCTCAGCGCAGTGTTTACCTTGAAAGCAGTGAAGGGAAGTGATGATGAAGGTGTTGGTGATGAGGAGGATGGAGGAGATGATGAGTAGTGGAATAGCAACAGGGACTCAGAAGAGAGGAAGTAAGCAAGGAGAGGCACTGGCATCAGCCTGCTTCACCTTTGGGAGAAACAGAAGACAGGAGAGGAGGAGAGGCACAGACAGAGAGGAAGATTTGGAATTAGAAAAGCAAGACAAACGGAACGTGCCAGACGGACAGCAGGAGGAGAAGAGCACACATGGTGTACGATGTGATAACGGGACATCAGGCAGGTGTGATTTGACAGCATGACCACTAGGAGGCAGCAAGGTGCAGGGAGTCGAACTTACAAAACTGCGGGTTGCAGTCAAACGATTGTGGCGGGAGGTCACAACTGTCCCACTCAGGCTGCGTCCTATTTGCCTCTGGTTCTCCCCATCATCTGGCCCCACCCCAAAACGTGGATCCCATGATTTCATTGGCTGTGAAGAAACAAAAGGCCTGTCAAATGCCAGTGAATGGTTGAAGAGTGAACGGTCAGAGTAATGATTTAGTTACCTTGTTGAGGTAGGCAGGGGGGCTGTCTTCCCCGTACACACTCCTCTCCATGTCTGCATTGGGGGTTTTAGAGCGAGCCTGCCCCCCCACTCTGAAAATGAGCCTCTCTGATGGGCTGCAGCCTAAAAATACACAGGAAGTCCAAATTGGAACAAAAAAAAGCCTGCTTAGCAAAACACAGTTTCAAACCTGATGCTATGTACACACCGGCCATGTGATGCTCATTGAAGAATATGCATTTAGCACCTGTTCACACTGGACTGTGGGTCCCTGTCACTAGCATATGTACTCACAGTTGGTAGAGGCTTGGTGCAAAATGTCAAAATGGTGGAAATCTGGTGAATCTCGCTCCAGGCTTTTTCTTTCACAGCTCTATTCTGATAAATTAAATATTCCAGGAAGGCAAAAACACGATTATGAATTTCTCCGTCATGAACAACATTCAAACTGTTCGTACTTCCGTGTTTTGAAAAGGACGCTGCCCATACGTCACTACCAAATCCGAGTCCCTGATTTGTCAAAGTTTTACTTTTACCATTGCGTGGCAACGTGTTTTGTATGTACAGCCCTAATACCAACCTAAAAACTCACTAAGCAACACGTGAATGTGAGATTTTTGAAGGCAGAAGCCGTTTACGTGCATTAACATGGACTCTTCATTGGAAATGGTTGCTTAAACGCGTTTCTGAGCCCGGCGTGAACGTAGCATGAGAAAGAAACTTCATTTATTCTGTTGGTGTGTGAGTGTGTGTGCTTGTGTGTGTACCTGTCCTTCCAGCCTGCAGGCTGGCCTGGAAAAGGGAGTCGAGCTCAGACAGTTCAGCCTCATCGGGTCCACAGCAGGGATCGGCCTGCTGTCCCTGGGCATGCTGGGAGTTGTGGTGCCCCGGACAAGACTGACAATTGCAGCTGTGGATCTGACTGTGCATCTGCGGCATGATGGGAACACAGCGGTCGGGGGGAGTGTCGTATGGCGTTACCACGGCATCGGGCCGGTCTAGGCTCCAGGAAGACCAGTGACGCAGGCCGCTATCTGCAGCAGTGGTGGCGTAGTGTTTCCGTTGGCAACCACTGACATCAGGGGACTGGGGCTGCGGAGGCTGCCACAGCGGAGTAAAAGGCTTCCTTTGCCCCGGGACTTGTGGTGGGGGGGACGAGGGAGGCGTTGGGGGCTGAGTGTGAGTGTGTGGTTGTGGGGGGGGTGAGGTGTGTGTGCTGTCCCAGAGACGCAGAGGGAGAGAGGGAAGGGAGATGGCTAAGTGCTTCCCCAGGGGTCTCACGCTGACCCCCCCAGCCTGCAGCAACTCACACAACCTCACCCCAGTCCCCTCCCTTCCATTCCCCCCTTCCTCCCCTCTCCTCCTCATGCCCCCCCCTTGCCCATTCTCCTGGGTGGAAGGGCCACAAGGATGAGTGAGGTTGAGGGTGAGCGCAGATCGAGGGGAAGCAGGTCGGTAGGGCGGAGGAGGGGGCAAGTCCTGGACCGGGGCGGCATGCGGGCCGGGCGTGGCCTGCTCCTCTTCCTCCTCCTGGCTGGATGTCAGCAGTACTTGGACTGAGTCAGGCTGTTCACTGGATGACATGAGAGAGAGCGGGTGAGGGTGAACCAGTAGCAGGAGGAACCGCACAGACACGAGCAGAGCTGCTTCAGACATCAGGTGAGGCGTTTGAGAGGGAAGCTCAAACACGCAGACACACACAACAAGTCCAGACACACAACAGCTCCAGACACACACAACAAGTCCAGACACACACAACAAGTCCAGACACACACAACAGCTCCAGACACACACAAGTCCAGACACACACAACAGCTCCAGACACACACAACAAGTCCAGACACACACAACAGCTCCAGACACACACAACAAGTCCAGACACACACAACAAGTCCAGACACACACGACAAGTCCAGACACACACAACAGCTCCAGACACACACAAGTCCAGACACACACAACAGGTCCAGACACACACAACAGCTCCAGACACACACAAGTCCAGACACACACAACAAGTCCAGACACACAGTGTGGCAGCCTCATGCAAGCACTGCTTTGTGGAGGGGGGCCATGCCGTTGATGGGTGAAGCTCAGCTGAATTAACAGATCAGGAGCTAATAGGGGCGTAACGATTGATCAACCAATCAGATCGATATGTCTGAGTCAAGTTGGTAATCAAAATGGACCTATACTATTATAAAAATCCCTTTAGTATAAATCGATTAAATAGAAATTGGAAAGTACCACTAAGTTAATTTTGCTTTAACTTAAAAGTGCCATCACAGCAGACAACACACACTAAATGATCAAACCATCATTCCAGTCCAATGTGTGGAAGCACTTAGCAATGTCACGTGACCATTTAGTGTGCTAGAATGTTCTAAGAATGTTCACTTTGGATTATTTGGATGTAGAAAAACAACAGTGGGCTGAACTTTATGAAATTAAAATGTGAATGGGTTTGCTTTTAATTTTGTTTGCTTGTTATTTGTACACATATTTACACTTGACTATATTGCAAGAAATACAAGGAATCTGGAAAACTTCACCTGCGCTGTTCAGTACCCAGGAATTTATCTCTGAGTCACACCGGTTGGAGGTTTGTCTAAAGATGTCCAGGATAGATTTTAGGTCACTGAATTGGATCATTCAAAATGAACCAGTATCGATTTAAATCGAACTGTCAACTATAAATTATGACATGAATCGAATTGTTAAAATGAATCGTTACACCCCTCGAAGTCTGACTGTCTGATCTCAACATCTCAAAGCAGAGATCTGCAATGGAGTATTGAAAAAAAATGGCGGCTCTGACTCACTAAATCGCTGACATGTGGAAAATTTGACACAAATCAAATACTGGAGGATTCAGTCTGCCATGACTTGTAGAATTGAGTGTTGGCATGTGCAAATAACAAGTCTATTTCTGTGTGGTGTCCATAGTCTGTGTGTCTACGCTAGTGCCAACCCCCCTCCCCCACATTAACTCTCCTGTCTCTTTTCAGTCCTAGTAATTACCCAGAAGGGCTTTGCAGCGGTGAGCTATAAATCAGGGGCTCATGTTGATCAATAAAGGAGAGGAGGAAAGTAATAAAAGAAGCTGAGTGCTGAGAGCTTTACTTCCACCTACACTTTTCATTAAGTTCCCCTTTAACAGATGGATTAACTTTTTTTAAAAGTTCTAGAACAGTTTAAATGGTGCCGCTAATAAAACTCAGACTAGAACCAAATGAGAGCTACTGATCATTCTCTTCCATCTTGTTAGCTGCGAAAAGGTTCAGTTGATTTAGGGTGCTGCTTTTAAACTCTTTGGGAGGATATAGAAAAGGAAGAGCCCAATATTGCTGTGCGTTTTCTCTTTTTTGGCACTCCAGGGTTGCCATCCAGCTAGCTTTTTTAGAATCCTTCCCCTAACCTGCTGCTGGTCACCTGGACAAGGTGTGTTTTTCCGATTAGAAGCTACAATAGTGGTTTGTTAGAAAACGTATAAGTTATGGCCCTCAAAACATGGAAATTGGTTTAAATAAACCACAAATTTAAGTAAGAGGATTTTGGAATAGCAGGGATTGTGGCTATAAGGGATATTTGAGAGAGTAATGTCTCTACGTGTGTTTTCACAGTTGGGATTTGGTAAACAGAAAGAAAATAATAATAATCAGTAAATAGGATCTTTTACATTTCTTTGATTTATGATTGTCCTGGGCTGTCATAGGAAATGAATAAAAAGACAGACTTTTATTTTATGTTCTTTGTTGGCTTATTATGTTATTATGTGTTTATGAATTATCAGTGATAGGGGACATTATAATAATAGCTATGTTTAAAAGAAACACTATTGCAGCCATGACATAAAGAAATTCAGATCATTTATTTTAGTATTAGTGACTAGAAGGTGGTTTTAATGAAAAAACATTTTTTTTATTTGTGCTTCTGTAAAACATGCCAAACTAGAAGAAAAAAACTACTATTGGACTCATATTTACCTTTCAGAGTATTTATACTCTAACCAACTATCAGAGGCACAACTAATTGAAATAGTTGAGCACCACTCTAAGACAAATGGTTCCCAAAAACATATTTAAAACAGTCTGAGGTTCTATACAAATTTAAGTATATTTCAAAGACTGCAATATTTTCCTCCAACATTTCTGATTTTTTTAGGGCATTTGACTCAACTAATTTGGCATTTATCA
Organism: Oryzias sinensis; assembly: GCA_037389245.1. NCBI lineage: Eukaryota > Metazoa > Chordata > Actinopteri > Beloniformes > Adrianichthyidae > Oryzias > Oryzias sinensis. The sequence goes on along the minus strand of CM074508.1, from coordinate 11,530,313 downwards.
CACTACTAGACTGTTTTAGTAGATTATGTAGACTTTTTAGTATTTACTGAGCAATCTTTAGTTTTTATGTCTATTCTTGGTCTTTCTTTAACTAATTTATAGTTCAGCATTTATCTTGCATTGTTTAAATTTATCATTCCTTGTAAGCATTAATATCCAATCACATTTCTACTCTAATTATTTTGTAAAAATAAGCCTTTAAAGGAACGTTCATTTTGGAGGAGAAAAGTTGGCGAGACATCGGTATCCAAATGTGACAAAAAGGGGGGAAACACACAAACACATCACACAGGACCGAAGCACAGAAGACGGAGAGATCAGCTGCACATTCCAAGCAGAGGCAACACACAGCTACAAAGAGATGCACAACAATGAGGGGAAGCACTGAGGCACACAAGCAGAGAGCAGCTCTGCTTTACGTTTTCTTCTCGATGCCAACGCAGCAAAGCAAAATTGTACTGCATTGCAACAAACACTCAGAGTACCTGTGTACAGTTAAAGGGAGTGTGCGCTTGAGAACTAACAAAAAAAAAAAAAAGCACAAACAGGAGGAAGTGAGTGCAGTGCTGGGGTGTCACAGAAAACAGGGCTTGTGGGGTTTTTGGCCGGCCAGAGCTGAAGACACACATGTGATGACATTTTTAGCCAGCCAGCCCTCAGGACTCACACAAAGTGGTCCTGAGGCGATTCTGAGAACAGCTTGAGCTGAGGACACACACCAAGTAAAAAAAACTGAAGGGTTGGGGAGGGGGACGGAGAACCTGAGGTGGTTTGGATACAGGCACTGCTGCAGACACAGAAGGGGGAACAGAGGTGGTACCTGCATGGCCCCTGTGGGCAGGCGCTTGCTGTCTCCCGTTCCGTTTCCTGTTCCTGCCTGCGTTTGATTGGGCCCCCAGTGCTCCTCATGCACGCAGCTACAGCCAATCCGCTATGAGCGTTAGCCTCATGCAGGGGTCTGAGCACAGCTGAGGATGTTAACAACAGAGCCAGAGATAAAAAAAAGGAGAAGAGGCAGAAGGATATAACGACAGTGGCAGACAGGGGGAGAGTGAGGGACCAGAGAAGGAAGAAAACACGGAAAGAATGAGCGTTAGAGATTAGGACGAACACAAAACATGTGGATGAAAGAACAAGTGAGACAGAGAAGAAAAGTGGAGCAGAAGTAATGGTGATGGGGACGCCTGCATGCATTACGTTCCTCTACTGTCAGTCTGTGCACGAGTCTATTCCCCACAAATACAGAGTTGCAAACTGGGACAGTTACATATGGGCGTCCCTGTAATTTCTACACACACAACAAATGCAGAAATGATCAAAACTAAATGTCGTTTGACAAGATTTTGCACAAAGTAACAAGAGAAACAAACACCTTTATTTACTAAAAGCATGAACAAATTACACAACAACAGTACACAGATTTCTCACAGAGACTCACTAGAAGACCTTTTTCAGTTGTGATCAGTTCTCATTTGTGTGATTTTTGATTAAAGCTACAGTGAGGTTTGTCCATCCGTAGAGCAGGTCAGTGTCTTATTTCTTTATTAAGACTGTAACTACGTGAGAAAATTCCACTTTTTTCAGGCCTTAGTCACCCGTTAGGGAGTTGACCCGTATGAGTTTTGGGGTTGTCCCGGCCCGTGGAGGGTCGTAGACAGGAGAAAGATATCAATTATATCTTCAGGTGAGATGAGTCTTGTCTTTCCCATGAGGCTTGTGCAGCCATCTTCAAGGACTCACCGAAATGGAACGTACCATTGTCATGTGTGTGGTAAGTGTATTGTGAATTATTTGTATGAATCATGTAAGTTAGATGGACCCATGGCAGACGCTGTCGTACGGTGCCCATACGCCACATTGTAGTCATTGGTAAGTTTTGCATACTGGCTCCTTTCTGACCGCATGTGGATGCTGCAAATGCATGATTAATGTTGTGGTTTGGGTTCTGTTTGTGGTATTTTATCTTCCTGTCTTATTTTGAAGGGTTTTTCCTGCCGGTCTCAGGTTGAGTTTTACTTTCCAGGTCCCAATCTTCCATGATTGATTTCCCCTGTGTCTCGTCAGTCCTGTTTGTATATACGTCTTGTCTCTTGTTCTTGTCCATACTGTCTACTTCCCTGTCAGCCTGTTTACCCCGCCAGTTGCTGCTATGGTTTCCTTGCTTGGCAGTGCTGTTTGTTATATTGCAATCCCTTGTTTTTTGGAACACCCTGCCTCCAGTCTCTGCATTTGGGTCCTGCACCAGCCTCGCGACACAACAGATTATGTAAGTGCCCAAACAAACTATGCACTGATGGTCTAATTCACTCATTTTTAACAATATGGCTGTGCTCAATAGAGCAAACACGTATCACTTAAATAGGACTAACAGACTACCTGCCCAGTGTCTAAGGGGGTTGAAAAATGAAAAGTCTATGCGACGCCTGCGTCTCGGCTACTTCACCCTATACTTTTGCATGTTGCATAAGTGTTCACTACGCGGCACACAGTAGAAAAAACTAAAAATCACTCTACGGATTTGACCAAGTGCTCTACGATCTTGACATTTTGGGTGGGCCCTGCACAGATTTGCCCATATGCAGCCCTAGGAGCCGTTGTGACTAAGGCTTTTGATGTTTAAGCAGCCTGTCTTACAGTATTGAAGGGTAAGACTCTTCTGTGTCTCTGTTGTGCGACTAACCGGAATTCAATCAACACAGATTTATATCCAAAAGGATCAATGTTTCTAATCATCTGGTATATGTGTCTCAAATATCTCACTCAGCAACAAATGTCTTTGTCAATAATACAAGTCATTAGTCCAACTGCATTCTGGGATATTAGAAAAAAGACAAATCTTAAAATGGATTACAGCAAAATGCTAAGACAAACAATGTTTTTTTTTAATTCAATAGAAGAAAATAAGGACTTAATTCAGACAATGAATATGATCATCCCACCACGGTAACAGGAAGTTTTCTGCTAAAAGGCAGCTCGGTTTTCAAAATAAAGCTCCATCTTGAATGAATGAATTCAGCAATGGTTCTGAAACTGAGGGATATGAAGTTGAGCAAAAACACGCTTGTGTGTTTGAATCTAACAACTCCTTGTTGCAAAAAGTTTTCATGTCAGCAACAGATGTTCCCCAAATGTCCACATTGGTGATGTTTTTTCTCCCCTTTCTCTGGGGAACGAAGTGTTAACCCTTAGAAATGATCTCAGCACTTTTGAACTCACGGGATGACATTCGATATATAATTATAAGCTAATATTAGGCACTACGATGCCAATAATTTTCTGCATGCTTTGTAAAATCCAATCCCGAGGATAATATTGCATGCAAAATCCAACACATGGGGGGTATTATACAAACACCTTCAGACTTTTTGGTCTCTTTCCCACTTTGCAACTCTGTAAAAGCATTGGTATATCCACTTTTCTTCTAGCTACGCAGTAATTTAAACCCAGCATTAAATAAGGTAGGAGCAATACTGAGACAATCAATATTCATGAGGCCACAAACACCAGACAGGAAAGAAAAAGTCTTTGAAACAAAGCTTTTTTTTTTCTCCCTGAGCCATGAACTTACTTTAAAAAGTGTTAGCTGAGTATAAAAGATGCAGAGGAAGACATCAAAAGAGCAACTCTCATCCATCTTGGCTTGTGTTTGCACACTTTTGAATGATAGAGGCAGAATAGGGGGTAGCTGATGGCAGTTCTGCTCCTGAGCTGTAATGTTCTCTAAAACACTGAAGCAGATTGTTGGGGGCTCTGGCTGAATCCATCGATACGGATGTGGGAACTCAAACTCTGTTACGTAATTGCACTGATAATGATGCCATCTGTTCCTTCTCAAGTCCTTTCACTTCATCAAGGTTGAGTGTGTGTGTGTATGTGTGTTGCTGGAATGAGTGTGCGTCCGATGCATGAGGGTAAAGACACTGAAGCGCACACAGCAGGAGAGACAGGACGCGACACAGTCCCTGACACAGATTTGGATGGCCCTACTTCAGTAAACACCCACAGTTCCGCTAAAAGCCACTCCCAGAACATGTCATTTATTGGGACACAAACCAAATTTGCATAAAAAAACAAACACATATCGAAAGCAATAATATTTTATTGTCAAATAAAACCGCTGACTGTCCTGTGCGCGAGACTTAACAGGCTTAATAAATTCTATAAGCAGACGAGCATGACTGTCCTCCGAATCTGACAGCGTGTAAATACCAAACTTGGGAATCACATGGGATTTTATGACTGAGTGCAACACAGAAAATAATGGGAATGATCACCGGGAGAGAAGCTATTCACTTGCGGGGGAAAAAAAGTGGAAAAAATATTCCCAGAATTCCTAGAGGAAACCATAAACTTTCTTCAGTCTGGGGCTATGTCCAAATTCCCTCACTACTCCCCCCATCTCTATAGGATTAAAATATTTTTTTTAAGTTCTTAATTTTCTTTTCTTTTGTATAGCGGCATTGGACAATCGTAATGGATTTTGAAATTGTAGATTTGGACACCCCTACAAAATTGAGACGGCCCTACATATTCATTAAGTACTGAATAGTGAGGGAATTCAAACACAAGCTGAAAAATCTAATGTTTCCACATTTATGCGTTTAGTTTAAACCTGTGAAACAGGAAAACATTTAACACACGAAAAGGACTTTGTTTAAAACAGTTTAAAAACACAATAGTTGTTGCTGATCATATTTTAAAGTTGTTCAGTTTGTTTAAATTATTTACCATGACAATGTGCCCACAAGTTATAGAGTCCCCCTCAACCCCTTGCTTGACTAAAGGAGCACTAATTGTGAGGGGAGGAGGCAGGAATTCAAATTTTGGTAGAATTTTTATGAACAAAAAAGCTTTATAATACTATTAAGAATAAATCATAAGGAGGGTTTAAATGTATGCAAATTTAATGGCATAAGACAAGTGACCACTAGATGTTTCTTACCCTAATTTCTAAATTATTATCACATTTGTTAAATAACAGAGAATAACAGACTATTGATTATAATCAGTAAACTGATTAAAGCCTGTTTGGATGCACTAGAACTATCCTTCCAACAATGAGAGTCTGTAATCATGGGCTTCAATGTAGTGGGGAGTAATTAGCTGAATTAGAAACAGCTGTGTTGATTGGTAGTCTGAACCTGGTGTGATCATGACAGCAAAAGGAGGTAAAACAATAGAAACAAAGAATAAATGCAACATCTAAAACTGATAAAAATCAACTAAAGTATCACAAACAATATACAACAATTTTGACAATTACACTCTTAAATATTAGCAAAAGCTATAAAAATATTTTTGGCAGGTCTTCTGTTTTTAGCCCTAATTAGATTAAATTACATTTCTCTTATTTTGTAGTGATGAGTGACCTTATAGTCTAATAAAGATTGTGTTTGATTGACTTTTGAAGAAATGTACAAATACAAACATGTTTTAATGTATGTTAACATATTTGGCTAGTGACATCAATTAGCGTATTTGAACACTATAAGTATTTGATGTTATATTTCTCTCCAAACACAAGTCAAACTCATTACTGTTTATTATCGTGTTGATAAAATGTTTTCCTCTCTTCTAAATTCAGGATTGTAGTCCTGATGTCTCTGATGTTAGTCTCATATTTAAAATAATGTAAAAAGTTTTAGGAAAAAAATCTGACTAGAAAAAAGAAACTGTCTTTCTGTCTTTTTCGCTCAAAACTGAGATTCGTAATACAGAGAAAAGAACTAGAAGGCACAACACGAGGAGGCATTTCAAACAAAGCTATGCTTTTAGCTTAATGCTAAAACTATATTTTTTTTTTCTTGCAGTCAATGAATAATGTTTACCTTATTTCATTGAAGAGTATATGTTTTCATTTTCTAGATTTAAAAAAATTGATGATGCTAATGTGCAGATGCCAATAGAATTGAAAAAAGGTTTGCTAAAACAAAAAGGCAGCGGAACATTAGAGCCAGTTGGATTTAATGTAAAAAAAATCACTGCTAAAAAATCTGCTTTAGTCCAAAACAAATACAGCTAATGAAGAATTCAAGTTTTGTTTAGGAAGAATACTGCCTTGAGTTCTGGTCAAATTACAACAGAATAGTAAATTACCATGTAACATAAAAAATTGATTGCTTAGAAGATAAAGACTTATTTTAGCATACTTAAATTTGACTTACATGGGAATATTTTATATAGACATTTTTAAACAAGTTTTACGCCTCAACTTCTGAAACACACTCCTACAAAACAGGTGTTCACACACCTGTGCATGCATGATTCCCTTTTCTTTATGTGTTTTCATATGCATGATTTTCTTTTAAACACAAACCTTTACTGAACGTGTTGGATGAAGAAAGAAAAAATGTACTTTTTTAATGTTCTCTAAGGTTAAATGTATGTGTTAATAGTTAGTTTCTTCATCTGTACAGATTAAACTGGACCTGTCAATCATGTGAAGCAGACTAGTAGGTGTGAACTACAACAAATATGAGGTCAGACCAAGAAAAAAGGGTAGATAGACAAATTACTGTGGCACCAGACAAGACCATAAACCTTTGATTTTAAACCTGAAAAAAACTGCTTCAAAGAAAATTAATTTCTTTAAACAACACTGGCACATTTCTACTATAATTTGCATGTATTGTTGGTACCACACACCTACAAAAAATGAATTATTAGCAATATGCTACATTTACACTGGCCTCAGCAACGTGCGTTCAAGTGACTACTTCCGATGAAAAATCTACAAAAAACGCGCGTACGTGTGTTTTTGCTTTCCATGTTAGAACCTCTTAAGTTCACTACACAAGTTTTTTAGTCAGTTTACGGGTTTGGCGTACAAAATCTGAGGAGAATTACAATATATCTGAATGGAACTGTGGAAAAAAAAAGGCCAGAGAAAGATTTGCAAGATTTGCTCGCTCCAGCATTTAACTGTAGGAACATGCGCCAGTGTCGGAGTCCAGCATGAACACCTTATTATCAGATGCAGCTCAGGCGGACACAATGGTGGAGTCAGGGAGTGGCAGAATCAGAGTCTTTAATATAAGTTCAGGAGGCCATCCAAAAGAGGACTGAATCTGGAACAAATTGCTCTATGAACTCTGGAGAAATTAAGGCTGGATTGCTCACAGGGAAAGAAAGACAATCTGGCACTGGCTTGAGAAAAGAGCACTGCTTATATAGGGAAGACAATGAGGCACAGGTGGAGCACATTAGGGAGGAAGCAGATCACACAGCAGGAACTGGAAATGAAGACAGAAAAGACAGGCCTTCAAAATAAAACAGGAAGTGACAGCCAGAGGGCTAACTAATCCTGACACTTATGTTTAAAAACCTGCATTCTTGAACACGAAATACACGCCTGGTGTGTATGTAGCACCAGTGTAATTTTTTTTAAACAGCTTGAAAAGTAATTATAAATCACTTGTTATTTTAAATTTAATGCGGCTCTTATCAAAAATGTCCTACCGGCAATTGATTTTGTGATGCGGCTATACACACTTGTGCTATACATACACACAATTGTGCAAGCTCTCTCTCACTTAAAAAGATGAAAAAGATGTGTAATCTTCACCATTGGTTTTCCTCAACTATGAGAGACAAAATTGAAAAAGAAAATCCAGAAAATCACATTGTCTGATTTTTACATAATGGTGGAAAATAAGTAGTTGCTCATCTACAAACAACCAAGATTTGTGGCTCTCATAGACCTGCAACTTCTTCTGTGAGAGGATCCTCTGTCCTCCACTCATTACCTGTTTTAATGGCACCTGTTTGAACTGGTTATGTATATAAAAGACACCTGTCCACAACCCAGTCACATTCCAAACTCCACTATGGACAAGACCAAAGAGCTGTCTAAGGACACAAGAAACTGTGGCAGCAATTATTAGGAAATGGAAAACGTACAAGACCACTGATCATCTCCCTCCATCTGAGGCTCTCTGCAAGATCTCACCCCATGGGGTCAAAATGATCACAAGAACATTTAGCAAAAATCCCAGAACCACACGGGGGACCTAGCGAATGACCTGCAGAGAGCTGGGACCAAAGTAACAAAGACTACCATCAGTAACACACCAAGCCGCCAGGGACTCAAATCCTGCAGTGCCAGACATGTTCCCCTGCTAAAGCCAGAACATGTGCAGACCCGTCGAAAGTTTGCTAGTATTTGGGGGATCCAGGAGAGGATTGGGAGAATATCCTATGGTCGGATGAAACCAAAATAGAACTTTTTGGTAAGAACTCTACTCGTCGTGTTTGGAGGAGAAAGAATGCTGAGTTGCATCCAAAGTACACCACACCTACTGTAAAGCATGGGGGTGGAAGCATCATTCTTTGGGGCTGTTTTTTGGCAAAAGGACCAGGACGACTGATCCGTGTAAAGGAAAGAATGAATGGGCCCATTTAATGTAAGATTTGAGTGAAAACCTCCTTCCATCATCAAGGGCATTGAAGATGAAACATGGCTGGGTCTTTCATCATGACAACAATCTCAAACACACCGTCCGGATAATGAAGGAGTGGCTTCGTAAGAAGCATTTCTAGGTTCTGGAGTGGCCTAGCCAGTCTCCAGATGTTAACCTCATAGAAAATCTCTGGAGGGAGTTAAAAGTCCATATTGCCCAGCGACAGCCCCAAAACATCACTGCTGTAGAGGAGATCTGCATGGAGGAATGGGCCAAAATACCAGCAACAGTTTGTGAAAACCTTGTGAAGACTTACAGAAAACATTTAACTGCTGTCGCTGTCATTACCAACAAAGAGTATGTAACAAAGTATTATTTTGAACTTTTGTTATAATACTTAGTTTTCATCATAATTTACAAATACATTCTTAAAAAACCAAACAATGTGATTTTTGGGATTTGTTTTTTCTGATATTGTCTCTCATAGTTCAGGTATTCCTATGACGAAAAAACAGGCCTCTTTCATGTTTTTAAGGGGGAGAACTTGCACAATTGGTGGCTGACTATAATCATTTTTAGGTTTTTATAGTTACCATTAGTAGGACAGTTTGCTGATTTAGTCTGAAGCCTAAGTGTTAACTTTAACACTGCAGATGTCACCAGTGACACCTAAATAACATACGTTCTTTGACTTACTTTGACTCTTCTTCATCTATTTACACGATCAATATGAATGAGCTGATTCTGATGTGGAGAAAAGTGGCTTTGCATATCGTGAACATTATGAACGTAGCGTAAAGCCACTTTTCCCACAGAAGAATGAGCTGATTTACATTGATTATGTAAGCGCAAGGCTGCTTTTCTCCACTTCAGAATCCGCTGGAATTACGCTAATTGTGTAAATGGGTGAAGAGTTATGGTAGTCGAAAGAATGTCAATATGGAAGCTAAATTTTTGTTGTTAAAGAGTTAAAGGTTCCAACATGTCTGTCAGTCCTTTTTAGGTCAGTTGGAAAGCTACCGTTGGTCCTAATAAGGTAAAAAAATACATAAACACAGACACATACTCATAGCAAAGAACGTAACGACTTTCTTCTTTTTTTTAAATATTTGTGTTATTTGGCCCATACCCTGGTGTTGAAGCTGGTCCAGGTCCATGAATTTGCTGGGTTTGGGGTTAAATCCCATGGCAGCTTCCCGCTCTGCCTCTTTCCGCTTCTGCTGCTCCTGCTGGCGAGCTTTTCTTGCAACCTCCTCCTGGAGCTCGTCGAGCTCACTGCGACCTGAGGCTGTAGTGTGCAGTAAACAAAAAAGATTCAGGCAAACAAGTTGCATGTAACTCTGTGTAAACAGATGCGCACCTTTGGCAGCGGCTCCACTCCAGCCGGGCGATGGCAGCTCCTGCAAGATAGCATTGGTGCTCTTAGATTTGGGAACTGAACGCCATGATGGTACGGACATCAGCACTGGCTTTTGTTGGCCCACCTCCCTGTTGGAACAACAATGAAAAACAAAACAAAAAGTAGGATGACAGCATAACGAAAAGAGAACACACCAACACAAAGATAAATCAGACAGACAAATGTGTTCACTGGTTCATTTGTTGCTATGAAGCACTGTTTTTGGATCATTTATTCTTGTTAACGTCACGTTTGAGATTTATGCTGATAAAGTGACGTGAAACAGAAAAAATAAGAAAAATGATGAAATGCAAAAACCGATAAGCAGAAAAAGCATTGGATATTTGCGACGACCCTACCTGTCAGGGCTGCTGCTGTTTCTCTCGCTGCTTTCGTAGCCACTCTCCATCCTCTGGATCAGACGCGGCTGATGCTCCACCCCTCTCACAGGTGGAGAAGCAGGGGGACCCATTGTCCGCCTTTCAGTCAGAGCCCTGGGCTGTCCGACCAGCCCGAAGCCCACCTTCAACTCTCTGCTTTCCCTCCCTTTCACGTCTTGTAGCCCAGGTTGAAGAACAGGTCCCGCCAGGATGACGGAGTCTTGGGACTCCAGAGATGCTGGATGGCCAGGTACGGTGTTGTAGCCCAGAGGGGAGCCTCTTTGATGAGTGAAGATGCTGTCAATGTTTAGAGCCTCTCTTCGAGGCCTCCAAGTTGGCCGGTAACGGCCTCCAGAAGAACTGTGGAGCAATGGAGGACAAATATAGATTAAACATCCAACAGCCAGCCATTACTTAATGTATACATTCATTCAAAGTAAACATTCATAATTTATCAGGTCTTGAAGTTGGATACATACAATCTGAAACGGTCAATTCTTTATTTATTGAAGACCAAGAAACATTAAATTGAAGAATCTGCACTTTTGTTTGCATCGCCACATTTGTCAGTTTTAAAGAAACACTCAGATCATCTTTGTTTCTAATTTCACAGCCTTCCCAGTCGTCTTTTATTAATGCCTATGATGTTTTTAGTGAAAATCAAAAAACACCGTCGACTTCTAGGATAATCCAAATGCTCTCTAGCAAACTTTAGACGGGCCTTCTGTCGCTCTGCATAGTTTCTGCAAAGCGACAGTAGTTCATTAAAAACGGAGTTGTGGGCGGGACTGTTGCCATGGAACAACCCCACCTCCCTTCCCCTCCCTGTTGCTGAGAGGTCTCTATCTACATGCAGTTTCACTAGCTTACACCCTTACAACCTAACATTACCGGTTTAACAAAAATGGCGATCAATATTGGAGCTGTCCAGCCATACACTTTTGAGCCAGATGCAGCTCGGGCAAGGAAAACCGAGACGCGGATCTAGTCGTCTATAAGCGGATGCATCAGAATGAAGCAAAGCAGGAACTTGCCCTTACAATTTACGATATAACAATTACAATCTTTTCCCTCTACGCTGGATTTACAATGACTTGGATAAAGAAATACTCAGAAATGCAATTTGAAATGTAATGTTCTTTATTATGTCCTCCATCATCAGAAAAATGCCACAAGAACATGCGAAAACACCAAAAACAGCAATGCTCCTGAAGTACAGATGTTTCAATCTTCTACTTGCACTTCAAAGTTACACAGTTGAGGATTCAACAGATCACATTGAATAAACTCTTCTAATATAATCTGAGAGCCAAGCGAGCACGCGGCAGCAGTGGAGTCACAGTTTATCTGAGCATCACAGTCTGACCTTGGGGGGGAGTTTTACTGGGACTTCTGCTGGGAGATTGGCTCCTATCTTAAATTTTCTTGCCACTTATCACTGATCATTATTACAGTGGAATGATGGACTCCAAATTGCACTGAAATGACCTTAAAACACTCCCCAGATTATTAAGCAGAATCAAACGACTTTTTGTCCCCTGATTGTGTAGACGCACACCTGAATGTTTACTACACACTGGAAAACAAACAACCTTCCAGCACACAACAACAAAATCTGATAACTATAAAAAAAAGAAAAAAGACCAAACCCACCATATAGCTCCAATCCTGAACATTTTTTAAATCTATTTTCCAATATAACAATTATTTCACAAATTAATAAAAAAAAGAGCTTTTTGTGCCAGAATATTTTTAACACAAAAATCTAGCTAAAAAAGTAAAATAAAGTCATTTCATTAAAAAACTAAACCAAACCCATCCAATAAAACAACACAAGCTTTTTGATAATAAAACTGTCCTTTTTTTGTCCAACACATATTCTATGCATACACTTGCCAATGTAATGTTTTCATATAACTTTCAGCGCCGCTGATAACCTCTGCAGAAGAAGAATAAGGTCCTTTCCTTCTTCTAATGTCTGCAGACATAACAGCAAAAAGAACTATAGACTCTGTTTAAACCCAGAAGAATTGCTATAATGAGCAGAAGATGGAAGACCAACCTTGAACAATCGACAGAATATGGATCCTTTTTTCTTATTTTATTTTATTTCACAGCATTACCTTATACTAAAAAAATTAAAAAGAAACTAAAGATTTAAAAGAATGCTCAATCAATTATTGAAGATGGTTAAATGAATGATTTCTAATTACATTACTTCACTTGATCCGAAAATTGATTCATGATTTTTCCTAATTAAACATAATTTACACATATTTTTAACTTTTGATACTTCATCAATTTTTGCTACAAAGATTTTTGAAATAGTGTTATGTCTATTTTACTGATATAATATTATTTTTTTAATTGTGTACATGATTTTTCAAATGAATATAATCTGCATAGATTTTAGATAACTGATCTGCATTTGATATGTTGATCTTTTTTACATAATAAATAAGTAATTCACCTTTGTCATTTGCTTTATTGATACCTAAGGATTCCTAATTCTGTCTGATAAAGGTTATAAACCGGTTATTGATAAATCATGAAATAAAATGGTTACAGTATAACTGGGTGGGATTATATAAATGCGCTTCCTTTCACTCCCTTTCAAGCAATATTAAATTTTATGTCTAATTATCCCAAGTTTGATACGTCCTTGTATGAATGGATAACTGATGATTGTAATGTTTTTGTGTATTATTTCTACTTGATTGCTTGAAATAAAAAAATTCAAATGAAAATAAAAAATATGGCATACTATTTACGTATAATACGTACTGGAGCTTTAGTGGGTAATGTAACTAAGTGTAAGCTCCAACAAAGTTTATTTTAAAATATCACAGCTAAATACCATAAGCAACAATATATAGATTTAAAAATCCTTACAAGGACTTGAGTTCCGATTTGTTTGATTGATTTTCAAATAGTGATTTAAAACCTATTGTTGATTGGTTATGAAATTTCTTTTTAACACCACTGGTGTTTAAAATTCAAAAGGGGATTTGTGATTGATTGATTTTCAAAAAAATAAACTCCAACAATTAAAATAATCTTGGGAAAAAAACGTTATCACTGGAAAATCTGCAGAAAATACTTTCAAATAAGACAAATCCTTTTTGAAAATTCCGTATTCGATTTTAACTTCGCCTTATATCTGGAAAAAACTTTGCATATGATTAAATCTTTATTTGTATCTTTCTCTGAAGCCACAGATTTTTTGTAACATAAAAAACTTGATGTATGCAGTGTATGAACACTAAACAGTAATTTGAGTAATAAATCTTTCTTTTGTTTAATTTTTCCATTATTACTTGTGTGTTTTTAATAAAGATGTCTAAAATGGTTTAAAGGTTTTTCTGTTCAGATGTTGCGTTAAGGATGAGACAGAAAAAAAAGGTTACACAAAAACATCTTAATAAAACGTACATAAAGTGGAAATTCAAACTGATGTGTGACGCCGTACCTGGACTTGCTCTCGCTGCTCGTACTTTCATCCTCCCAGTGGGGCCCGACCCCGCCTTCACAGCCCCCAACTCCTGACGAAGAGGAGGAGGACAGGGGGCGAGAAGAAGAGGAGGAAGAGGCGAGAGGCCTGCGGGAGGAGAGGAGGAAAACTGCCGTCTCCTTGTACTCCTGCAGGGGAGGAGAAGGGGGGCGGGCAGGACCCTCCAGTGCTGACTCTGAACGTGGGAGACAAGCGGAGGAGAGGAGGAGCAACTAAATCCAATAGCATCTTTATTTATCCCACAGGGAGCAATTATACAGACAGCAGTGCAAATGAATGTTAGAATACCGGCTAACGAGGCGCATAACCTGAAGCGTCTGAAGTGAGGAGGCAAAGGGAGGAAAAAAACTGTCCAATTTTCACTGGAGCTGCAAAACTGGCTTGTTTGCCCAAAACTGTATAAACAGTGTTTGTACTCTTGCCTTCCCTGAAACACGGCAAAAACTTGAGCAAATATTGAAAACTTTTCCAGATTGTAGCCTTACCTCCAGCGTCGGCACCAAGCGGTGGCGTGCCGGTGTCGTAATTACAGACAACTGTGGTCTGCGATTCACTGGAGAGGTGGCTGCCTGTGGACTGATGCAGGGGTCGACTGCGAGAGGTGCGGTGACTGGAGCTGTCGGTTGAAGAGTCGGTGCGGGTGTCACTTGATATGGACGGCTCCCGACCTAAGAGAAGACAGATGACCCTTTGTCAATGTACAGTGAAAGGCTGAAGAGTCTGCAGGCTAAAGAAACGGAGGTTGGACAATAAGGTTCAAGGTCAGAGCTTTAAAGCTAGATGCTCTCACGCAGCCCACATGTAAAGACAATCTTATCTGAGTGCTCATCTCTTTGCGTACCTGAATCTTCACTGTCGTAGCCGGCTTTGCTGCTGCAGTGCTGGAGCTCCAGCTGCGGGTTGGAGCTGCTGCAAGGGTTGGAGCTCTCCTGCAGTAACACAGGCGTCCCACGGGGGTCAGCGTAGAGCAGCAGCAGGGGCTGATAATGGCCTTTGATACAGCGAGACACTACGTCCTTCCACTTTGGGCCAATCTGGAGGAGCACACACAGACACAAAAACCCACGTAAAGGCACACACTTAAAGAGAAGGGGATCAGTCTGCTGTGGCTGCGAACATTCGGCAGAAGAAGAAGGTCAAACCCGATTTGTGCTGCTGTGCGCCCTCCATTCATTTAACAGCATTAGTAAATACCATATCCATCTGACTGATTCAGAGCATGAAGTGTGAATGATGAAGAGTCAAGGGCACGTCCATTCACTTAACTTTCCTCTGTTCTGCTACCCTAAACTAAATGACATGCACAGCAAAGTGCACAACTCAAAAACAAGAAATAAACCCGAAAAATTCAAGTCCAAAAAAACTCCTGCATCCCGTATTGAAACTAACGCACAGCACAATTCTGTCATCGCTGCTCCGGCAGGAAAAGCTGCAGCTGCAGCTGCTGCAAAAGAGCATCTCCCTCCTTCCGGACAAAAACGCTCTCACCTCTTTGACGTGCGCGTCATCGAAGTACATCCACTTGCGTATCTTGGTCTGGAAGAAGAAGGTGGAGTAGTGCTTGCCATAGTAGCACACCATTCCCACCAAGTAAAGCTCCGCCTGGCGAGCCCTCTCCTCTGTCACACGGTAGAACAACTATAGAGAGAGAGAGAGGAGGAGGTGTGGTGGGGGGGGGCGACAGGACGGGAGGGGGTGCATGCAGAATGGAGGTGTGCAGGAGGCAGAGGGAACAGAGACGGAGGAGTTAAATTTGAACACAAGCACATTTCTGCTCACCTATGGCGCTGCATGCAGGAGATGCTGCTGATTCCCGGGCAGCGTCTGACCTGCCGGCATGCAGCGCCGCATCTCTACATGCAGAAGCCAGGAACAAAACACGGACTTCCCAAAAGGTCACCGGCTTTGGTTAAGGCAGCTACAGTCTTCCTGTACCAACATCGTGACCCTTTTTTTTTTTTAAAGTCCTGCGTCACTGTGCTTCTATGTAAACCTTTTGGATCTGCAGCCTCAACAAATATTCTTCAAAATGTCAACAACAACAAAAAACAACGAATTATTGATAGTTTTCAAAGCCCAAGGTGACATCCGAATCTTTTCTTTTACACCACAAAAGTCCCAAAAGTGACAGAGCTTCACTTTGCAAGGTTATGCGGCAAAGAAAAGCAGCAAACACGCAGGACTGTAGCAGCTGACACCTGTGCATGTTCTGCCGTTTGCTTGATAAATGACTCACAGGAACAAAAGATAATCAAAATCTATTCACAAAAGCAGCCCTTTTCAGCAGTAAAGCCTCCTATTTTCTAAAGAGAGAAAGAACAAACTTCACTGTTGAAGCACACAACCAGAAAAAAAGAACCCCCACAGATCTCAGACATTAGGGAGGGGATCCGACAGACAGATGCTTTTTCTTTCAACAACTAAACAAAAAAGAGGGAAATTCAATGCATCACTCCTCACATTTTTTACGTAAAAGTCGCTCTCACACTCTGAAAAAGGCAGGATGAGCACCACAGACATGGCAGCAGGCGGAGACAGACGATAGAAGGGGAAAAACTTGACTCACTATAACACATATTCATGTTCCCTAATCCATTATTCATGCATATCACTTTAGGATTCGGCTGGAGATGTTACAGCAGCATTAAAATGCATCAGCATTACTCAGTCGTGACACAGAGTATCAGAGGTTGAACATGTGTGTGTGTGTGTGTGCGTGTGTGTGTGCGACGTGGCAGCCGTGCACGTTTATCACTGCGTGCACGAAACAGTAAATAGATGCATTTACACATGAGTGTGTTTGTGTGTTTTTTTTTATTGGGCAGAGGATTAAAATGGATTTGCTTCTATGAGAAGGTGGCAGGACACTTTCTAACAAACTTTTTTCTCTTGCCACATACAACAAAGTTTTTTTTTTTTTAATAAAATCAGCAATTAAAAAGATATATATGTATAAAATATTCTAAAATATATAGTTTTATTTTAATTCTTTGCATTGTTTTTACATGTTTTGGGTATTTTTTCCCCCCAGTTTCACTTCCTCTCTTATTTTGAAAATTAGGGACAATAATCCTTGTGTACTCTGCTTCCTGCTTTTATTTTAAAGCAAGTTTGACACACTGGGTTTCCCGTTTGTGCTTGATACAGATCCGCTCTGCCCATCTTTTGTTATGTTTTTGTTGTTTTTAGCCAAAATAAAATAAAAAAAACATGTTGTTTTCTGGGAAACAGTTTCTGCAGAGTGGCAGGAGTTCATTAGAAATTCACCTCAGAGTTTTGAGCGGGACTGTTGGCACGGAACAACCCCGCCCCCATTCCCCTTCACATAGCTTAGAGGTCTCTGCCCACATACACACCCGCTGGGTTGCAGCCCCTCACACCTCCAACTTAACATTAATGATGCAACAAAAATGGCGAGCAATATCAGAGCTATCCAGTCGTCCAGTTTTAAACCAGATGCTCGCTCGGACGGGGAAAACGGAGACTTAGATGTTTTTGACTGCAAGTGAATGAAGTGGAGCAGGGAGTTTGTGAGCCGCCCAGAGGATTCTCTATGTCACAAACAAGCCTTTTTTCCAACTGCATTTTTTCACCTGTTGTTAGATTTGAAGAGAGAAATAATTGAAACAATTTTTTTTCTATATCATCAGAAAAATACCACAAGAACATGTTAAAAACACCAAAATAAATTATTAAACTGGACTACTCTTTCTTGACTTTGTTTTTATGTTGCATGCCTTTTTTACATTGCAGCTTTTTTTTAGTTTACCTTTATTACAATTCTTTTCCCATTTTTTCCTCACTTTTACAGGTCATTTGCATAATTATGTTAGGTTCAGCCCAATACCTTTAGCACCAGAACTATGAACAGACCTGGACTTTAACCAGCCATTTACTGCCTTAGAGCTCAGAAAAGTTCCCATTGCAACCTCTGGATGAGGATTTTTTTTTTTGAAATCTTTTTACTGCTCGTCTTTCTCTTAAACTTGAGAATACATCAGCTTTATTCCAGTTTCTGTTTAAAGGCGGGTCACACCGGTGCTGGTCTGTAGTTTGCAGCATCAGCGCTGTTTTCCTGCTTTACTTTCAGGCACATTTCAAAAACGCAGAAGCTCCAAGAGCAGTTCAACGGTCAGGACTTATTAAAGCACAAGTTCACCTGAAGGTAACGTGGTGAGAATGTGGTCGTTGTTTTTTGTTGGTTTTTTTAAAGAGCGTATCCCCACCTTGTAGGAGTGATCCCTTTTTATAGATACAACAGAGTTTTAGCCTCCTTATCTAGAACGGCTCCTAAAGGTGTTCACAATAATCCAGCATTTTTAAACTAAATCAAACGTTCTCTACCTGATTTTGCTTTTCACTTATATTATATTATACTTAAATTGTTCGATCCTTTGTCCAAAACTCAAATTATTACATGATCACTACTAAAGGAACCACATTCTTTTGAATTCTATTAGAATATCTGCAGTTTAATTTATTCTTATTCGATCAAAAAGCACAGTTTATGGTTTTGATAAATGCTTTTTCATGTCATCTGTCTCTGTTTGCCATTACTGATTTGGGCAAAAATATTCCAACATTTATTCAGATTTCAAAGCGTGTTTTTGGTCGTAGCGCAAAGCAAAAGTACTTGACTGTTTCTCTTCAACTAAAGGCTGTGCATGTTCCTCCCACACGCTGTTCTGACCTTTGTAGTGTTGTGTGAGACCGGGCAGGACATGCTCAGCGCTCGCACAGCGCCGGCGTCACTGTGGATGAGCGTCTCTGATCACCGCCTCAGGTGGAGTCACCATGGCCACCCTCATACATATACACAACACCAATGGACCCTTTTTAAGCTGTAGTAAAATCCCTTCACCCGAAAACAGCAACCATTTATTTCTTTAATAGGAGTTCAAATAATAATTTGGTTCTTAAATAATTTTAGAGATCATGGGAAGACCTATGTTGGTGTTTAGTCTTTGAGACAACTTTGTGGATAAAGAATTGAGTTTGGAAATACAGTGTTCGCTCGTTTTTAATGTGGTATTTAGGTTCCTTTAATAACCCAAAATAAATGAAGTCAGGACTGTAGATGTTTTAAGGCTGTAAAACCCCTCACTACACACTTTAAACACTTCTCTCAGAAAGACACGAAGAATTTCACACGTTTCTCTCTTGTTTGAACTCCTAAACTCTCATAAAAAATAGGTCCAGTGTTGTAGAGTGAAGAAAAAAAAACATCTGATCACAATCAAAGATTCATGCAGCATTTAGAAAGCTCCACATTTCTCTGCAGTATACATGTCAAGGAAATTATTTGACAAGGTCAACAGCCAATCAGGACGCAGAATACAGTGCAGTGTTTAAAGCCAA
Organism: Oryzias sinensis; assembly: GCA_037389245.1. NCBI lineage: Eukaryota > Metazoa > Chordata > Actinopteri > Beloniformes > Adrianichthyidae > Oryzias > Oryzias sinensis. The sequence goes on along the minus strand of CM074508.1, from coordinate 11,511,266 downwards.
AACATTAGCAAAACAGTGAGACCTCAAAATGTGAACCGGGACGTGACGAGGGAACACTGTAAAGCAAAAGATTTTTCTGAAAAGAAAAAAATGAAAATCTTACATCGTGTCACATTTCGTATATTTCCGTGTATGAAATTTCATTTTTTCGTGATACATACGTGTTATACGTAATTCATGAGTGTTTCTTTTGTTTTTTTAACTTGTTCTGTCCAACAGCTGAGCAAACAGATTAGATCTGAAGGCTTTTTGTGTTGGACAGCTTTTACTATCACAAAAGTGAGTGTTTCTTGCGTTCCTCATTCGTCAATGTGAACAGATGACCGTTGAGGTTTCGGCTGACGGGTCTTTGAGTGAGTTCGGTTTTGAGCTGCTCAAAATCTTTAGTCGCTTGAGAGTTACGCACTTTACACGTATTGTACGTACTTTATGTATGTAAATGGCGTATACTTCTATAGTGCTTTTCTACCCTCCTCGAAGGCCCAAATTTGGAAATTTGGCCAATCACATGTATCACTATATTTATTTTATTCTTTTTATGATCAGCTCTATAGATTTCAATTAATATTACAGATAAATACTCTACTTTAAGTCTGCATATCATGAACAGATCATTTTACCAGACTTTCCTATCATGAAGCGCAGCAGAATACAGCAGCAGTTTGACGCACAAAAACAGGTTGATTACAAGATATTCACAGATTCAGACTTTTGGACTCTATAACTCTTTTAGTAAACGTTTTAAACTGACAGCTAATGCCTCTTTTGTTTAGTCTTAAAGCAAACACAGACCTACAAAGGCCTATCAACAAAAAACAAGTATGTTTTTTCTGTTTATTGAGAAGGCCTCTATCTGTGCTGCCAAGGAACCGTGGATTTAAAAAAAGGAAAATCCATAATGTCTCAAAACCCACCAAAGATAACATTAATATTGCTGATCTGCTAGTCATGGGTCCTCATCATCTAACTGATGCCAAAACAACGATTTTAAGAATTGTTATTGAGATATGAATGACATATGATTAAAAAAGTTCAATTATTCTGAAGATACTAAGGCTGCAGTCACTAAACGTTCTCATATGACTAATTATCATCTATTTTTATCAGTTCATAGTTATTTATGTTTTCTAGTTGATTGTGTTTGTTGAAGCTACTTAACATAAGTACACTGTTTAAGGTTATTTAAATAAAAATAGAGGACAATTTGGATCAGTTTATTACCTTTGTTCATCTTTTAAAAGTTTTACAAAAGTATCGGATCGGGATTTGGTATCACCAGATACTCGGAAGCAAATGACTCGTAACCATCACATCGATGTGGAAAGAGAACTTTAACTTCCATGAAATTCCTACAACGTTGAGTTTATCCCACTTCAAACTTTATAAAGCTGCATGCAGCGCTTGATGGGCTTACATCTCCCAGTCGCAGGCAGGTTCCCAGGCTGTGGATGACGTCCTCTGCCAGGTCAGAGTGGTCTGAGTCCCACACCAGCCCGATGGACACAATCTCTGGCGAGTTCATGAGGACCCGGCGGATACGCAACACCTCCCCACAGTTACTCTGACGAAAAACACGAGGGATAGAAAGGGGGGAGGGAAAAAGAAGAAGTCTGTGATTAAATAGGCTTATTCACCAAGCGCTGTGAGGCACAGAGTGTGCACATCACTAAAAACCATTCCTTTATTTGGGTATGAACACAAACACACAAAGACGAACACACAAACAAGGTGAGCATTAACAGAATGAGGGGCAGAGATGAAAGCAGGAGAAGAGAGATGATGAAAGGATTGTAAGGGAGACAGATAGATGAAGGAGTGCAGTGCTGAGTTGCATTTGTCCCTTGGGCCGTCTGCTGAGTTCAGGACCGTGTGTTCTGACTCCTTCCTTTGAGTCATGACCCACCGCAGAGCTGCCACACACACACAAAAGCCTCGGCCTGTGAGCACACGCGTGCGTGCACGCAGCGCTGGCAGAGGGGCCTCGGAAACAGCCGGAGAACACCCCAGCAACCCCACTCTTTGCCAAGCACAACACACACACACACACACACAGCCGCACACAGAACTCTTCTCTCCCTTTGTGAGCAGGACGCCGTCTTTCACTGGCACCGGGGACGGCAGGAAGGTGTTCTGCCAGGCTTTTCTCAGAAAAGAGCCCGAGCAGCACCCAGTCCGGACAGGAGCTGCTTGTTGGGTGGAGGACACAGCCTCAGTCCCCCCCCACCCCCCACCCCCCATCCCCGCCTCATGCCGCAAAGAGCTGCTGACAACATCATCCGTCAAACAAATGTACAAACAGATTTGCAGCGCTGCACAGAACAACATTGATCAGCGCAATCTCATCTTTGAAATTTCGATGCTTCCTCCTCTTTTTCAAACGTTTCCTCACTGGGACGGCGCAGACGCTTCAGAGCCACTCGGAGTTAAATATTAGTCCTGCTGGTCAAATGATACGCTGGATTTACAGGCTGCTGATTACGGCATTCTTCAAAGCAAAACCGAACAGCTTGAGGAAAATGTTTGTGTGCTGCTTCGTGACAAAATAAGAAAAAAAAGATCTTGGCAAAATGAGAGGATACCTCTTTTGTCAAAGTGTTGGCAGCTGAGAATGCAAAAAAAACAAAGCATATATTACCACATCCAAGACAGAGGGTTAGCTTTATTTATCCAGATATTTAGTTTTGTTTTCCTGTCAATACATGGTATTTTTGTTTTGTTTTCTACACAAAAACGTAATTTCCTTATTAATTTTCTTTTAATAAAATTATAGACAAATATTTGTGACTCCAACAGATGCTCATGCACCCCAATTTAGAGAAGTTTTTAAACTTAGAGAATTCAATATTTTCATCCCTATTTATTTTTTTTGAAAGATAATCATTATCTATTATTTGATTATCTCATAAAGATTCAACCTTCTGGAAGTAAAAGCTGTGCCCTGAGCAGCACCTAAAGCCTAGGTCACATGCAGCATAGTAGGAGTGCTGCAGGTAAAGTACGATCGCCACGCCTGTTGTAAGTATATCATGAAGTATTTGTAAGGATAATGTACCAGTAAGTTACATGCACTTCTGACATACAAGTAATGCATTCTTATACTTCAAAGCGATTGCACATCGCATCAATCGTATTGGTTGCCTATGCAATCGTGCGGTCTGGTGGCATTTTTACTTTCCAAGCCTCATGATGCGGTTGTCTCCAATGTTTCAGTGATTTGGTATTTTATTTAAAGCTATATAGAGAGTTTTATTTTATTTACATAAAGCTTGTTTTTTTCATATGTAAATTTTTTTGAAGATGACATTTTCTAAAAGCATCAACATCTCAAATAACTTAAAAAAAAAAGTTAAACTGAAATGATTTGCCACCTGCTCCATATCTTAACCAAATATAGTATAGTTGAAGTCATAAGTGCATTAGATATGCAATGAAAATATCGTGTTTTTAATTTTTTTTGGAACTGAGTCTGAATGAAATAATGTCTAACCCCTTTTTCTATTTCGAATGCAGTAACTGCATAGTTGGCTTTTAAATCCTGGGACGTGGAAACAGCAATTTTCTGGGTCGCATTTGCTCTGTCATCGCGTATTCTAATCGCTCAAAACTGTAAATGTAAACATTAAATTGCATGAGTCAGATGCGATTATATAACAGGAATAAATTTTAATCGCAGAGGATGTCTTTAGCTTGTGTCACATTTTGCAGTGATTCCCTTCCAATGGCCAATCCAACCTGAGCGATTAGTATAAAGCAGGTATTACACTGTCTTTACACCACACTATATATAGTCAGTAGTACGGTGCGCCCACTGGCCTCTTATCGACTGCGCCAATGCTGCATGCACGGGATGCAACAGCCCGTAGAACACCTACAGCAGTGTTTTTCAACCTTTTTTGAGCCGCGGCACACCAGCATCCAAAAAAAAAAAAAAAAAATTCATGGATTGTATTGATCGACAGCCCCCCCCCCCCCCGCCCCCCGTAATCTCACGTGGATTTTTGTGATAATTGTGGCAGAAAAAGCAGGAAATTGCGGCTGTTTTTTCTAAGAGATGAAATAAAAGTTAAATTAGGAAATTTAGAAACTGTTTGTTTGTTGTGGTTTCAAGACGTTTCACAAAGACGTCTCATAGACCTTTTTCGCAAAAACCGGAAGTACGTCATCAACGTGTAAACCTAGTTCCGGTTTGTGCTTCGCTGGGGAGGAATGGCAGAGCCTAGAGTGTTTTCAAAGAGCCTGAGTTGTGTTCCGAAGTTCACCAGCGCCGATGTGATGAAGAGTGTGAATATTCATTCGTCCACTAAAGGAAACAAATTGGACAAGGGATATAAATTCGTCCACGAAGAGTTATCCACCATTACCAAGGTAAGCTTCAGCTAGCTTAGCCATAGCCGCATCACCGGTAACTTTTTGTTTACGTCAACTGTAAATCCTGGCGTTATTAATTTGTAATATAAGGTATAACACATTGCAGTGAATATGTTGTGTGTATGTTTAAGGGAAAAGGCATGAGATTAACATAACACCCAAAAATTTAGTGAAGCTGTAAATAAGAAATGTTAAGTTGCCCGGATGCGTGTTCATTCTTTTTCTGCGGTTGTGGCACTTTCTTCACTTACAATTAGTATTATTTTTCTGAAACTAGGGTGACCACACGTCCTCTTTTCCTGGACATGTCCTCTTTTTTTGATACCTATATAATAAAATAACATTGAACATAGATGAAATGTAATCATATTTGCTTTTATGTACGCAGCTCTGCACACCAAACTCTGGATGAAATATCTCACAAACTCACTTCACTCCTCTTTTTTACAAACTCAAATCTGGTCACCCTACTGACAGTTATAGTTTCATGTTACATTGATGTAGCAACATAAGTATGTCTTAATTGTAACCTATTAAATTTATTGTTTCCAGATATCGCTGGATGCAGAAAGTGCCAAGCTGAAAGCTTTCTCCTGCAGTTGTGTGGCTGGTAAAGGTTTCTGCAATCACATAGTTGCCATCCTGTTCCAGACAGGACATTATTCACAGCTGGGTCTGCAGGCTGCTCCACCCCCCCTGTCCACCCCCCCTGGCCTGCACGAGTGGCTTGCAAAGATGGCACAGACCAAGAGCACAGGTGGGTTTGTGATCAAATTGTCATAATGATTTAAGAACGGATGTGTATCCATAACAACTGTAAATTATTATAAAAACACCCCCAGTAGTGACTACAGACTGTAATCCTTTCTGCCTTTTACTTCTAAGGGAATCCATCCTGAACCGGTTAGTGAGCTGGTGGTGCAAGAGCCCAAAACAGTTGGCAGGGACGGTCTGAGCTCCACACTGTACAAGGCATATACAGGTGATTAATTTAACTTTTTGTTGGTTTGTGACAGCAAGTTAATTTTTTTTTTAATGTTATGACTAACCAAATTATGGTTACAGCAGATATAATGAATTAAATTTAAATGCAGTTATGCACTCATGTCTAACTTTTGTGTGTTGTGTTTCTCTTTTGTAGGACCACAGCCAGATCCATATCTGATGGCATCTGGAAGCAGATTATGCCAGGTGCAGCCCCAACCTCTCATGGCTGTGTTTGGGGTTTCTGAGATAGAATGAAAGAGAACTTGGATATATATTATGGCAAATGCATGAATGCATACCTTAAATTACACTTATCTTGTCTTTAACAACCAGTTCAGCCTTCTGTCTTACTGTTGATGATCTGTAATGTTATTTTTTATTGTAAATGTTTGATGTTATTTGAGTTGTGATAAATCAGTTGTTGTTGTTACCAAAAAAATAAATGAGGCACAATTTTGACCAAAATTGTTTTATTTGTTCATCTAATTTTTTGTGAAGTCAAAGTCACAATTCAACAGAAAAATATTACAAATATAACAATTATATTTAATTAGATTTTAAGAATATGTGGGAACACTAAAGTTTTCCATACTATTTGCACATTATACATTATTTACATACCAAACATTAATTCACTCTTCAAAACAAAAAAGTCCATGATAATTTGCCAAAACACGGCAGTTTAGCCAGATCTGATTCCCACTGCCCATCAGTGTGAGCGGCACAGAGAGTCCCTGATGTGAAAGGACTTTATCCTACAGATCACTCTTTCCACTATAATTCTGAGGCGGGCAATGGCTGGGTTTGTTCCGTTTCCTCCTTGCTGATGGAGCTGAACGCTTAAAAGGTGGAATGATGATCATCAGTAAGGAGGTCTTGAACGAGGAACTCTTTGTCCGCCATGACATCGTCTCCTGGCTCCAGCAAGGAAACTTGGCTTCTAAGTTATGGATTTAATCAAAGCCTCATCCAGAGCACCTGGAAAGATAAAGAAATTAAAAATCAGTCTTAATATATTTATGCTACCTTTCAACACAACACAGATATCATGTTTTGAAAAGTATGTTAAGTATTTAATCACAAAAACGTTTAATTTATTTTTGTTAATGACAAAATGACAAAATACTCAAAATTAATTAAATACATGTAATTAAAATAGGTGAGAGCATGAACAGCTTTTATTATAAACATTAATTTGTTCAGGTAGAAATGCATTTATCCAATAAGGGTTCACATAGTTGACTAACGTTAACCAAACACATTATGAACAACCTTACCTGCAGGTGGGTGTGTCACGTAGTTGTGATCCATTTATGCCTTAGCTTAGCCACGACCATGTCGCTATCTTCACAGCATAGCTGCATAGACTGATGTTTGAGGTTCTGTCATATACTGACTCCCTTCTCAAAGGATCAGTAAAGTTTTTCCAAGGGAAAATACTTGGGACGACACCACTCTTCAGGCGACGAACGACGCAGTCGCACCACAATCCGGAGCGAAGTTAGTAGTGCCGGCAGCAGAGGGTGCTACCTGTGTTTACATTAAACTATGCCCTTCCTCTCTTCGGATCGCCTTTATCCATTTGGGTTTCAGGTTTGGATCCATAGGAAAATAATGAAATGAAAAGTAGGGCTGTTTTTGGTTGGAAGACGAACAGCCTGGAACACAACAGAAACTGCAACTCTTCGACTCTGCCATTCTTCATATTTGCCGCAATGTAACAGGAAGTTGTTTTACACGTCAGTGACGTATTTCCGGTCAAAAAATGCGGAAGTGTGAAAAAGGTCTATTGTGCGCTGTCCCTTTAAGACAATGCATCATGGGAGATGTAGTGTGAAAACTGCCGAAAAAGGGCAGAAAGACTCGCGTCTCTGAGCTTTATTGTTTTGTTGACTTGTTCCATGGTCTGACACCGGACTCTGTGGAAAGCTACATCACTAAAGACGAGCTTTAGCTGGTATTTTTGTTAGAACTGATCGACTTTATCAGCAGAATTAAGAACAAGGAAGTGAAGACTTTAAGCACTTCTGATTGGTCAAACTGGCGGGACTTTTCAGAAAACAGTTAATACTGGGGTTAAATCGCGGTACCGTCATTCTTATCAAAATGTCTTTAATAGAATTAAATAAACACAAAGAAAAAGTAATTTTATGATCTTTTATATTCCTAACTACTCAGTGTTTTATTAGGGCCTGTTTGGATGAACAAAGAGCTGATTTCCTGGAGATGGAAAATGTTTTTAGATCAGTTAATGAGGGCAATTTCCCACGGCACACTAGTGTGCCGCGGCACACTGGTTGAAAAACACTGACCTAAAGCCTGCAGAATTCAGGGGGGTTGAAAAAAACAAAAAGTCAGTCGACGTGCCTGCGTCTTACCTACTTCACTCTTATTTTACCAACAGAACGCCTGTAAATGGCGTATGCTTATATAGCGCAATTGACCTTCTTGGAAGGCCCAAAGCGCTTTACAGTCACACAAACATTCATTCACACACTGGTAGCGGCTCCACTGCTGAACACGGGCGGCAACCATCCACCAGAGGCAGGGTCATGGGCAGCAAAGGCGGGAATCGAACCTAATCGATGCATATTTGAAATCGATCTAATCGAGGTCGACCACTGCACCACGGCCGCCCGAAGAGAAAATGTGCATGAACATTTTCACTGTACGGGCTCACTGAGCGCTCTACCACCTTGATGTTTCCTGTGGGCCACCTGCATGCTAACCTGTATCCCCCCGTAAGGACAGTTTTGACTAAGGCTTAAGGTCATAAAAAAACACCTGTGGCAGCCCCTTCCTCTGCACTTATTTTCATTTAACATGCATAAGACAAGAATTCTGGATTCAAGCAAACATCCTTAAAGTGTTCTGGCGTCTCACACCCATCCTACCGCCCCCGCATCAAGTAAAGCTCAAGGTGGTGCAAACAGATCAGCCGGTGATGGAAGATAAACAGAGGCAGGTTGTTTGCTTCCCGCAGGACTTTTGCACAACGCTTGGCCTGTGAGTGTCTGAAGCAGCTGTTTGATTAAGCCCAGAGAGGCTGCTCTTTGGGCGGACACTTTGGCAGATAAGAGCGGGTGTGAGGAGCGACCCTGGATTTACTTTAACAGCCTCCCCACCCGGAGGCGGAAGCGACAGAATCCTGCAGAACTGAAGCAGCGCAGGAATTCTTTAAGCCACCTCCTTCAACAAACATCTCTGGATCTGCTTTTTAAACGTGAGGCATTTGCAACATCTCAGCGTTTGCCCTCCTCTTCTCGTAGACATCCTGCCACGAGAAGATGATGAAGATAATGGATGGCTGTGAAGCAGGTCGAAGAGGGCGCTTCAGAAAATGACTGTGCTGATAGAAAGTGAGGAGGAAAATGAGAACATTTTGCATATGAGCTGCTGGTTATGTAACAGAGGCAGGCCAAGAAATTAGGCAGGAAGACGAGGAAAAACACAACCCCAGTGGTAATTGCAGATTAGGTTTCATCTCCAATTTCAATGATCTGCTAAACAGTATTGGGGTAAAATGGGGTTAAACGTGTAGATATCAGAAATGAAATCAGATTTCAAAATTATCAATAGGGCGAACAATCAAAAAAGCTCCTTCTCTGTTGACTGGAAGTTAAGCTACGTTCACACTGCAGGCTGAAACGATCCAATTCCGATATTTTTTGCCCCCATGCGACCTGCATCTGATCCTTTCATGACAGTCTGAACAACACAGATCTGATCTTTTCAAATGCGACCCAGGCCACTTGGGTATGTGGTCCTGAATCCGATACGTATCCGATCTTTTGAAATGCGACCTCCGTCCGAACGGCTAGGCCACATGTATCCAACCCATATGTCATTCATACGCTACAAACATCATCATTCTGCGTTGAAGTAGGCGGGAATGAGAACATAAACAACAACCATGGCGGACGATGCTGCTGAGACCAGTCAGTGGAAGGGAAGCGAAGTCACTGATTGGATTCATATTTGGGGTGACAGCTCCATTCAGGCCATTTCCAAAGAAAAGCCGAGCGTGGTGTTGAACCTTTGCCGCGATGACTTTTTTTTACTTTTCCGACCGTGGTCAGAAGCTCAGGGGTGACCTTCTCCAGGGCTGAAGGCGATCGGATCCTCCTTCAGGGTTCAATTTCCCGTTGGGACCCTCAGATTCTCCAGAGCGGGTTAATAAAGAGTCAATAGCATTTATTTTGGGGGAAGCCTTCTTTTATTATCGTTCTCCTTCCTCCGTAATACACAACACTGGACTAGCGAATACTGAAAGCAGGAGTTCTGTTTCCTTTCTATTCGGCCACTCCGTTCAGAGATCGTCATAGCGACTCACCACACGATTAGCGCACAGCATTTATCTCCAGTTTTATCAGAGTTTTAAAATCAATGTCGCTGCTGATCTGTTGGCAGTAATTAAAGAAACTGCAGAATTTACACTGAGCATCAGTCAATAATCATTGTTACACTTTCAAAAGATAACTAAGTCCGGATGTGATTTATCTCTATGGGTTGCAGGCTTTTAATAATGTGTTGCACTGTGAGCTTATTTGTGCAACACAATATGATCAATAAAACCAGCTGCATTTAATGAATTCCACAGTAAATATCCCCTTCTCTCTCAGAAGCAAAGAGAGTAATCCCTGTTTAGAATGCAGCTGTTTTATTAGACCAGCCAGAGCAACAGATGTTAAGTACCGGTAATTGTCTTGAAGTGCAAACTTTCTCTTTTTGGTTCAGAATACAGCTGAATGGCAAACAAACCTCTTCAGGAGGATTTTAAAGTCGCACTTCAATCATTTTTGACCTTTTGTAAAAGCGTTCTGAGTGGTCTTTTAAGCATGATTATGTTTTTTTATGTCATTTCTAGGACACGGGCTTGTGGCCCGCCTAGCGTATTTTTTACATAACAAATACGACAATTTTCAAACGGCTTTTGGCGCCTGCTCCCGATTCACCAGGATTTGGGTAAAGAAATACTTAGAAAAGCAATTTCTGTATGCAATATTTGTCCTCCATCTTAAAGAAAAACACTACAAAAGCATATTAAAAACACCATTTCCATTGGCATGGATCTTCAAAACAAGGATGTAGTTATGGGAGGAAGATAAGGAATGGGAAACTGCAGGTTAAACTCTGCCACAATAAAGTTTATGCACATTTGAAATCTCTTACAGGACAGTTGCGCAGGTCTCCCATGTTGCTGGCGTTGCGCAGGAGTTCTCCAAACATGTCCGGCGTGGGTTTCTCTCTGCACTCCAGCATCCTCACCGCCTGATTACTGCAGCATGCAGCGCACAAACATACACAAGTTATAGGGCGGCAGACCCTGCAGAACTTTAGACAGGAATGCAGCTACTTTCAAACTCCAAGCTGAGAATCAGCAACTCAAGCCTACAGACTTTCTCTGTTACATAAATAAATAAAAGAAGGAATTAATGAATATGAATAAGGCTTCTTTATTGTTTAAGGAATCTAAAATGAAACTTTTAATGAAAGGAGATTTACTCTGTGTTGGACAAAAAGTGAAGGTTTGCTCAAAAACAGTCAAATAAAAGTCCTGATTCTCTGGAAACAGACAAAGACAAAGCCTGTCTCTGGGATGAAGTACAGAAGCATTGTCATTTTGCTAGAGAGGAATTCCTTTGAGAATTGCAATTTTAAAACACCGTCCCGCTTCTCCCACATTCTATTACTTCCTCCCTGCACTCCCTCAATTTCCAGAAGAAGAAGAAAACAACAAAAGCAGAAGTGAGCTTTTGTTTCCATTTACTTTTTCCTCGCTGCATCAGAACCAGACATTGTTTAATCTAATCGACGATGCTGTTCAAACTTTAAAAAAAAAGCTGGTACAATGGAAAAGTTACGTTTATGACAAACCGGCAGAATAGTAGTGGGGGCCTATCTGCGCCCCCACGACTCCCTGAAAATTGCGTTTATTTGAACCTCTGCCCCCCGTCCATTCTCCACTTCCTTGTACTGTTTAATTCATCAAAGAAGTATATCCTCCTATTTTATCCTCATTCCTTCTCTCTGGCCCACTGTTCCACTTATGGATTTATGCCACCCCCTGGGTGCACTGAGTCAAGCACCTGATTGATTACTACCCCTGTTTCCTATTTCATTGACTCTGTGCAGCTTTTTTTTTTTTTTTTTTAATAATTGCTCTTTTATAAATGTGCTAACTTGTATGTTTCTGCTTACCTGTCACTAAGTATGCATGAAATGACACCCTTGTGTGTGTGTAGGGCGGGGGCACGTCGCTCTCCCGCAGAGCCCATGCAGAGAGGCAGGGAACACGCTGTACCTTCGCTTTTTGCCACCCATCCACAGCTCGCTACCAGATTTAGTGCAGAGTGTGTGCGTGTGCAGGTGTTTGCCTGGTCCTACCATAGGGATGTGGTGGAGATGTAATGAACCATCTGAATGAAGGGGAGGGGGTCCGATGTGGCTCCACAGCTGTTACACACACACTGCAAACAAAAGGAGACGCTTAGACTCGTGGCAGGCCAAGCGGGGGCTCTCTGAAGCATCGCCCAACGCCATCCTACCTGCTCAAACAGAGTCATGGCAAACTTCTGGTGTGGTATGCAGTGTTTAGCGGTGCAGATGTCCTCCCTGCTCTCCGTGCTGATGTGGAAGTGGATGCGCATCAGGAGATTCTCCTGCCAAAGCCACAGAGCAGACATGTGGGTGTTTATGTGTCTGATCGCTCCTCTGTGCTGCTGCTCCGCTTAATCTGACCGTGGGAGCAGCATCTATATTTCACAGGAAGCCAACTGATTCTCTGACTGAACACATTTACTATCAATCGATCAGACAGCTCCTCTGGGGGGGAACACGTGTGCTGCACAGCTGACGGGCAAAAACACAGGAAGAGCTGTAACTTAACACAAGGCAGTACAGAAAAGGGCAGTTTAGGGTGTGAAGCACTAAGTACTATCAATCAATAGGACATATGCACACATTTACATAAAAAAATATTAATATTAATAGTCCAAATGAACAAAAACCTGCCTAATACCTAGAGAACAAATTATATAACAAATTCCTCAGCCAAATTGAGCAAAGTATTGATTAGTTAAGAGTTAAATAACAAAAAAAGAGGTTTAATTTCAACCATAAAAACTGATTCATGTTTATTCAATATGCAATAATTTTCTATTGAGCTATTTTTCAATAACGAAAGTTTTAAAGTAAAGTTTTTTTATGTTTTGGCAAAAGGGTAAAGCTTATCGACCAAATACTTTCCCCTCTAATAAAAGAAACTTTTGTGTTCCTTAAAATCATTAACTGACTTCTAAATGGTACATTTGTTTACCTATAGCTGTGCAGCAGTTTGTGCCTCTATTGCTAAGTGTTAACTGATTATTTTCATTAAACAGAAATGTAACCACAGATTCACATTTGCTTAAGGAATAACTTCAATTAAAATTTTTAATAAGATTTTTTTAATATTACAGTAAAGAAATGGTTCATTGGCAGCTCCTAAAAGCTCATTTTTATAAAGGATCATTTAGAAAAAATAGATTCAAACAGAAAAGTTGAAAAAGTGAATCTACCTTAACTCTATGGTTGATTAAGTACTGTTAAAACTTTTTTATACATCAGCTGTCGCTGCTTCAACCTCAAAAAGTAGTCAAGCAGTCTGGTGGCCTTAAGGAGCAAAGGATCTCTTGAATCTGTTTGTGTATGAATTCATCTTTTTCGTACTGCAGAACTGCTGTGTAGTTTGCCAACAAATGTCCAATAAAAAAGCATGTCTCCAATGTCTTTTTCATGTCAGACTAGATTTAGATGACCTCTTTTTGACACTTTAGCCCACCGGTCTCCAACTTTGTTCCTTGTAAGCTACTGCTCTGCTTGTGTTGCAGCTAACCCTGCTTTAGTATTTACTGGTCACCTGGATCGGGTGTGTTCAGTCAAACACAAACCGATCGCACTCAATCCAGCTAATCAGTAATTACAAGCAGAACAAACAGAGGATTAGCTTACGAGGAACAGGGTTGAAGACGCCTGCTTTAGCGTTAGCCACACGCACCCATCCTGGTGCTGCGCGTTGTGTTGTCTGGGCCCATAGAAAGGAGCTTCTGCATTTTAATCCCTTGAAGTCTGAATTGACTTTGGTACAACCTGTCGCCCAAAGACAGAACAGTTCATGAATATTTTTGCTCTACGGGCTCGCATTTCAAGTGGGCCACCCGCACAGGTATTCCCAATTTTACCCGCAGACAACCAGTAGGGGTGACTGTGACTACGGCTTTAAAGTCAAATAGTGCTGAAATGACGGTGTAGTTACAAAATCTCCCTTTTAAAAATAAGAAAATTGTTCAATAACTGTCATGATGACTGTGTGATAATATAGTGCATTTTACTTCAAACCACATGTGCTTCCTTAAAATGTTTTTCAATTCAAAAGCTGTTGATTGAATCCTGGAAAAGAGTTACAAGTGTGAAATTGTTCACGGGATGTTAATTTGAAGTGAAAAGGTAAAAGAGACTAATCAGAAAGAAACAAAATCTTCAACACCAAAAGCTGCATGTGTAACATCGTGATGTAGATAAGCGAGAACTTGCTTAAAGAATCTTGTCCTGATTGAGTAAATATCCCAGCATTACCTTTAAAATCTAAGGCATTCACAAGAAGAAAGGCAAAGGATTGTTGGAGACTCCAATCAAAGAGAAGGGTTTAACACCATGATGCAAACCTTTGATAAGGCTCTGGCCCCAAAGGCAGAGCTAAAACCAGATTATTTGGAGTGATTGAGCTCAGATTAACATGAAAATGGACTTTCAGACTCTGACATGTACAAACCTTTCAGACTCGAATATACGGTGAATAGATAGAACCTGAATGCTACTGGTATTGATGATGAGAACATGACAGCAAGTTTACAGAAATCAAGCTTTATTAAGGATCTAGTAAAGAAATCTGATACTGTTCAATTAGAGGATATATTCTTAAATATTCCAATTTTTTTTTTTTTTTATCCTTTCTGGGTTTTTTTGGCAGACCTAAATAACATTTATTCAATAGAGTTTTTAACCCCTCATTAACATGATTTAAGGACAAATTTTAACACACCTGTTCAACTGTTTTAAAGTAGAATTAAAAGAATAAAGCTGTATTTTTATTTAGATTTTGTATCAAGATTTCAAAAAGATTAAAGACTGAACTATATGATCAAACTACACTCGAGGAATTTTTAACAGAATTAAAAGAACATCATAGTTTATTTGGTTAACAGAGATTTTTTGAATATTCTTAACACAAAGAGACAAAAACAATGTCGTTGACGTTTGAGTTGACATGCACTGTGTGTTTGTGTGTGTGTGGTTACAGACTCACGAAGCATTCAGCGGCGTCGTCCATGATTCCCAGCTGGAAGCGTTGCTCGTCTTGAAAAGTCTTGGCCAGAGCGCTCCGCAGCGCATCGGATGGTAGGACGCGCTCGCTACTGAACTGGAACTGTGCAAAGATACTCTGCACAAGCACACAAATACAACAAAATCGATACATGTATCACTTCAGACCGGCCACAAAATCCTTTACCTGTCAGACCTGTGAACAATCTAATTCATGTTCAGTTTACTTCTTGGACACAAAGAAACTCCTGGATGCATTTGTCCTGTACAAGGACAGCATGTCCTGTCAACTGACCTGTAAAACAGCAGGGAAACTAGTTTTTCCCTTTTCTGGAGACAAAGTGCTGCACAAACAAACTGTGACCAGGCTAAAGCAAACGCAGAGGCTTTACTATCAGAGCATATCAATAATAAACGACATGTTTGGTGCACTTCTCTTTGATAAAAACAGCTCAGAAAGTGCTGTGTAAAATAGAAACTAAAGTAACCGTTGAAGAGGGTTACGGGAGAAAAAAGCTAGGCCACTGAAGTGTGTTTTGAGGGCAGTTTTCAGGGTCTGAAGAGCAGCAGCAGATATTTCAGAGAGCCTGCCTGCAGTTAAATCTGATTGAACCCACTCAGCCTCCACTGTGTTAGACTCATCAGAACCGCATGCCAGCACATTCAAACTTTTCTTTGCTTAACTCTAATTGCTCTGTTTTTTTTCTGTCCGTGTGAGTCACCATTGTTTTTTTCCGGCCGTTTCTCTTCAGATTTACTGGTTTAAACAATGCAGCAAAAAAACTTTTTCTATTTAGTTGTTGTAAAACTTTAAAAAAATCGTCTTTATTTCCTCCTGTGTGAAAGTCAGGTTGAGCCAGGTTTTAAATAATACCAATATAAGATACTTTTTCTTTTAAGTGTTTTTGGTAATTAAATAGTGTTTTTCCTTCTTTTTTTATAGTTAAGTAGAAACAAATGTATACATAGATTTGTTTTATTGCTTACTGAATATTGATATTTGTTCTTGTTTTTTTTCATATTTATTTATTGCATGGTCAAAATAAACAACTACTGGGACCTTTTGGGATCCAAAAGTCACACCAAAGGCTTAGGCGTCAATCACATGCACTTGTATGGGGTTTACCCGTACAGTGCTGTATGTTTTTGGGCTGTGGACGGTCGTAGACAGAGGCAGATGCATCTAGCGCAGGTGTGTCTTACTGTTCTCTAGATTAGTGTTTTTCAAGTGTGCCGTGGGAGATGGTCAGGTGTGCCGAGGAAAATTACCCATTCATTGATCTAAAAACATTTACCATCTCCAGGATATCAGCTCTTTGTTCATCCAAACAGGCCCTGATAAAACACTGAGTAGTTAGGAATATGAAAGATCTTAAAATACTTTTTTCTTTGTGTTTATTTGATTCTATTAAAGACATTTTGATAAGAATGACGGTACCGCGATTTAGCCAGAGCTTCAGCGTTGTTTTCGGAAAAGTCCCGCCCCTATAACTGTCTCCACCAATCATTCTTGGAGGCTTAATCAGACATCATCAGTCTGACCAATCAGAAGTGGTTAAAGTCTTCACTTCCTTGTTCTGATTCTGCTCATAATGTCTTTTAGTTCCAACAAAAATACCAGCTAAAGCTCGTCTTTAGCGGTGTAGCTTTCCACAGAATCCGGTAAATGACTATGGAACAAGTGATCAAAACAATGAACCTCAGACAGGCGAGTCTGTCTGCCTTCTGCGGCAGTTTATAGCACTACATCTCCCATGTTGCATTGGGTTAAAGTGACAGCGTCTCAGTGTAAAATAAGTCTTCCATGTTAAACCTCTTGAAACCACAACGAACACACATCAAACCGTTTTTAAATCTTCTTGATGAAATCAGAGGTCAACAGTTTAGTTCTCCTTCAAGGTTTGTGTTTATTAACAGCCAAACATCCCAGAGTTTGGTCCAAGTCATCTTTCTAACTGAAACACTTTTCTGATAACGTCTGGATTATTTTACATGTTAAACATATGAAGAAGTAATAACAACATTTAAGAAACAGGATTAAGGTGAAGTGGCCAACAGACACAATTAAACTAAATTCAAACAATTTAAGTATCTAAAAAGAAATAAAAAAATGTGTTAAAGTTTTCAAAGACTTCATCTTTGATTAAGACAAGAGAAAAACTAATAAAACTTCAACATGTTCACTTTTTTTGTAGCTACAGAAAACATAAATATAATGTTAATCTTTTTATCAAACATATCATATAATTGTTCAAAAATTACAGTTGCCTTTGAACTAAAATTGAAATAAATATTTAAAAAAACAAATCACTATTTAAAAAGAATATATTTGTTTTTTGTGAGGTTACATAAAATTGCATGTTAATAAACTGAAGGAAAAAACAACTAGCGGTACCAGGGTAAAATATCAAATTATTTAGTTGAAAATTATAACGGAAAACTAACTTAACTTTTATTACATATTTTGGAAAAAATATGCCACAATTGTCACAAAAAGGCATGTGAGATTGTGGAGGGACTGTACATCAATACAGACTATGAGTTTCTCCTTTTTTCCATTTTTGGATGCTGGTGTGCCACAGGATTTATGTCAAGGATAGAGTGTGCATTGGCTCAAAAAGGGTTGAGAAACAGGTTCATGCGGCCACCTTAAAGGATATCATGAAAAGGAAACATACAATTTTTCGTGCATGTGGTAATGGTGAAGTATTTGTAAGGATAATGTAAGTTGCACCCATTTGTGATGAATGGGCGAAACTGTGTTACGGTGCCATTACGCCACACTCTAGTCATTGGTAGGGTGCGAGTACTGGCTCCTTATTGACCACGTGGCAATGCTCCACGGACGGGGTGTGCAGGTGATAAGTAAATGTCCGTAGGATGACAACACAAACTACGCAGTGATTGTTTAATGTCCTAAATTATAGTAGTCATGCTGTGAGCGAGGAGCGCACACGTACCATCTAAACAGCACTAAAGGAATCCTTACACAGTTCATAGGGTTCAATGGGAGGGGTGCGGGTACTTCACCCTTACTTACCCAAACGTGTTATATTAGTGTTTACTATCACCGGCCACTCCCAACATCCCAGTAGAAAAATGTTTTTAAACATTTTAGCTCTACGGGCTCACAGAGCGCCCTACAACCTTAATATTTTATGCGAGACACTTGTGTGTTTCTTAAAACATGGAACATTCCTGCACAATTAATATCATCTATAATGCAATAAACCTTGTTTTTTTTTATTTCAAACATTTAATCAAAATTACCTTTAATTTAATAAATAAGAGTACCAAAAATATCCTACTGTGAGAGGCCAAAGTAGATGAACCGACCTCTGCAACGTTTTGATCCCACCAAAGTTTATCTCAACAAAAGTTAAAGATGAAACACGCAGAGTGTTGACCACCCCAGGAGATCTGAGCGCTCAGATATCTTTCACCAAGGTCTGAGGCCTAATTAGCTTGTTAGGGCTTGTCGTGACCATTACTGAAGGTCAAGGGATGCAAATGTGAGGTCTTAATAAATGTTCACCACATGACTGCTGGCCGAAAGCTCAGCATCTGCCAGCGTCTCTAATCAGCTTCCTAGCATTCCAGAAAATTAAATTAAATACTCCATCTTTAAGGTTTTAACAAGTTACCTGGACCAAAGTGAAAGATTTGATCTGTGACTTTGAAATTTTGAAAAAAAATATATTGTTACCGGTATTTGACTTTACCTAAGATGTAGTAAAATAAGCATAAAGGGTTTAAAGTTTAAGACAATAAGTGATGGCAACTTTTGACAAAATGCCAGGGCTACTGCTGTTAAACATACAGAGATACACTTATGGAATTAGTATTAAAAAGGATGGAAAAGAATGATCGATTTGTTAAATCGTTTGCTGTTATATCTGTCTGCTAAATTTGTCCGGAACCTTGTGTTTTGTCTGTATTCAAACTGGCATAGAGGGGCCAATTCTGTTACGGACCAAAACTTGTAAACAACACATGACTAAAGAACTGTTCAGTGATTGGCAAGGAACTACGAGGGCGGGTCAAAACAACAAGCAAAAGACACACATGCTGCACTTTACAATCTTTAACAGGACAGTTAACTTTAAAAAATGTATACGTCAATTACCATTTTTAAACGTGGGGAACAACACTTTTTACTTGTTACTTTGCTTACAACGGAGGCATGCTACAAGGCGGTCACTGCCAAAGAGACGTGCCGTGTGCTTTAACCCAGAGGATGCTAGCAACTCAAGTCCTGAGGAGATGTCGGTATGAATGTATTCTGAAGTCTTTATGACATATTGATTGTCAGGAAAACAGGGAAAAGCAATGTGCATCAATTTAAAAGTCGTTTTAATGAACCTCCATTCATCTGACCACTTTTCAATGACTTGCTGTGTCTCACCGTTTTTAACGGTGTTAAAATAAATGTTCTAACAAGTAAACAGTTGGAAAATTTTTGCTGCTCGATAAAACAACAATCGCTGCTTTAGATATGTCCACGACTCATTTGTTGCTTTATTCCTACTCTGTTTACGTCAGCTACGGTGGCCATTTTGGTTCAGTTTTTCCGCTCTGAGGAAGGATTGTATTATGACTAAGGAATCTCAGAGCCAACCCTAGCTCAGTCCCATTGAAAACGAACTGAGATCACCTTGAAAGATGGGTCCGAGAGCGATTTCTGCTCCCAAACCAGAGTCCGCTTGGGTGCATTCAGACTAGATTACGTGGAAAACAAACTCTGGTTCACTTTAAGCGAACCAAATGTGTCCAGTCTGACAACACCCATATGCTACATTCACACCAGGCTCAGAAATACACATTTAAGCGACCAAAAGTCATTGTAAATGTGCGTTAAAGAATGTTTCGGGCTTCAAATCTCTTGCTTTTACATGTTGCTACCCAATTTTTTAGGTCCGTTTTCTAGCTCTACATACAAAACATGTGGTCATTAAACGCACGTTTGGTACATTTTGTGCATTTTGTAAGTTAAGCCAGTTAAACTTTGACCAATCAGGGACTCGGACTTGGTAGTGATGTATTGGTAGCGTCCTTTTCCAAACACGGAAGTGCAAACCGTTTGAATACTGATCATGAAGGAGAAATTAATAATTGCGGTTTGTGCCCAGGAGAATTTTATGACACCAAGTCTGTTTCAACATTTCGCACCAACCCTCTCTCAAATGTAGACACGTGCGCAAATCTGGTAGCTACAGTCCAGTGTAAACACCAATAAATACACTGCTTTGACAGCCATTCTCTAACATTGAAAACTCCTTTATTCTTAAAATTATTCAAAGTCCATTGAAGAATGGCCTTTAATATTTGAGAGCGCATCACATGTCTGGTGTATATGTAGCATTAGAACAAATACTGGTATAGCTCCGTTTTATTTCAGGATCCAGAGTTGTCATGGTGAGTAAGTAGAAATGAGGACCTAAAAGTAGACTCACAGGTGGGAGGCGGATGTGTAAGGAATAATTCAACTTCAATTAAAAAGCAGCATAAAGATTGTCCGAAAAAACACCTGACACTGGTCCATTATTTTACACGAACATTGCATTTTCCCACATTCGTCTCCTCTATATCTTACTTTGACCCTTCTTGCTATTAAGATTTGACACTGGATAAGAAAAAAAGAGAGCAAGACTAAAGAATGAAGAGTCTGGAAGTGAAGGGATTATGTGAAGTTTGTGTCAGATGATCCTCGTGTCTCCTGCACCTTTAGGTCAGCAAGCTGAAGTGTAGTCAAGAGTGAGTCAGACTTAACTCCTCTGCCTTTCTTTGCGATGAATAAAAATTGTAGATGCACTGTAGGTACGGATGATCAATGATCCCTGATATCATGGTAGAAAACAAAAACACTTCTAAACATGTTTTGTTGGTCCAACACAACTCTAGAATCCGAATAGAATGACTTCTTTCAGCAAGAACAGCTAAACTTTCAGAGCTTCTTGCTCAAAGTTTCTGGTTTTTTTGGAGACTTGAGTTGACCTTACAAAAAAAAATTTTCTCGACTTGCTTTGGTGTCTATGCCAAGACTCCCTACCAATACTTTTTGCAGAATGTCAATACATTCGGAAATGATCAATACTAAACAGCAATTGAATTCTGCATTGAAGTTGGTTTGAAAATCATTTTAACCCTTTAACACTGAAGCTTTACCTCCATCATTGACATTCTTTTGAACTACTGTAATTCTTTAACTGTTTACGCAATTAACGTAGTTCCAGCTGATTCTGAAGCGGAGAATAGCAGCTTAGCGTTGATATACAACACTTTACAGTAATCAATGAGAAAACAGCTTAATGCCGCTACTTTACCAACATAAAGTTAGTAAAGTATTGATATGCAACATTTTTACTAACATTAAGCAGTGGCGGGGCTACAGAGGGGCAAGTGGAGGGCAGCTGCCCTCCAGCGAGAAGGTCCTCCCCCCCCATATTTGAGTCAATATTAGTATTGTTATCAACAACGATGAAGAAATCCTCAATGCAAGCTTCTTTAAGCATTACACTTGAACTTCATATGAGGAAGGGATATCGAATTGTGTATTTATATTAACAAAAGTTTAAAGAATTTAAAGAATTATTTACAAATATATAGTTCCTGTTGTCGTGAAGGTCCAGTATGTTGATTTATTTTTAGGGGAATTTTGTTTTTTTCCTTTTTGTAATATATTATTTTTATTTCCCACTAGGAAAGATACAAGCTGTGCGTGAACACGTCAAACGCCAAAAAATGTTTTGAAGGTCAGCTTACCTACAAATCCTTTTGGGAATCTTGGTGATGGAAACCTCCAGAATCAGTCAACTTTTTGGATAAACTGTCAGCTGTGATGCAAACAGATTTATTTTAATTTTTTTTTCAATTTAAAGTTAATTTCTGTGCTGTATGGACAATAATCTTGCTGTGTTCACAGCTGCCAAAGTTCAACATCCCAACCTTGGACTTAGGTGTTTGACTCAAAGACAGGAGTTGAGGAGTTTTGATCTCCTGTTGAAACCCAAACCTTGGTGGGTTGGAAATTTGTCTGGCGAATGCAAATCCAGAAGGTGAAGTTTTCTTTTAAATTGTAATTTATCTATTTTGTTTGAATGGTTTGAGTGAATTCCTTTGATGCACTAGGTTTACTTCCAAGGAAACAATCTGTGTTTTGCTTTCAAGTACATTAAGAACATTTTTGAGCTGAAGAGTTTTGAGTTATGTTTGCATCAATAGGAGTCTAAGGGTTAATGATTTATTTGACAGGATAGTGTGGGGAACAAAACACGGGCAAATAAGTGAGTTTTATATCCTAGTGCTGTCTTCGACAAGATAATAAATCTGCTAAACTGTTAATTCAGTCAGTATTTAAAAATCTTTGTTTTTACTTTTTTGTTTTTGCTATCATACTAATTTAAATATTACAGTAACTGAAAGCTTTAATGGCACGACAGATCCTTCAGGATTGTCCTGCAAAGAGCTGCAATACCAGTTCAAGTGGAGATACTGAAGTGGACTCAGATGACACTATAATATTACAACACAGTCCTACAACAAGACGAAGAGTTCAAGACACCTCTCTTGCCAAAGTAAGTAAATCTTTTCACAAAGTCATTTCAAGCGTTCAAAGTCATGCTTTCTTTCCAATTCAGTTTAGTTGTCCAACAGTGCAGTGGAGCAGATCATCCAAACTATTTTTAAAGTTTTCTAGGGAAACAGCAGATTGCACCGAGTGAGTAAGTCACAACATATTCGAATACATTCTCGAATACTGTCCTCATCATACAAACATATAATTCTTCTGTATTTCCTTCAACAAAGCTCTGCATATTAATAAGATATTGACTATACAAAGACAGACGTGATTATGCAGTTTTGAGGAAAATGTTTTTCTGGGACATGGTTTCTGCAGTTCAATTGGAATTCACCTTCAAGGTCTTGACAGGACTGTTGCAGAGTTAACAGCGTAATTTCCCCATCATGCATTGTTTAAGCTCCGTACCTTACAGTCCCTCACAACCCCTAAGCAACAGAATTGCTGAGCATGTGGGCTATCAGCTTTAGATGGATAGCTCCACGATAACTCGAGGTGGGTCAAGTCCTCTGCTCTGCTCTATTCTGATGCGTCCACTTGCAGACGAACAGATCCATTAACATCGTCATCATACTTGTCTGAGCTTAATCTAAACTATGGCCAGAAAGCTTAAATATTGCTCACCATTTTTGTTGCACCACTAATGTTAGTTTGTGGTTGGAAGGACTGTAAGCCAGCAGGAGAGGGCGTAAACGAGAATGATCGAACATCAGCGAGGGTAACTACTGTGTCAATAGCCCGCCTACAACTCAGAAGTTAATTTCTGATCAACTCCCAAGCTCCTCTGCACAAACTGTCTTTAAACATCATCTCAAAGTGCTTTAACCCCAATAATCATTGCTTGCAGTTGTATTTTTTATCATTATTAATATGGACTTTTAAATTTGATCCAATAGGCGGTTGCTGTCATTGGTGAGGATGCATCATCCGTTGAAGGTCATGTGAATGTCCTGCATATCCAGGACAGCAAGTACGACCCAGACACCATGGTGGTCAAAGACGGTCTGTGAACCATTGCATGAAAGGAGATAAAGAGATGGAGATGACTGTGGAGGATATACTAAGAAGTACCCTTTCTTAAAGACAACCTCAGGGGGTCAGTGACATTTAAATCAGTTCTCAGCTTAAAATAAAATTTTAATTGAGACATACACTAAAATGATCATTAACTTTAACTCTATTGTAAAAACATTATAATTTTCTAAACCTATATATAAATATATAGTCATTCAAGCCAAGTAATATTTATACAATGAGATAACTCTAGGGAAATGGCAATGAAAGAGGCAACAAAGAATATTAGAATGTTTTATGCCTTTTGTTTGTTTTAGTTAAAGTGAATGATTAATTTTTATAATTTTTTTCAATTTTCAGTTGTTTGAAGTTGACCGAATGCATCCATGCATCAGTTTTAAGCCAGCGCTTCAAAGACAGTTTTACCACTGAATGACAAACAAGCACCAACTCCATTCCAGTTGAAATGACTAATATGCATTTAAACTTGGTTATCAAGTTTACTTTTTTATTTATTTTTAGAAAATGTAGAATGCAGTAGAAAGATGTACTTAAAATGATTCTAGTGCTGCTTTTGTTAATGTCACAAGTTTTATTTCATAGTTTAAAAAAAATGGTTAATGAAATGCTATGTTCTGTTTACGATTGATCAAATGTTAAGGTTATAGTTACAATGAATGCAATCTGAACTGAAGGAAAAATAATAGATTTTTGATTATTGTAAAATTGCTAATAATTGTAAATGTATGCATCCTGTTGTGACACTGTGGATCTTAAAACATTTATACTGTGAAATGTCAGAATTGAAATTGTTTTGAATGTTTAATAAACGCGATAAACAGTATACTGGTCTTTCAATGTTCTGTATCTGGTACAAATTTGCCATCAAAGGGTACAAAAGGCTTGTCACTGGGGCAGTACCCTTAAAGAACAAATTTGTACCTTTTAAAACATTATGGTACCATAGCACTATAAAGGTACAATTTAGTCCTGGAAAATTACATATTTGCCTTTAAGGTACATACTGAAAGAGGGTACGAATCATACCAATATGAAAGGTACAACATTTGTACCGCTTGAAGATTACTACCCCAGTGACAAACCATTGTACCTCTAAAGGTACAAATTTTGCCTTTCCTGACAATTATGCGTACAAAACATGTGGTCATTAAACGCACGTTTGGTACATTTTGTGCATTTTGGTTAAGCCAGTTAAACTTTGACCAATCAGGGATTCGGATTTGGTAGTGATGTATTGGTAGCGTCCTTTTCCAAACACGGAAGTGGAAACCGTTTGAAAACTGATCATGAAGGAGAAATTAATAATTGCGGTTTGTGCCCAGGAGAATTTTATGACACCAAGTCTGTTTCAACATTTCGCACCAACCCTCTCTCAAATGTAGACACGTGCACAAATCTGGTAGCTACAGTCCAGTGTAAACACCAATAAATACACTGCTTTGACAGCCATTCTCTAACATTGAAAACTCCTTTATTCTTAAAATTATTCAAAGTCCATTGAAGAATGGCCTTTAATATTTGAGAGCGCATCACATGTCTGGTGTATATGTAGCATTAGAACAAAGGAAAATGACTTCATAAGGTGAAAAATACTGGTATAGCTCCGTTTTATTTCAGGATCCAGAGTTGTCATGGTGAGTAAGTAGAAATGAGGACCTAAAAGTAGACTCACAGGTGGGAGGTGGATGTGTAAGGAATAATTCAACTTCGATTAAAAAGCAGCATAAAGATTGTCCGAAAAAACACCTGACACTGGTCCATTATTTTACACGAACATTGCATTTTCCCACATTCGTCTCCTCTCTATCTTACTTTGACCCTTCTTGCTATTACGATGTGACACTGGATAAAAAGAGCAAGACTAAAAAGAATAGAAGGTCTGGAAGTGAAGGGATTATGTGTGAAGTTTGCGTCAGATGATCTCCTCGTGTCTCCTGCCTTTTAGGTCAACAAGCTGAAGTGTTGTCAAGTGAGTCAGACTTAACTCCTCTGCCTTTCTTTGCGATGAATAAAAATTTACTAGATGCTGCACTGTGATGCGGATGATCAATGATCCCTGATGTCATAGTAGAAAACAAAAACACTTCTAAACATGTTTTGTTGGTCCAACACAATAGTAATAATGTAGCTTCTTTCAGCAAGAACAGCTAAACTTCAGGCTTCTTGCTCAAACTTTCTGTTTTTTTTGGAGCTTACAAAACCTTATAAAGACCTTACAAAATAATTTTTTTCTTGACTGCTTTGGTGTCTATGCCAGGACTCCCAACCAATAATTGTTGCAGAATGTCAATACATTTGGAAATGATCAATACTAAACAACAATTGAATTCTGCATTGAGTTGGTTTTGAAAATAGTTTTAACCTTTAAAACTGGAGTTTTAGCTCCATCATTGACATTCTTTTGAACTACTGTAATTCATGCAACTGTTTGCGCAATTAACATAGTTCAGCTGATTCTGAAGCGGAGAATAGCAACAGGCGTTGATATACAACACTTTACAGTAATCAATGAAGAAAACAGCTTAATGCCGCTACTTTACCAACATAAAGTTAGTAAAGTATTGATATGCAACATTTTTACTAACATTAAGCAGTGGCGGGGCTACAGAGGGGCAAGTGGAGGGCAGCTGCCCTCCAGTGAGAAGGTCCCCCCCCCCCATATTTGAGTCAATATTGGTATGGTTATCAACAGCGATGAAGGAAATCCTCAATGCAAACTATTTAAGGCATTACATGAACTTCATATGAGAAGGAATATCAATTGTGTATTTATATTAACAAAAGTTTAAAGGAATTTAAAACTCGGGCCCTAAATATATAGTTCCTGTTGTCGTGAAGGTCCAGTATGTTGATTTATTTGATCTCTTATTGTGCTTGAATTCCATATTAAAGATGCATATTTATCTTTTCATGAACTTCTACACATTTTTGTTATTTTTTGCTACTAGTAATAGCAACTCAGCTAAAGCAACTGCTGTTTCAGTATTATTAACAAAAGCAACAATAATAAAACTGTTTGAAATAATTCAATAATTTTGATCCTTTCTTTTGTAACACTGTTCTCATTTGCCAAAGTCTTCTGCCCCCCTCCCCCCATATAAAATGTTCTAACTCCGCCATCTTTCCTGGTGTAAAGTGACATAAAGATTCCATTGGTATTACAGAACTGTCAGAACAGTCAAAGACTTATGGTCATTCAAAAAGCATGTGTTATATAGGTGTCCGTGGCAACATCTCTGGTGTTAAAGTGTTAAACAGAGCCAGCTGCTGTTCACTAACAAACCGTTAGGGGTGCTACTGCACAAAAATATCAATTTCTATTCACCTTAGGAAATTGTGCAGAAATAAATATAATTGCACTCCAGTGGCAATAAAATATTTTTACCTACCTGTATTTGACTATACTAAATATCTATTGCTGTTAGTTTGAACTGTAGGTACAACATACGCCTGATCAATCCCCTGATCAGGTCTGGTCTGATCAGGGGATTGGTCTTTTGACTGTTACTGTCAAATTCTAACACCTAACAGGCTTGTTTTTCCCACTAATCGTCCCATCTCATTGTTATAATGAGACCTCACAAGTAGGGCCAAAAATTGGCTCAACAAAACCCAGTGGGTCACATGACCATAACCAGGTATTTAGACTCATTGCATGTGACAATAAATGCTGGTTTTCTATCTTTTACAAATCTAACCACAACACTGATTTTTCAGAAGATAAATAGTTAAAGTACAACTTTAAACAACTTAGAGCAGTTTATCGTCATAGTATTGGCCCTCGCCAAAAGAATAAATAAATAGATTCTGATATTAGACATAAAAGCAAACCTCATCTCGGTGTCGCATTTAGATATGAGCAACCAAATGAAACTATATTCAGAACAAGAGTCACACAATATTACTCATTTTTCTTGGGATTTTAATCATGCCGTGACGTCAGCTGACATTTTGGAAGCCGTCTACCATAATGGCTGTGATCATAACAGTGTGAAAATGTTATAAAAGAATAGACTTCATTAGAGTGTGTGCAGGCGGAGGCTTGGCAGTGGGAAAGGTAATGCGGTCGTGCTGATTGAGGGGAGGGTGTATGTGTGTCCGTGAGAAAAGAGAAACAGGGAAAGAGAGGAAGGAAAAGTGTGTGTGTGTGTGTGGGTGTGTGTATGATATGGTGACTGCGCTGACTGCAGCATTGCACCAAGGAGAATGGAGGGGGAATATACCCTACAGAAGGAGGGAGGGAAGTGAGGAGGCAGTGGAGTTTGTAGAGGAAGTGTGTGTGCACCGGCATACATGGGCGCATGTGTTCTTGCATGTGCATGAGCAGAAGTGTTGGCAGAAGTAGTCGGTGCCAACCCCACATCCATTCATCTCCTTGCCTTTTTTCTCCTTCCTTTTCTGCCTCCTTCCTTCTTTTTCTCTTTGTTCATGGCTGTGTGTGCGCTTGTGTGTGTTTAGATATCGGCATTGGGTTGTGTGAGACTGTTTTACTGCTGAGGGAGACAAAGTGTTGCAGTGATATCAGGAAAGGTGGCTACAGGCAGCATCTGAACTTCTGTTTGCAACAATGCAGAGTCCTTATCTGAGGCCGATAAACCCAAATCCGCACCTCCACTCCAAAGTGAAGCAAGTCATAATCATCCTTCATGTCTTTGGTTTGCTGGTAGGAAAGTTGGAGTCAATTTTAGCCTCTGCTCTGTGATTCTCTGTGATGTGAGTTTATTAGTTGACAGAACCGTTGATGAAAAGTAGCGGGTGTATGTGAACCCCTGGATATTTACATATGAGCGTGCTAACGGAGGTGTGTGCGCCCGTCGCAGCCTAACATGTGAGCGCAGCTTGTGTGTTTTCAGTGGGAGCTGTGGGCTGCGCTGGCTCAGCACTTTTCCTCAGCCAATTAATTACAGAGAAGCACTGGAGACAGAGCGACATGTGGATCTCACACACACACACACACACACACACTGCTACATCAGAGCACATCATACCCAACGCCTCCCATCACCATAAACGTGCATACAGTAGTTGTTATGGGTGACAAGGCTAAAGAATGCCACTAATTTGGAGACCACATTCAAAATGTAAATGTATGCAGATAATTTAGTAAGTTATATGGAAGATTTGGGGTGCTGGGAGATTTTATGGTTAAAAACTCCTCTAGTGTGTACATATTAAAGGCCCACTCCAATGAAAATAGTGGTTTTGGTGTTATTAACATATTGATGATGGAGGTCATGTATAAAGATAATTAAGGTCAAAATCACATTTCTTGCTCAAAACTGTTAGGACTGGATAGCTCCAATATTGCTCGCCACTTTTATGCACCGGTAAGTTCAGGTTGAGGTCGTGATGGGCTGTATGCTAGTAGGAAAGAGTGTAAACAGATAGGTGATGGGAAGTGGGGGCGGGCTAGCTCTCCGCCAACGATTCACTACTCAACAGGTGAATTTCTATTGAACTACTGTCCCTCTGCTGAAACTATGTCCACTAAAAAAGCCCAATGCCGACATAAAACAACATTTTATGCGGCGATAAACGCTCAGCTTGAGTGTCGCATCTCCCTTTCAGTGCCAGCACAACAAATGAGGAAAAAAAAGTGACCCTTTAAGTCTGGGCTGGTAAATGCACCAAACTTTTGTCCTGATGCAGCGGAGCAACCAGCGGAAAAAGTTCCTCAAAAGTCCTGCAGTGATGCAACAAATGGTTGTTTTGACAGGTTTTTCTGGATCTTTGTTTCTGGAAATAAATGCAACAGTGATTTAACCCACAACTATCCAGTTATTGTTACTTTATTTCAGTAAGCTTACCCCACATATAATTTAAAATTAACAAAAAAGAGAACAAGTACTGTTAGATGTCCTGTTAATCGGATGCAGCAAATTAATAATAAAAAATACAAAAATCCTATTAGTGAGACAGACTCAAGGTTTCAGTTTGTCTCTTGACAGACTTTCCAGTTTTTTTTTTCTTTTTTCCATACTCACTATTATTTATAACATTTATGTCATTTTTGAATTCTGTGAGTTGTCTTTCTTTTCTATTTTGTACTGCTTTGGTCTAACTTCCAGCTTGCAATTATTTGTGAACTGCTTTTTGTTTTAATTACCTCAATTAAGGAAGATAATAACAAAAGGAAATTTCTTGGAATCCATATAGATCAATTTATAAATTTTAAAAAACACATAGATGAACTAGTTAAAAAATTATCCAAACTTGTTGGTTTATTCTATAAGATTCGGCACATCCTCCCATCAGATGCATTGCTAACATTGTACAGATCCCTGTTTGAGCCCCACCTGAATTACTGTAACATCATATGGAATAACACATATTCTACCTACACGGCAAAACTCCTGATTACACAAAAGAAAGCAATAAGAGCAATAACCTGGTCCACGCCAAATTCCCCAACGGATCCACTTTTCCACAGATACAGCCTCCTTAAGTTACCGGAACTCAACACGTATCATAATGCATGCACAATGTACAGTGTTGTTAATAAATTAAATAGTCGTTTGTGTGACCTCATACCACTTTTTTTGCCCTCTTATCACCATGACACCAGGGGAAAGCATATGCTAATAGGCAAAAACAGAAAATTAAAATGTACAAGCTTGTCTGTCTGTACTAGAGGTCCACAAACTTGGAATATTTTAGAAAATGACGTTAAACAGTCTGCAACAATGTACATGTTTAAAAGGAAACTGAAATTGTTATTATTGTCAACATACTGTGAAAATGCTGTTCCAACCGAAACCATCTATTGATGTGTTTGTGATTTCTTTCTGTCTGTTGACACTTATATGGCCACACGCCAGAGTTTATGTTGTTCAAATTCATTGTCCCTATTGTCTAACACTTTCCACTATATTACCATCATTTCTCTCATTCTACTAGTATATTTTATTTATGAAATTATTTTCTTTTCTTTTCTTTTCCTTCCGCCACTTATCTTTTGTATTTTTATGCTTGTCTAAAATGCTGGACCCCTAATAATAAGCAGCTGCTTCTGGGATGTCCATTTTTTCCACATTCTGTATTGTGAGATTTGTTGCTTTCGACGCATTGTGGAAAAATAAAATGAAATGAAAATTAAATGAAATTAGTGACAATGACAGGAAGAGATCCCTAAAGTAAAAAAATAATTTAGGAATAAAGGGTTTTGAAAAGTTAGATAAGGGCGGTCAAAACATTATATTATATTTATTACGTTTACCTTTTTCTATGAGATTTAGTTTGTTTTTCTTTAATCATAAGCTGAAACTGGTGCTAAAATGTCACCAAAAAGCGGGTTTTTATCCAACACCATTTGAACTTTTATTTCTTTTGAAGCACCTAAACATAATTAAGTGTGTTTGCTGCAGGAAAATTCCCTGCTGTGTTAGCCAGAGGAAGAGCAGCTTCCTCCAACCGTCGAGTGTCTCTGCACAAAGCGGAGCTGCTGCAGTTAAATCTGAAAGAATTCTACCTCACTGGTATGATTAGTATACTGCAAATCTCAATGGATAAGAAAACGTAATAAAAACACGGGAGTTTTTATCTTGAAAGAAGCCAACTCGTCTCATTCAAATGGCATATTTTATGTATTTCATTTGTCTTTTTCAGCTGCATCTTATGTGCCTGTCTATGTCAAAGATGACCTGTCATTTTCTTTAGAGGATTGTTGATACAGAACAGGAAATTAAAAAATATATTTCCCAAATTCGAATATGTTTGAAACTCATTGGGAACTCTGTTGAAGCAGCATAGTCATAGTGACTAATTGCAGGCTCCGCCACAGTATTTACCTTCAAAGCACAAAAGATGCAGGAGTCCTCCATGCACTTGTGAGTGGTCAGCTGTCGAAAGCTTCTGCGGAAGATGTCAAGGTGCCATAAAACCTTCAAGACAAAAATGAAGTAGCTCTTAGTCACTCATTCAACTGGAACTGTTCTCTGGGTTTGTTCCATCATTTTTTTCTGCCTATTTACCTTCACAGCTCTACCCGACTGAGTGTTGGATGGAATAAAAGATTCTTTTCTTGCCTTTGCAGCACAAGTTTCAAAATAAATGCATGCAGACTGAGGACTGCAAAAAAAGAAATGAGCAAACCCACCACTTAAATGTCAACAAATCTGCAAAAAGAAGATCCAAGTTCCCAATTTTTCAAGCATCTGATCAAAATTCACTTTTTTTCCTGTAGTCAGCCGTTCATTAAACTGCAGCTTTGGTGGTCTCTTTATTCATTTGAAGTGTGACGGGGTCCTTCTAATGTAACAAGCATTTTCTAAAACTGATTTCAAGATCCATCTCTCAAAAGGAAACAGTTTGATTTAACATGAATCCCTTCCTTGTCAGAGTAGAAATCAGAGACTGATATCCTGAGTGCATCAGATATTTTTTCTGCTGTTGCAAAAGTAAAACTTTCCAGTCAGCTGCATCTTCTGATTCATTGTGTTGTTTCTGCTTTACATTTGAGCTCAAACGCATCCAAATCTGCTGCAAATGACCCCTCAGTTACCTTCATACTGAATCAGACATTGCCATGGCAACCTCAGCCTCCATCCACTTTCAAGCAGACCTTTCTGGATCGGCCGAACTAATTTTCACAAAGGAGGAAATGGCAGTAAACTCTAGGTCTCAATTCTATTTCTTTCTCTTTTGTATATTTTCTGTTCTATTTGATTTTATTCATACATTTGCAAATATTTTCAGAGTGTTTTCCTCTGTATGAACCACAGTAAATTCCTTCACATTGAAAAATAGGAAGCTAAATCGAGTTTTCTGGCACTGCAAAAATCAAAGAACTAAGTGGCTGCAGAGAATCAGCCTGAAAGTCTGCAGATCAGTTTGGCTGTCAGCCATTTTTAGCTAATTGTTTTAGCCAAGAGGTCCCACTGAGCATGCTCCCTGCTCCTTAACCTTTTATAAATGATAGGCAAAAGCAGATGTGAGAAAAAAATGGCACCTCAAAGATATTAACAGGAAAAAAACTGGAAGAGAAACAAGGTGACTACTCTTTTTATTTTTTGTATGCAAAAAAATGAATACGATGTATTAATTCAGCTCACTGCAAGATAATATTGACTCAACAATGTCCTTCAGGACCTCTGCAGAACACACTGGACCACGCATAAAGTTTCCATGTAAGCAAAAGACGAGCACACAGCAGAGGAACGGGTAGCAACCTCTGCAAATACAGGCCTGCACTTTTTGGAGTGTGTGTTCAGGAGAGTGATAAGTGGAGGGAAGAGGGAGCAGCGGATGACAGACTGCATGCTGACGCCAGAGTGTGCATTCTATCTTTCTCTCTTCGCTGTTTCTCCTCCTCTCTTTATATTTGGTCGTGATGAATCGACTCCCTGCACGGCACTGCAGCAACCACAAGGAGGGCAGACTCTCCCCATACCGTCCCTCTGTCAGGCCCTCTCTGTTTGCATCCCTCTTTTACTTCATCTATCTCGTTCTTTACTTTTTAAGCCTCAGGCATTTTTTGGTTCAAAGAATTGTCCTCTTCTTGGTTTCAGGAAGGGGACTTTGCAGGAACTATGAAAACAGGAACTGAATAAAGTAATTTAAGAGAAGAAAAGTGTCAAAATGTGCCATAAATTTGAAAGAACTTTAAATTTAAGTTTGAAAAACACTGAAAAATTGAGTAAGGTTTATGTAATAAAATGCAAAATATAACATAGATTTTACATTTAAAGGGCACAGAAAATGCACATTTGTTTGTTAATATTCATTGATAAATCCTGTGGTCAATATCAATAAGTTTTTTTAGTATGTTTTTTTATCATCTAAGTTGTGTATTTAAAAGATATTAAAACTTTATTTACATTTAAATTATTTTTTAACACAGTGTTGATTGAAAATGGCATTTTCAAATAATTCTGTGATAAACATTTTAGCTCTGTCTTAGTACCTGCAGGCTCATTTATTTAAAGGTTTTTACTTGTTCTTGCTTTTTTCTGAGGTTTGGTTACATTTGGCAACACATCCAGGTTAAGGATTTTGGATTTTATAGTCATTTGCAACCCTCGGGTGACACTGCTCACACACACACAGCTGGTCCTTAGCAAACACATATCATATTTGTTATATTTCATTTATAACTTCCCTGTTTATTCAATTTTATATTCATTTTGTTTTTAGTTATTTATGTAGCTTTGGATAATTCTGAGTCCTCGGAAATAAATTTCATTTGAACCTCATGAAACTGAAAAGCTAAAGCCCCCGTGAGTGTTTGACAGGAAAATGGTCATTCCGTTAAGCAAAAACATCTGTGCAATCCCATGATGCTCCCTGTTATGTTAACTGTGGGACTGCACCAAAAAGATGCATCCAAGTATGGCTGCAAGATGCACTTCACACGGGTGCTGAAATGTTTTAAATTACAGCTTAAGATGGAAAATAAATATATATATAGATATATCTATATATTCCTTCTGTTGGTAATTTCCCACACAGAACTTAAGAAAGTAACGAAACAAAAAAACTAATAAAAAGAAGGAAAAAAATCTTCTTTTTTTGTTAGAACAATATGTTTTATTTAAAAATAACAACTTGCCTGACCAGGAAAAGTGAAAAGAATGAAAACAAAACCTTACTAGGTACTACTAACGAGTTGACCCGATGAGATCTTTTTACTCAGTTTTAAGCTGGCCGTTGGAATGCACGCTTTGTGGGATCTGTTAACCCACTAACCGCACTTGAGTGAACTGAAAGCATGGATCGTAATGTAAATCAGACCAAATAGTGCACCGTTGAAGCCCCAGTACACCGGTGATCAACCACCTTAATTACTTCTTGAAACACCCACTTTTGACAAATATATATACAGTATATGACTTTCTCTGTTTGAGATAAATATAGACTATAGTGGGGAAACGTCTCCTAAATCAAGACAAATGTAGACTTACAGTATTCAATTCATCACAATACAACATCCTGTCACTTTTGGAGAACACACAGTCTTTAGGGACACTAATGTTGCTCCTGTTGACCCTGCAAGGACTGTTAAATATTATACAGCTAAACCTATATGTCTGCTCATTTGAATGAGA
This sequence comes from Oryzias sinensis, assembly GCA_037389245.1. Classification (NCBI taxonomy): domain Eukaryota; kingdom Metazoa; phylum Chordata; class Actinopteri; order Beloniformes; family Adrianichthyidae; genus Oryzias; species Oryzias sinensis. The sequence goes on along the minus strand of CM074508.1, from coordinate 11,476,892 downwards.
GTACAAATATTTATAATTACTTTTTTTGAAGACAAATTTCGTGGTTTTGGCCTTCAAACTACTGTCAAATCTTTTTGTTATGTTTGAATTCATTTTGTGGTATTTTATTATGTCTTTTAACTTTTTACACACTAGTCTTTTTTATATGACCTGAGTGATCATGTGCCTTTGGTCCTCAGGTTTTAAATACTTTAATAATAAAGGTTGGATATACTTGGGTGTTTTAAAACGGTTTTTTACAATGCATAATCTTAAAAATAAAACATTGTCTATGGTTCAAACCTTTCATTAAACCATTAAACAGATCTTTCTAATCTTAATCTTCCTGACACGGCTGTCCGTGTCAAATCTCTGTCCTCCATGTCCCAACTTCCTCCTGTTCTAGTCTCCAGTTACATCATCTGCTCACTTTTGGGATACTTTTTTGTTGCTTTTAACATGATACTGTTATCATTTGCAACAGCCACAATTCTTTAAAGAGAACTGCAAACTGTTTAACTGCAAAAAAAACTGAAACTTAACAAAAATGTCATTCAGAATTGTGAATTATAGCTTCATTCTATTATCAGCATTTGATAACTCTTGTAATCAATAAGCATACATACATATTTTATAGTAAAAGGCCCTATAAACAGGGTGAACCTCATCTCCCCCACTGTCATACAGACTCCAATCCACTGTAATCCTCTGCAGTATAAAGTGGATACAGCAGCTAAATAGGGGTTCAATTTCCTTAACCAATCCTGCAGTGAACCTAAAAAAAACTAGAATTACCACTAAACTGTTTTGCTTGGTCACATACTGAAAAGTTGCTTACCCTCTTTGTATTTTTCCTAACTGCAGGGGACTGCAGCATTGCATAATTGGCTTCACAGCATCCAGTTAACTTCTGTTCAAGTCAATCCAGCGCATGATGCAGAAGAAAGAAAATACTCAAACAAACTCAGTCATACCAAATGTAATTTGGCTACATGAGATTCAAAAAAATTACAACAAAATTAAAAAACGCTATTATCAAGAAAAGTCATTCATTTAAAAACAGAATTGAAGTAAATTACAGCTGCTTTTAATTAAAGATCAAGGTGCTTCCTGTAGCTAAAAAAAACAAACAAAATAAGGTGCAGCTCCAAAACCCCTACATTAAATAACAACACAAACAATAAGGTCGAGCACTTAGATTCATGTTTCTGTATGTTTATGGCTGCTGGCTCCTCATTTAGCTATTTTACCTCTACCTGTGTGAAAAGCTGCTGTTTGGACCTTTTTGCCGTCTTGTTCTATGAATTTTCCCAGAACAAATGCACTCTCTCTGCTGCTGCCACACAGCAGTTCCACTGCAGCAGCAGCAGCAAGTTCCAAGAGAACCCCTGAGGACAAAAGTGAGTGGTTCTCTGTTAGCACAGCACAGTGAAAAAACTAGGAACTGTTTTTGTGCAAATCTCTCATGATTAATAAGAAAAAACACCAATTATGACCTTAATTATGACATTTAGCTTTGTTTTATTGGCTCAGAAATTGTTCACAATACTAATAATTTTCAATGTTGTCAGCCAAAGTAACAAATAAAACTACTAAAGTGAAGCCTTGCAGCTCATAAAGCAGCGTGAACTTTAAAAAGTAGCTGTTCAAGTGAAAATTTTGTGCCAACACACATGAATGGCACACGAAAAAAGATGGTCCGCACACACAAAGTCTCACAAAACTGCCCTGCCAAAAGCAGCTCAGTCCTTTCCCACAGTTTATCCTCGTTCATCTGTGTCCTGCTAAACATCCTGGCTTCTGTGTGTGTGTGTGTGTGTGTGTTCATGTGTCCTTGGCGTGGCCCACTTCTCTCGCTGCCTCGCATGCATCCTTTGTTGCGGCACTTTCTTCACCTCTTAAGTAAACTTAATGTCCTTCACTTTGTCTTTTTGGTCTCCCTCCCTCCTTTTCTCTCCTTATACTATTTTTTCCTCCTTACCTTTCGGGACTCCTTCACTCCCTTTTTCCTCCTCTCAGCATCCTCATCAGTCTTCTCCTCGTACCTTTCATACTGTATACTCCGCATCCCGTTTTCTTGTCTGATCAGACTTTCCCTCGTAGCATCTATCCCTCCGACTCTCACCAAGCTTGTGCCTGATCACTCCGCTCCCACTTCAGCAAACTCCATCCCCTCTCCCTCCCCCCCTCTCTTTATCAAGACAGTAGTCAAGGAATGTGTGTGTGTGTGGGAAACATTTAACCTGACAACGCAAAATCTCAAGGACCTAAGCGCTGCAGAGGTGTATTCCCTAAATCTTTGAGTGGAGTAGTGGAAAGTGCATCAGAAATAGATCTCATGATTCAACGGCATAGTTTCAACACCCACAGAGGTACCCCATGTGCCCGTCATTTGGTGATGTTGGGGCGAAAACCTTTTGGTCAAAAGGATCTTCAACGCCGATCTTCAGCAGAACTCTTGCTGAGGCAATAGTATTGAGCTGTAGTTGGTCCTCGAGCACAATGGTGGACACACGACTAAAGGGGGAGCTGTCAGGTGAAGGAAACTCGAAGGGATCCTATGAGCTTTAGGAACATCAGCGGCTCGCATTTAGTGTGTAATTCTGCAAGTGCTTGATTGTGGAAGTGACATTTTTTGTACTGTTTGTGTGTTTTCTTTTCCCTTAAAAACTTCCTGCTGTCCCGAATTAATATTAAGCAAAACATTTGGTACCCATGGATGAATGCCAAGGTTCTACATACATACCTCAAGAGCCAATATATAGTGTACTTTGATTTGCTAAAGTAAAACAAAGGAGTTGTTCGTGCTTACATCATTACAACCCAGAAAACAAGCACCTAAACATATTTGATATGTGGGACAGCCATCGTAGAGCAGTTCTCTAATCCCTCATACTTAACACACGTTGCTTAAACACTACACACCAAACTTTGTCCAATCAGAGACTCGGATTTGATAGTGACGTATGGGTGGTGTCATTTTCAAAAGTGCCAACCGGTTAAAAAGTGAACATGAAGAAGAAATTAATGATTGAAGTTTTTCATGTGTTGGAATAGAGGAAAAAGCCTGGAGCAATAGTCAACATTTCTCACCAAGCCTCTTCCTCCTTTAGGTGGCACACGTGCGCTGGCAAACAGTAGAAAAAGAATAGAAGAAGAAGCCCCTCCCTGCTGCTCCCTGCTTGTCCGGTGTGAAGACCGTATGGCGCATTCATGAAACTGCATATAGCACGTTCTTCAACCCACAACACACGCCTGGTGTATATGTAGCAGCAAAGTAAATCTACAACATAAACCAAACTTAGGAACGCATTGACCTCTAATGGACAGACTGTAGTAGAAAGTGTTCCTTTTGTTTCTTAGCACTTAGTCAACAAAAGAGGAAACCTTAACTTCCTGCATAGGTCTGTAAAATGACCATCCCCGTTAAGGCTCTGATTTATATCAACTATGTGAGCATGCGCCAGGCAAAAGTCTGACTAGTGTAGATTAGTACTAGTTTCCTAGAGTGAGTTGGTCCAGATCGTAAGAAGTACCAAGAGGTCACAAATGAACTTTGGAAGATCAGAGAAAAATGCTGTACCATCAGCAGTACCTCAGATAAGTAAACACACAGCTTTTATGGTTGTAGATACATCCAAGTGTCGCAATCAAGTATTGGCCAAGGCAACACTCTATTTGTGAGCAAGATATTCTGAATTGTTTTAGGTGGCAATTGCACAACTCTATCAGACACTTTTTTACTGCTGATTTATATAAATAGTTTTTTTTTTTTTTTAATTATCGAGAAATAAGAAATATAATAAAAGTGCCCTATTCTTTTTTCTTTATGTTTTAGGGTTGTCAGAACAGAATACCCAGAGCAGGTACACCAAAAAGGTCTATCCTCTTTCAAAAAGAAAAAGAAAATGTTGTAAAAAAAAAAAAAAGAAGTGATAAACAAAGGAACAAACATTGACAAAAAAAGCTAAAATGACTGAAACTAAAGCAAAACTTAAGAAGAGGCAAGTGTGGCAATGAACAGGAATCTGAACAAGAAGCTGGGCCAAACGGTACAAAGAAGTCCAAATCTATTCAACATACCTACATATACAAGGGCCAAACACACAGAGACTGCAAGATACCAAACACGAAAGAATAAATCAACAAACATTTTCTATCATTTTCTAAATGACAAGTTAGAAAATGGGAACTTTCCTTGAATAGCAGCATAACCTACATGATAAAGAAAATGAATACGGTAAATAAAATAAACAAGCCGTTTTTTTTTATGTCTTGTATATTAAAATCTCTCATGGAAAGCAAAACAAACTGATCTTTCAGTGCGTTTGCATGTGTGTGAGCAGTTGTGTGCCAACATCTCACACAGACATCACCAGCAGGTTGCAAAGGCGAGGGCCAAGACCAACAAAACACGCAAACAGTTGTTAAAATGGCATTAATCCCATCCCTACTGCAGTGTGTTGGCTGGATGGGAAGGACTTTAAAAAGTGGAATTGTAAAATACGACAACATTGTGCACGTTATAAACTCTGGAGTCTGGGAGCTTCTGTTTTAAAACAATGCTAAGCAAAATCACAGAACTGAGGACGGTAGTGGGCGAGAACATAACATCATGCAGGGTATTCAGATCAGGTGACTAACTTATCTTTTAATACCTCCAGATTGCTCCAGTTTTATTTTGTTGTTGATCAGACTGACCTGCAGAGCGCTGTTGAGGAAGCAGCTGTTCTGTCCCGGCTCGTTGCTCAGGCCCTTGCTGGGTGCGATAGAGGTCATGGTTCTCGGGGTCACCAGCCCCTGAACCCCGCTGGCTGCTCCGCCGCCCGACGCAAAGTAGTTCCTCTTCCACGACATCACTACCTGGACATCCCCGTTTCCACGGCGAGGTGGAGATAGGGCGGCGCAGAAGCAGTGGCCTCTATGTCACTCCCATGGGAGAGAAAAGTGGAGAATGAGAAGAAAGAGGAGAAGCAAGATGTGGAAGGAGGTGGAGGAGGGAGGAGGAGGCTGTAGGTTGAGATGTGGTGGGTCTTAGATGGGGATTTGGCACCCATACAACCCTTCCCCTGTCCAGCCGTGCTTTTACTTTAAAATCTGTCCACTAGCAAGAGCCAGGGGTTGGCTTTTTTATTTTCCTGCCTTTAGGTCCATGGAATTAAAAGCGTGTGTTTGAAGGCATAAAGGCTTTTCCAAAGAGTTCTTTAGCAGATTCTGTCAGATGAAAGTGGATTAGGCAGCACAGCTGCTCCCATGTGAGGACTCCAGTCCTTTTCCCTTTTCGTCTATCTGCAAGACATAAAAAAAACAGCATGTCAGCACTTGAATACAGAGAAGCAACCACCTTTGATGAGATTATACAAATGTGAGACATTAAAACTGACTGTTCGCTTTTAAAATCAAGGTTAACTTTAATCTAATCTGTCGGATTTTGCATAAAGGTGTATCTCTCTATAGTAAATTGTATGTATTTTTCTTAAGATCACAGTGTTTTGAGATCATAATAACTTTCTGGGGATTTAATATAAAAATCTGGGTAGTGTCAGGCTACAGACATGCAATGAACTGTTAAGTCTGGTCATGTAGAAGCAGCACCTTTCAAAGGAAATGTGTGGATGGAGATTTTTTCAGAGGCTGATATATATTCTGATATAGACTAATGTAAATATGGCAAATATCAAATACGTTTTTATCATTATTCTAGGAGGCACTTTAAGATTCTATAAATACGTTGTGTTGGGTCAGACCTTCCAACACAAAATAGAATTTTTCGCACAGGGCACATGTAAAATGTAGCTTTAAGGGTAAAAGTCGTTGCATATTTGCCTTTATTAGCTCTTGCAATCTCTCAAAACTCTAAACATTTTGATTATGCCAAATCATTTTAGAGTTGTATTTCAAAAAAACTCTTTGAAAAATGTTAAAACACTGTTATTACGTAATTTAGCGGTTTCCATTTTTTAAAATCATTTTAATTATCTTTTCTTTTTTCAACGTAATTTACCATTTTGCGTTCTATTGCACCCAGCAAGGGCCTGAAAAGGGGTTTATATGACCCTTTTTGGGCTTTAGGTATAAAATGAGCGACTATTGACCACGCATTGCAAGTTAAACCAGGTTGAACTTTGACCAATCAGGGACGAGGATTTGGTAGTGACGTATGGATGGTGTCCCTTCTAATCCACACAAGTCCCAACCATTTGAAAGTTGATCATGAAGGAGAAATTAAAAATTGTGGTTTGTGCAGTTCAACATTTACAAGGTTAGTACCGCTTTGACATTTCACACCAAGCCTCTTCCAACTGTAGGTGGCAGGCGTGTGCTGGTAAACAGCAGTTCTTGAATGCACGTTAAATGCCTGATTTGTACGCAGCACTTTGTGTCACTGTTTTCGGCTGACTTCAGCTCGTTCGTTTTCTTGGAAGTCTAGATGCTCCCACGCTGCTGAACGGCATAATGGTTCAACTTCATGGTGAGCTATGCATTGGGCCACAGCAGAGTTCTAGCGAGCATTCATGCATTCCAAATAAATCACACTATTAGAGAAAAATAAAAAGACACTGGTGATTATGAAACAACCCAGCGTGACAGTGCCCCTAATCAGAAGTATCAGAGCAGAAATATACACCCACCGGATGTATTAGCACAGATTTGGAACATTATAGAAAACTCTGATCCAATAGACCTAACGGCGTTTATGGCTGTCATCTCATTGTTGCTAGATTTTGAGGTCTTTTTGCTGCTACTTTATATCCAGAAGAGCTTTAGGTGTTTTATCTTGTATCGTGGATTGGATTGGGAAAATGACAAACGTCAACGGCAGAAATGTCCATCAGTGACCCGACACAGGAACTTATCAGAGGTCTGTTATGTCATCTCATAATCGGCGCTCAGGGAAATATTGAGAAGCTTATGACAGTGCAAGTGTTCCAAAGCAAAGAATGTGATCCCGGGTGATGATTTCAACAAATCTGGACGCATTTGTCCCAATATAATGTGTGTGTTTGGGTGTGTGTACATGTAGTTGTGCAACACCAGCTATTTAACAAATCTGCAATGCCCCCCGACCTTCTCTTCCTTTCATCCATATTTTTCCAAAGGCGGTACAGTTTCTTTCCCTACAGCGCCCCATTGGCGAAAGGCCAGAGGGCACATGCGTGCTGCAATGAGCAGGTGAGCAGCATGGACTGATGCTATGCTGACGCCCCCACACTCCGCTTTCCCCTTCTCAGCTCATTTATTAATAGACAAATCTGAATTGCAAGCAGATGAAAAAACAAACAACAAAAAACGGTGTGGCTATAACTGTGCAGTTTCTCCTATCCAGCACAGCATCTCACGCTCATGTGTCGCATGTGTTCGAAACGTGCACGTCTCCTGCTGAGCCTGTGTAGAGTCTGATCTCACATCCTCTTTCTGGCCGAACCCCACCGCCACACACAACTAAGATTGCTGTGGTAAGCCCTTACTGTAGTGCTGCTCATGTGTGTGGAAGTGTGCATGCGAGTCCCCACATCTTAGGCTAGTTACCATGGAAATAGGCCAAGCAGCAGGCACGCAGGGGGAAAAGCCGAAGCATGTGATTTAGCAGAGAGACAGACTGTGCTGCACTGGCTGAGAGCGCGCTCGCAACACACTCGCATGCTGGGATGGAGAGTGATGCTGATGTGTATTGATGGGGGAGACTTCCTGGAAGCCAGAGCGAGTCAAGGCACAAGTCAATCAAATTTCTTGACCCCATATATGGAGACCAGGCCCTCAGATGCAGCACAAGACAGCAATCACACACTAGAGATTTTACCTCAGTGATGTTAACTCGAGGACATTGACGTAAACACTGTGTTTGTGGTCAGCAAAGCCTCCGTATGACTTCAAGCTTTCCAAAGATTGGGTTTCTGTCAGTAAAGCTCTTAAGGCTACAGAATAGCTTTAAAAAAAAAAGCACCCTGGAAAATGTTGGGAGAGGATTTGCCCTTTTATGTTTCTGCCACTTCTTCAAAAAAGTATCATAAAGAAACTAAAGGCAAAATCCAATTGCAGATAGATTTCATAATACCAACAACCTTATGCAATAACAGGGACTCGTTTAGTGCATTAATATATCTGTGGCAACACATTGTTGATTGATTTTATCCTAAGGGAAATTTTAAAAGACCACATTTGTGTTACGATTCTTCTTCATTGATGATCAGAGTTAAATGAGAAACTACAAACAGTGGGGGGAGGACGCTAAAATGCCCTTTCTCAGTTTATAATAGACCTGTGTATCCATTTGACAGCAGGCGATAACTTGTAGATCGATGGACGCCAATGGGGCCACAAATAGTTTGCTGTTTTTATGGATCTACTGCTGCTCTTTTAACAGTATTGTTTTTAGTTGTGATTTAAAGCAGATTTCTCCCATTCTCCATTCCTTGTTTACATCAGTTTTTCTTTTTGTGCAGCAGCATTTTCACTCCCATCTTGTCATCCTCTGACACCCTTTCTCTGCTATCATCGTTTCTGTCTCTCATGCTCCCTTTGAGTTCTTTTCCTAGCAGCGGCAGCAGTTTATCTGAGGACAGAACCAGGGGGATCCCTGAGTAAACCTTTGATCCCATCTGCACTGCAGTTCTGATTGAGAATCCCGTAACCTGTGGGAAAAAAAATCCCTTCACATTTCTTTGTCACTGAATTGGCCACAGGTTTGTACGGCATTTAAACAACTTTTCAAAACCATGCAATAGGATATCGGCCATAAAAAATAATTTGAAATGCTTGTAAAAAGGAAGTCAAGCTCCATTTTGCGATTGCTTTATTGCAGCTTGTATAGCTTATTATGAACAGGAATGAATAGGAAGAAGAGTTAAGTGTGGAGACCACTAAAGTTATCAGTTAACAATGTCTTTTAAACATGTGAAAGACTCTTTTCCATCATTTGTCCAGCTGCTATATCCCCTTTGGTTTATTAAAAAAAACATGGACAAGGACAATGCATGTGAAGGGATTAGTGTTTTTAACAGATGACCTTAGAACCAATACAGGAGATAGTTCTAAAAAACAACCTCTCTTTTTAAACCTTTGTGAAAAAAATAAGTTGTACTATATAATAGTGTGATGACTGCACTTGGATTTTTGTGACGGTTCTTCAGTTTTTGTAATGTTCTGGTTACCTTGTCAGGTTAAGGTTGATCATCCACAGTTGTCTTAATTCAGTAAATTACCCTCAGTGTATTTATGCATCTGGTTTTCAGTTCTCTATTGTCAGGTTTCTGGTTTCAAGAACACCAAAAAAAGCCAAAAGTCATTCATTTTTTTCAATTCCCAGAAAAGTGGAAAAACTCCACACGGAAAGAATTGATCAAAGAGCTACTAGAAAGGCTTTGCAGTGAGCTTGTTCTGCCAAATACCGAATCTCAAATCATTACATGTAATAACATCAAAAGCTTGCCTTCACACTTGCCAAGGTGTCAAGCCCAGCGCATGAACGAAAACCACATGGGCGCAACATCAAATCTATGACCTCGCTCAGAGTTGATGTAATTCGTGCCTGAAAAGTCCCTTCATGACATTTTAGAGGAGCTTGCCCATTTCTCATTAGTTTAACTTTTACAAATGATTCCCATTTTCTGATCCACCCATCTTTTATTCCAGCTTTGTTCCAAGCAGAGACATGGGAGTCAAGGAGCCTATCCCAGTTACTTCATGACGAAGACAGGGTACACCAGGGTACACCCGGTACAAAATGTTGGAACCTGGTTTATTATTCTGAGGGGTAAAAAAACGCATTTAACAGTCAAAACTCTGACCTCAGAAGGGGTGTAGCAGGTCATTATAACAACAATTCAGTTCATATTATAACTTGTGGTTGCCGATACGATTTATATGGTAAATGGTAAATGCCGTATACTTATATAGTGCTTTTCTACCTTCTTTGAAGGCCCAAAGCGCTTTACAGTCATAGACCCATTCACCCAGTCACACACATTCACACACTAATGGCGGCTCTGCTGCCGAACACTGGCGCCAACCATCCACCAGAGGCAAGGACACTTCGACACATGGGCAAAGCGGGAATCGAACCCGCAATGTTCCGATCGGAGGTCGACCGCCCTACCACTGCCATACCCATGATACGATTTATAGTCCATACTGGTTAATTTTGAACGATCCGGTTTGATACAATTCAGTGACCTAAAATCAATCCAAGACATCTTTAACCAAAAATTCAACCAGTGTGACTCAGAGATAGATATCTGAGTACTGAACAGTGCAGTTGAAGATTTCCAGATTCCTTGAATTTCTTGCAAGATAATCAAGGGTCAATTAAATATGTGTACAAACAAACAAGTAAACAGGAATCAATGGCAAATGTATTAACATTTTAGTTTCATAAAGTTCAGCCCACTGTTGTTTTTCTGCATAAACTGAACATTCTGAGAACATTTTTACCACACTGTATGCAAAATTCAAAGTGTTCCCACACATTGGACTAGAATGATGGTGTGATCATTTTTTGCTGCCGTCATATGTGTCGTGTGTTGTGATGGCACTTGGTTGTTTTCACGCTTTAGTAAAATAAACCTCACGTGTCCAAATGGGGTTTTCCAAGAGGATTTTTATAACTATTTGCCTCAGACAGATGGATCTGGTTGGATGATAGAATAAATAAATCGATTAACTGATTAACTAATTAAGCTGATTAATCGTTACAACCCTAGATGCCAAAGTTGGATTGAAGTTTTATATGTAATCATTTGACACCATTTTGGGATGAAATGTCACCTTGTTTCTCTTTTCCTGACAGAGATGCAAGTGTCAAGCTAGCAGAACAAAGAGGTGTCAGTGAGCACAATGCCCTGTCTTTCCTCACTGTCTCCAAACAAATGTCAAGTTATTCGGTAAATGACATAAAAACCTTGTTTATATTCTCGTTCTTTGCCCATGCGCAACACTCTCTTCTCTCCCTCCCAATCACTTCATTTCGTTCAGCGTCTTTGCCTCTTTTGAACTGACCTCTATTTTCCATTTTCATTCACTCTTTCCACCTTATCTCCCATTCATCTCTGTCTCTTTCCTTTCAGTTTTCCAACAGTTCCACATGCATGGGCTCACACACGCACACAGCCAGTGATTTCCCTAAAACTAGGTTATGTGTAACTTCAAATAGCTTTGGTTGACAATAGGAACAGCCCAGAGTTCATTTGCCCCTCTGTGAGCTTTTTCATGGTTGTCTGCATAAAATCTAAAGTTATAAAGTGGAGTAAGAAAGTAACTCTTCCTTTGTTTTGATTTTACAAACCAGGATTTTAAAAAATCCTCACATTCAGCCAAGAAAGAAAATACACCATTGATGTCCTTAAAATGTTTCTAAAATTGCCTGGGCCATTCTAAACCGTACTGTGCCATACAGATTGCAATTGTTTCTTAAACTATGTTCTTTAAATGAATGCAACTGACAGAGATATATATAAAACCTATAAATATACACTGTATATTTTGCGAAAAATACAACCAAAGTCATTTAGCAAAAGTACCTCCATCCATCTTCTAAACCTGCTTAATCCCTTTCGGGGTCACGAGGTTACTGGAGCCTATCCAAGCTCCTGTTGGGTCAAGGCAGGGTACATACACCCTGAACGGGTTGCCAGTCTGTCGCAGGGCCACAAAACCACACACTCATACCTAGGGACAATCTAGAGTCATCAATTAATCTATGAAGCTTGAATTTGGACTGTGGGAGGAAACATACACTCTCTGACGTACTATAAATCTTTGACCGTTTACATGATCAATGTAAATCAGATGATTCTTATCTGGGGGGAAAAAGAGGCTTTTCATTTCGCTTTGCACCGTTAAGTAACTCTTCACGTTTGTACTGTAATTTACGGACTATAAGCCGCTACTTCTTTCAAACACTTTGAACCCTGCAGCTTAAACAATGTTGCAGCTAATTTCAATATTTTTACGGGTTAACCCTTTGGAACAGATGGGCGCCTGAGGCCTTCCTGTCGAGCGGTTGTGAGATCAGGGTGATAAAACTATGTCTGAAATAAACTTCAAATTGTTTTAGCATTCTGTGATTGATATTTTATTGAATGAAAGAGAGAATAAGGCAGTTATTTTTAGTTTCATGGCAAAAGCGATCTTTTTATTTTAAAGATTAGGTGGAAGATGAACAGAGATCAGATGGCTGCACTGTGGAGTGGAGCAGGGCTGTCAGTTATCAGAATTCCAATAACGAGGACGACATTATTTTATTTTTGATGGGGAGCGACAGGATTTTTCTAGAACAACAAGCACCAGCATTTTCTGAAAATTTCAAAACCTCTGTACCGCAAAAGTTCCGCTCGCTGTTGCTGGGCGAGGAGAACCTCTCACCCTGAATACACGGTAATCAGACACACCTCCACTTTTGAGGTACTGTTCGTAATATAAATACCCTATGTTACAACGTGGACTTTTGCAATTTATAGAAAAGTGCAGCCTATATATGTAAAAAAAAAAAAATCTTTTTACATTTAGTGGGTGTGGCTTATATTCTGGTGTGCTCTACAGTCCAGAAATTATGGTACTTTTCTCCCCGACCGAATCAGCAGATTACGTTGATTGTGTAAAAAACACTTGACTACTGTAAAGTGTTGTGTAAAGTCAGTGCAAGGCTGCTTTTCTCTGCTTCAGAATCCACTGGAATTGCATTAATTTGGTTAAAGATTTACAACAGCCGAAAGAATGTAAACGTTGGAGCTGGTGTTAGCAAGTTTAAATGCAGTGAAAGCTTCACACAGAAAAGAGTTACTTCAAGTAAGTGAAGTGAAGTAAATTTGATTCTCAGAGGGCATTCAGATTGGACATATTTGGTCCACTTAAAGTGAACCAAAGTTCGCTTCCCCCGATAATCCAGAACAAATTTTCAGTCTGAATACACCCAAGCGGACCCTGGTCATGGACCAAGAACCACTGTCATTTCTGACCAATGAGTAAAGACATCTTTAGTCATTTGGTTTGGTTACAAGCTTTGGTTTTAATCGGGAAACATGGCCGGTAGGTAGTCTTAATACATACCAAACGTAAGGTTCAGGACTTGATCCCGAACAAATTAAGTAGACTTGATTCCAAATAGTTATCCTACTCTGAATGCCCTCTTTGAATTCTATTATCATCCTAAATGAAAGTGTCAGGATGTTATATGCCACCTTTCTCTTCAGTTTTCAGAGATGAAAATCCATCCTATGAAATTAAATGTGCTAAACTTCAAAGCTAAGGGAGGGCCTACATTCTTTTTCACTACTATGCATAAGCATAAAAATAGCGCACATGTAACTAAATGTGTCAGCCAGTGACCAGGATGGAGGTCTCTTCGCCGTTTTTCTCTCGTTTTTCTTTGTTGGGGTTTTCAATTTTATTTGGCTGCTCAGATTCCATAAAGCCATACATGTGAGAAGGCACACATAATTTATGGGCATCCACGCACGCAAATAGACACACGTGCGCGCCATAACCTAGATGCAACCCATTATAAGCAAAGGCACATGTGCACACCTAATCCTATTAGTAGAAGATTTCAAGAGGCGTCAAAATTTGCTTAATATTTAAGATGTTGCATAACCATCGTTTCTTTACGATGCATAAAAGGGAATCATGTGAGGTTCTCAGAGGTGAAAAAAAGCAGGAAAAAAGAACAAGAGAGAGAAAAGGATTAGATGAAACAGACAGAAAGAGGGGGGGAAAGAGAATCATTTGAAAACAGATAATAAAAGAAAGGGGGAAAACAAAGGGTTGTAGAGGAGAAAATTGAAGTTTTAGAGGACAGAAACTGGACCGCAAATACAAACAAGGACAGAAATCAAAGCAAAAGAAAAAAGGATGAGAATAACAGCATTCGAAATAAACAAAGTAAAGGCTGAACAAAGGGGAAGAGATAAGAGAGATGGAAAGACAGAAAGACAATATGCATAAGAAATGAAAAAAGATAAACATTTATCAAAGCAATAACAACAGAAAAACACAAAAAATAAGTGGAGGTGGACAAACAGATGCTTTGTTCAACTGTGAATGTATCCAAATAGTAAAGAGGAGAGAGGCCTGTCATTTTCATCATAGGTATACCTCACCTATCACAGACAAAATGAGAAGAAAAAAAACAGAAAATCACATTTTCTGATTTTTGAAGAATTTATTAGTGAATTATGGTGGAAAATAAGTATTTGCTCAATAACAAAAGTTCAATATAATACTTTGTTATATACTCTTTGTTGGCAATGACAGCAGTCAAATGTTTTCAAGGTTTTCACAAACTGTTGCTGGTATTTTGGCCCATTCCTCCATGCAGATCTCCTCTAGAGCAGTGATGTTTTGGGGCTGTCGCTGGGCAACACAGACTTTCAACTCCCTCCAGAGAGTTTCTATGTGGTTGAGATCTGGAGACTGGCTAGGCCACTCCAGGACCTAGAAATGCTTCTTACGAAGCCACTCCTTCGTTAACCCAGGCAGTCTGTTTGGGATTGTTGCCATTGCATTGTCAATGCCCTTTCTGATGCAAGGCAGTTTTCACTCCAAATCTGACATTACATGGCCCCATTCATTCTTTCCTTTACACGGATTGTCCTGGTCCCTTTGCTTTTCAGCAAAGGGACCAGGACCACCCCCATGCTTTACAGTAGGTGTGGTGTACTTTGGATGCAACTCAGCATTCTTTTTCCTCCAAACACGACGAGTAGAGTTCTTACCAAAAAGTTCTATTTTGGTTTCATCTGACAATAGGACATTCTCTCAATCCTCTTCTAGATTCTCCAAATGCTCTCTTGCAAACTTTCGACGAGTCTGCACGCGGCTTGGTGCGTTACTGATGGTAGTCTTTGTTACTTTGGTCCCAGCTCTCTGCAGGTCATTCACTAGGCCCCCCCTGTGGTTCTGGGATTTTTGCCAACCGTTCTTGTGATCATTTTGACCCCACGGGGTGAGATCTTGCAGAGAGCCTCAGATGGAGGGAGATGATCAGTGGTCTTGTACGTCTTCCATATCCTAATAATTGCTGCCACAGTTGATTTCTTCACACCAAACTGCTTACCTATTGCAGATTGCGCCTTGCCAGCCTGGTGCAGGTCAATAATTTGGTTTCTGGTGTCCTTAGACAGTTCTTTGGTCTTGGCCATAGTGGAGTTTGGAGTGTGACTGTTTGACGTTGTGGACATGTGTCTTTTATATAGAAAACCAGTTCAAACAGGTGCCATTTATACAGGAAACGACTGGAGGACAGAGGATCCTCTGATAGAAGAAGTTACAGGTCTGTGAGACCCAGAAATCTTGTTTGTTTGTAGATGACCAAATACTTATTTTCCACCATTATTTGCAAATATAGTCTTTAAAAATCAGACATTGTGGTTTTCAGGATTTTTTTTCTCATTTTGTCTCTCATTGTTAAGGTTTACCTATGATGAAAATTACAGGTCTCTCTCATCTTTTTAAGAGGGGGAACTTGCACAATTGGTGGCTGGCTAAATACTTTTTTGCCCTACTGTATTACATAAAAAACAAACATTGATGCTAAAAGTCCTGCTTCCTGTTTTGGCACGTCTTTATTGTATTATCCTCAATATTTAATCTGATTCTCTTCTTTTATCTTCTCATAATCCCATGTAAGTGGGAGTGACCCCAGCCTTTATAAGCCATAACTCTTTAGCCAACATGTCCATAAAAACACAACTACTATAACATGACGACCAACAATTGTCTACAGATAAATATCCAAAAGATTTCAGTTTAGTGACGAAAAAAAGCTCACCTATTTACATAATAGGTACAAACAATGTCCTCAACTTTAACTGGAAGGAGGAAATGTCTTTGATTTATTTTCATGTATTTTTTTCAACCACATTGGACACAGGGACGCCTTCAACGGGGGAACCTCAAGAGTCCACTGGTCACCTTAATGTGCTGCGGTCTCGTCTTTGTGACAGATCGTAAAACTATATCATTCTTTAATTATTGCCCTTTCAAGACCCACTGAACACCGTTAAATTAAGGACGACTTAATTCATTGTTTCTAAGATTCACCTCTACTTTCCACTCGTTTTGTTCAGCTTTATCACAAAATGACCATTCCCTAAAGAGGGCAAAAAATTCTTAGTCACTTCAAAAGCAATAGAAGAAGAAGAGCAACAAAGAACAGCCCTCTGTCAAATCACTTACCATAAGTCTAATTACATTAATAAAGAGACTACAGTCTATCATGTCACTTCTTATCTTTTGTGGTCTCACTGTTTCGCAGATTTTTTTTTTCTTTTTAAACAGCGAATTGTGTTCTACGTCCTGATTGGCTGTAGACCTTGGTTATAAATGTCCACCGCACCGTGTCACTGAGAATCCAATCCTACTTTGCGGATTTTGCATATCGAGGGTTATTTATGGAGCATATTCTTAGTAATAAATGAGGCAACATTGCAGTTTGGAAATGTTGGTCATTTACTTGGTTGCTCGAGTTATAATTATCTTCTTTTTGCATCGAATTTAACTCAAGAAGATAACTAAATCCTGTAATGGATATTTTTGCCAAAAGCAAACAAGAAAGGATAAATTAGTCGTTGCCAACTGAACACTGTCATTTTCAGAATGTTTAAATGTTTATTCTGTTGTTTAAAGGGTTGATTAAATGTAAGGGATTTTTTAAGTAGGGTACTAAGTAGGGTCTATAGGCTTAAGACTTTTTTAGATATGATTTTTTTTCTGCTGCAAGTGAATGCGATCATTTCCACAGACGTGGTTAGAAGTAACTGACACCAATCAATTGCTTAGGTGTTTTTAGTAAAAATGTACTTTTTAAAAGTAGTATTATTACTTTCAAATCTTACTTGAATAGATTTATGATGAAAAATCAGTTCCCTTTGTGTATCTGTTAAATCTCTTAAATTACTCTTTTGTTGTTTTCAGTTTTCTCTTGTTTATTCTCAGACAGACATGAATGTTTTCACACGTTTCTCTCTTTAAAGTTCAAACTGTTGTTTTTATTAAGAAAGTTCAGTATTATAGAATGAAAACAAATATCTGATCGCGATCGAAGATTCTGTAAATGTGTCAAACTGAACACATTTTGTGCAGGAGACTATTGACAAGGTCACAGCCATAAAAAAAACAAGCGAGCAAAATTGCACCAAAAACAAACAAACAGTGAGACCGTGAAAGGTGTACCATAATGTTTTTCATTTCATTTCCTAAATCATTCAAAATGATATCACAATATTCATTTGGGCACATAAATGCATAAAAAATATGTTTGTCCTTAGCCAATATAAACATTTCTGCAGCTATATTTGAATGTGCAAACATGATAAACTCATCTGCAAAAAGCTTTAACATTTCTGGCATGTGAGGGTCTTTAAAATCTCAGAGACAGATGACAAACGTGCTGTTTGCAATATTTGTGAAACAGAAGTGACTTATTTAAGGCATAAAACTCCCAATTTACAAGACAATTAGAGACCTGATAGTAACCAAAGCTTTTTTTAGTATCTATTATCTATATTATCTATATCTATCTATTTCCAAAGTGTTCCGAGTGTTATTTTTTAATCATTATTATGCTTTGATTAGCCAAAATTAAAAAAAAAAAAACGTTTTCTAGGAAATAGTTTCTGCAATTCTCCTCTGAATTGTGGGTGGGACTATTGGCACAGAGTACGCCTTTCCGCACTTCCCATCATCCCTTTGTTTACACTCTCTCCCGCTAGTTCACAGCCCCAACCTTAGATTAAGCGGTGCAACAAAAATGGTGGGCAATATTGGAGCTTACCAGCTGTAGAGTTTTGAGCCAGATGTCAGCTCAGAGGAAGTAAACGAGTTTGCAAATGGAGGTATTGAAACAGGGAGCTTATGGCCCACGAACTGTAGCACCTACGTCACTGCTGCAAGCTTGTTCCAGCAGGATTTTTTCATTTGCTCCTGATTCACACAGATTTTAATAAAGAAATACCCAGAAATGCAATTTTAGACATAATTTTTCTGATGTATGTCAGAAAAATGCCTAAAACACGATTTTCATCAGAGCAGGTCTTAAAAAATTCTGAGAAACAAACAACAAACGTGACTGTAAAGTGATTTATTTACCGTTATAAGAATGCATAATTTACTGGATATATAAGAGATTTGATGGTAGGACAATAAAGGTTAGTTTTCTAGTTCAGTATCAGCTAAAATATGTTTTGACATGTAAAATAATATCAGCAAAAGTCTGATACAGTGCATCCATAATATAAAAATGTATATCTTTCTTTCATTTAGTACATTTATTCTGAAATAGCCACATTTGAAGATGTATTTTTCTTGGACTTTTCCTCAGTTTTTCTACTCAGATTTTATTTTTTTTACTATCACTTTTGACAGCTAAAGATCCCGGTGCATGCAAAGATGGAATTGGTTAGAAAGCCAGCGTAAATGTCAAAGCCCTGCACGCTGCAGGGACGTCTCCGCGCTCCACTGTCTGTCTGTCTGTCTGTCTGTGACTCACGTGCGCCAGCAGAAGGCTGTGTCACCGTTTCCGTGATGATGCGGCACAAGTCATCAATCAATCCGGACCGAAGCCGCAACGTTAAATCACCGTGGGTCCCCGGGAACGACGAGGAATCCGCCTCACGGAGGAGAGAGGCTCTCCATCATCAACAAGTCACAAATAGTACACGGAGAGAAACACGCTCGGAGAGGTCGCTGTGGAGTTTTTTTTTTTTTTTTGTTGGGGGGGGGGGGGTGCTTACACCTGTAACTGTGGAAAACGATGCCGTTTAAGGGGGGAGTGTGAAGTAACTGCGCACGAGGCAATTACTGACCCCTCAACGCCTGGTACACATTTTTCTACAACATAACATAAGAACTGACCTTTAAATTTTGCTGCTGATGGAAGTTGTTATGCTAACAATGATGGTAGAGGTGGTCATGATGGAGAATTAAAAAAAAAGAGAGAAAATCTTCAGAGATTTCCACATCTGGAGAGGATGGCACAAATAGTGACCTGCCACGCGCACTTATCCTGTCCCGAGTAGTGATGTGTCCCCCCACCCCCCCACCCCCAGCCTGTCTGCCTGCGTAGGGCTTCCTACTCACCCCGTCCTCCGTCTTCCACAGCCTCCGCTCGATCTCGTGTCCTACCGTGTGATTGAGCGGCAGAAAGGGCGAGCGCTGGGTGAGCTTTCCCAGCCGCCACAGCGCCACCCAGCGTCGCGGTCGCCGCTCTCGCGATACCCGCCTTCTCCGATGAGGCCACAGACTGCTGCCGCCGCCTTCCGGCGGAAGAGGGAGAGTGGTGATGTCATCCTCGCGAGGCCTCACCTGTTCGAGCGCACGTGCGTCTCTGTCCTTCTCCTCGTGTATTTCTCCTCTCCCCATCTGTTTTTCTTTCTTTTATTTTTTTTACTGTATCTCTATTCCGGACTCAAATGAAACCTACAGAGGGCATTTGCTTCATTTCTGTAACTGGAGACCTGCCAGCACCAGTTACAGACTCAGGGGCTATTCATAGAGAAGGTGAGAGGTCAGGGTGACACCTTTTAGTTCAACTGTGGAGGTGAGATTGTTTTTCACTCAGTCAACTATTTCTAGAACATGTGTTTGCTGTTAAAGCATTATTACTATTGCCTTTCCCAAACACATATATGCCACTCAAATCTTCAGATTTAGAATAAATCTTTTTAAAACTTCTTAATTTGAATTTTAAAACAATTTTCTGACACATTTCCCTAGTTTCCCTAATACATTTATTTGAAGTAGTGATGTAACAATTAATTGACAAAGTGATTTATATTCCTACAATCCAACAAGATCAGTCTGTGTGAGAGGTTGTTCATTGACCAAAACCATCATGACATGGTTTAAAAGTGAAATAAATCGATCATATCAATATGGTTTGGTTTATTATACTGTAACGTAAAAACGACCAGGTGCCATCACAAGACGTGTGATGTCAGCAAAAACTGATCAAGCCATCATTCCAGTCCAATTTGTGGAAACACTTTGAATTTTGCAGACGTGACCATACGGCGTGGTATGAGTAAGAGGTCCATTATCAGAAAGGACATTATACCGCTTATAACATGGTCACTTACAAAAGACATAAATATTCAATCTATTTTTAGTACTTTATTCTTGTTTTTTTTTTTTTTTTGTTTAAACCTCTTTTTCACAAAAAGCTGATTATTTGATACGTGGCAGATTGCATTGTCATGGTAATGGTTGAGCCGCCCTCGACTGCAGCGGCAAAGGAAAGCGTTATATATGCTGATCGTTACAATAGTAGATAAATAATCAGTTCATGTCTTTAACTCTTGTTTTTGTCCGGATGATGAAGAAAAAGTTTGTTTCAAAGAAGCCAGTGCAGTGATATAGAACATTTAAGCTATGTGACCGGAACCATATTTTTAGGCGTTTATCACTGTCTACTATCACTTTTTAATGTACACCCAGCAGCCAATCAGAATCGAGTATTCACCCAGACCATTTTATAATGTTCTAATAATGGTGTGTTTGTATTATTTTTGTGTGGAAAAACAACATTGGGCTAAACTTTATGGAACTACAATGTGAATCTTTTTGTTTTTAGCCTTCACATTTGTTGCTTGGCGTGACGATGGCTGCTGAGGGGCTGCCGCACACCAACGCGGTTCAGTGATCTTCAGGGACAGAAGAAATGAATGGAGGTGCTTCTCTTGTTTTGGAGATAAACACAAATCCTCAAGACTGGAGTGAGAAGAGTGAAAATGGGACATTTATTGCACATTTACAATGTTTTTGTTTTTAATTTCAAGGCAAAGCTGTTATTTATTGCTATTCACACAGGTTTTACGTTAGACGACAGCTTTCTTAATACATTTAGGGGAGACAAAAGAATGAAAATAACCAAAATTAAGTATTTATTCTCCACCATCAAACTTCTTTGTCCCAATTGATGCTTTATTTATGTTCGATAGATTTGACTGTATGTTCAGGTGGTTTTCATTAGCCTGTAACATAAATGTTAGCATCTTTAATATTCTTAGGTCTGGATACATGTGAAAGTGCATCAGGTATGTATCACCGCGCATCAGTTATGCGAAAACAGGGTGTGTTGCCTCTCTTTGTGTGTTTGTCTCGGATTGTATGCTTGTGTCGGCGTGGGCCTTCACAAGTCATCGGTCTCGCCGTCAAAAGCGACTTCCAGGTCCGTATGGATATGTGAGGCGTCGTCGCTGCAGACCCAACCGATGGGCGTGCGGTTGAAAGAGGGCCTGGAGCGGATGTCGGCCTGCAGGGTGGGGAGAGGCTCCGGCTCCTCGTTGGCAGTGTCAATCTCAGGAAGCTCAAATGTCAACAATTTGGAGGCTTTATTAAAGCCTCCAAATGGTATAGCCATTCTGGGGAGGGAACAAAAACAGAAACATTGAAAGAAAGGAGGCAGAGAAGACGCAAAAAAAGAAAAAATTGCATTATCTTAAATCCTCAAGTTTCGCATCAGCTCTTCAATTTATGTAAATGAAACTGAGAAACATATATACACAATACACTTTCTCCCTGCTCCTTTTTCAAAGGCTAAGCTGAAATGCAGCATCCTCTGCATATTTTACCCAGAGCTGCAATGACCTTTAGGATGCTAGGAGTTGGGGAAAACAAAAACGCTGGTAAATAAATTACCGGTAAAACAGTAAGGGAATTAAAAGAGAACAAGACTTGAAAAAAACAGTTACGTTTTTTTTAGTTAAAAAAAGCGGTTGTGTTGTTACCAAGCAAAATTGAGATAGTAGATTTGTATAGATAAGTATATACAATCGAGCTTGTTTTGTCTTTTGTCAGACCCATCAAGGGTTGCCATGTCTAATAAGCCTGCAATTTTTTACATGTTTTTAGGGTAATGTGTATTGTGCATTGTCATACTCTTTACAATTCCAAGGCAACAACCTGTCTACCAACACTATTTAAAATTATTAGTACAAATATTTAAAATGTAATTATTTTTCAAGCATGAATGCTGAGTATTTCTGTATTAAGGAATAGAGATTTGGGGTTCAAATAAGAAAGTACACCTGATGACCATTAATAAAGGTAAAAAGAGACAAAAAAACAATTTAAAAAGATGTCATTTAAAGAAATATTCAAGTTAAAAAGGTAAATATTCTAGCAGATACAAACAGATTTGGCGATTCAAAAATAACTCATTCTATAAAAAAGATGGTATTGAGGAGAGACTTGAAAGCCATGGAAACACAGCTGGGGAGGAAGTTGATTTTCACTGCTGATGAGCAACAATCTGCTGGTTGTCATAGCAATGTGGCTTCTGCATGAGAGTCACTTAGGCCAAACTGATGTTGCCATCATGACTGACATAGAGTCAGGATTGGACACATTTTTGCAAAGACTCAAACGTTTGTTGCAGCTCTTTGACTTTGTGAAAAAGGTTGGATAAAATCAGACAAAGCATGAAAAAAAAATAAAAAGCTGAAAGCCAAACAAAAGCTGTACTGGCTGTATCTTTAAAAATGACAAAGGGAGCATGGGGAAAGCGTGGATTTTCGCAGGAATGTCTCATTAAATGAGACAAATGTGCAGCGGGAGGGGACTGTAATGACTTGTGCATGCAGAGTTTCAAATTATAACATGTCAGTCATAATTTATTATCTACACTAAAAAATATAGAAGTGTTCCTGTTGAAAGAAGAATGGTTTTACAGAATTATGAAAAAAAACAACACATAACTTTTTTAGAAACTCCAAGATAATTCCTGCACATATTAAAAATGTAATATAAAATTGAAACTTGTATGTCGTACATCGGGCAACATTAAAGACTGATGTTAATGGGATGAAAAATTACTTTCACTTAACTCCTTGATGCCCTAATTTATTTCCAGATTTGAAAAAATATTCAATCATATTTTGGCTTTCAAGATGTGAAATTAATATAAGTTTGGAGCAGAAGTAGTGTAACGCCAATTGATATTTGCATCAATATGCGTCAAGGGGTTAAAGCACACACTTTGTGCATAATAATGGTATAACATCACACCTAAAAGCAATACTAAGTACTTTTTCATTCCAAAGAAATTTGTTGTCACTTTAGAATGGTCTGGCAGACTCAGTTTGATATGTCTGGAAGTGCTAAAAATACCGACTCGTTTTTGGTTTGGCCACTTTTGCACACATCACTCTAAATTGAATTCAACCAGCTGAAAATGCCCCACAGTTACAGCAGATGTTTGTTTGGGGGCGGTGTTGCCTCACAGAGCTCTTATTAGTAAGAACAGGGAGAAAAACTTGTCCTAGTTGTTCAACTTGTGTCCTTGCAAATTCAATTGTCATGTAATTTCTTGAATTGTCCCGACTTTTATCAGATAACAGCGTTATTAAGCCAGTTTACATTCCCACGAAATCAAACTGGGTATCATCAAATAAATGGGATCACCACAGCCTATAAAAACAACCTGCACTCATTTGGTCTCTGTTAGATCTTCTTTGTTTTGGCACCATCCAAGTTAAGTTTGTTTCACTCTAACCTAGTTTCTGTCTGTTACCAAGTATTGGTTAACCTTAACGACTATGACAGAGCTTGTCTATTCTTGGGTCCAACCGCGGACTGAATATGAGAACTGGACTAAGTGAGTGTGTTGTGAACCAAGAAAAAATGACAGCAACAAAATGAAGTCAATTTTGTTGCCATTTCTTTGGGATGTGGACACCACCGTGTTGGAACCAGACGATGTCAGTAAGCAATGATTGGTTTGAGTCAACATTTCTACTTTCACTCTTACTAATCAGGAGGGAGCTTGTTGGAAGTCCCCACTCTTACCACTTGAAACAAGCTCAGGACAATTTGTCTATCAAGCATTTTGAGTGTTTAATGCAGAGGCCAGCAGGCACGACATACTTCTATTGAGGCATCTAATAGGTCAGTTTATAACTTGCACTACAGACAAAATATGGGTGAAAAAAAACTGCTAGAAAATCTTTATAAAACGTTTTAGAGAAGGAATGATTATTTTAACAAATAGAATGACTAAGAACCCTTATTCCTCAATAAAAGTCTATGGGAGTTTGGCTTTATGGAACCAGCAAGTGCTTACTATTTGGAATGCGAGGGCGAAGGGGTAACTCAGTTTGATTCACTGACTGCTATGCCCCCGGAAGGAATCGTTTACAGACCTTACCAACTACACTACAGCTTGTTTGTTCTTGGGGTCCAACATTCAAACTTGATATAAACATGCAATTTTTGTTTAAAGTATAACATATCTTTTGCTGTGTTACTGTATGTACCTGTTAAAGCTCTTGTACTGTGGCATCTCTGGGTGGTCTTTAATAGGTCCCGGCATGGAAGGCTTCAGAGTGGCTCTTAACTCTTCATTGTCCTTCATTGCTCGTTCCCAGGGGGAAACGTAGGTACGTACATACTCCTTCCTTCTCTTAGCCTTCTCTGCCTCTTCATCCACACTCTGATCCACAACTGGACACATGTTAGAAATGGCTTGTAAATGAAATAGGAAGTTTTACTGGAATAAAAGTATTTTAAATATTTTTTTAAAATGCACATAGCCACACTTTCTTCCTTTGGTTTCTCAGGCTTTGGTGGAACTGGAGGGGACATCAGCAGGTTCTGGAGATTCTGCTAAAAAAAAAAAACGCAAAATAAATCTCTTTTTGACACATTTCTGCACAAAAGATCTTTTTTCTTTTACTGCTTACTAAATTCTCATTGGTAACAATAAACCTCTCGACTCTCTGCTGCCTCATTTGGAACATCTTGGACCCTTTGTTCTTGAGCAGGGACAGCTCCTCCAACATCAAATCTTTGGGCGTCTTGATCTTGGTGCCAAGATCAAGTTCAGCAGCTTCAGGGTCCAGCTCATCCTCTGATGAGAAAAGCCAAGGATGACACCAAAAGATTTAAGGCTTTCAGCATAAGATAGGTGAGAACTTACAAATAGCTTGACATTTCATTTTATTTCCAATAGTGTTTGTACGGCAAAAAAAATAAAAATAAAGAACGTAAGGATGTTACAAAGTTACAACCAATTTTAAGCTTTAATCATTCCTGCTAACCCTACAGTCAACTTGTCTTTGGTCATTGTTATTCTCAGTGTTCTTGGTCAGACATTTACTCAACTAATTGCCATCTTTCTCATGCAATTTAAATGTCAACAATGTCTGCTTCTCTGTGACCATTTCTTTTATGACCATCATCTGAAGTCTTATCTCTACTGTGCCCTGTTGATCTCTGGCTCTCCCCATAAAGAGTGCTATTTCTTCACCAAGAGACTTTTCCATTCTCCAACAAAGTACAAACTTTGTTCAGGGTTATTTTAAAAGTCATTGTTTTCTCTTTTTATCTACCTTAGCTGTGTTAATGTTGTCCATTTTCCCTTACACTTGACTTCAAATCAGTACTGTATTTTCCGTACATCCTCAATGTCCTTATATATAAGGCGCACCAAACTAGTAACAGGATGATTCGGTTGCCTGCGTGCAGCACTGGTGCATGATGTTGTTTCATAGGGGGTGTGATGAGCTTCATCCATTGTGGGACTTTAGGCAAGACCCTTCAAGCTACTGCCTATGTAGCCTCAAGGAAATCCAGGTTTGGATCTCCCTGTACCAGTACCCAACTTGGATAGATTACAGGGTTGTGTCAAGGAGGCCATCCAGCATAAAATCATTGCCAAATCAAATGTGTGGATCAGTCAAAGCTGATTTGCTGGGGCGACCGCTGAGGGGATGTGCCTAAAGGTGAACAACAGAAGGCGTACCGAACTATAAGGCACATTAACGAGATAATAAAGTCAGAGATATGTTCATCAGTCAGACTTTATTGACTGCAATCAAAGTAACATTAGAACTTGTTTTTAACATGCTACATGTTAGCCACGTTAGCATATTTACAATAGATGTTACCAACCGTGTTTGCAATAAATTAAAAAAAAAGACTGATGCCACTAAAAATAAACTTTCCTATGACTATGCCTAACCTTGTTAGTTCATTCATTCATCTTCTAACCCCTTTGTTCCCTTTCGGGGTCACAGGGCTGCCGGAGCCTATCCTGGCCACTTGCAGGTGAAGGCTGGGGACATCCTGGACAGGTCGCCAGTTTGTTGCAGGGCCACAATCACACACCATGCACACTCACATTCACACCAAGTGACAATTTAGAGTAACCAATTAACCTATGAAGCGTGTTTCTGGACGGTGGGAGGAAGCCTCGGTCCCCAGAGAAAACCCACTCATGCACGGGGAGAACATGCAACTTCACACAGAAAGGTCCCTCATTCATGTTCTGTTTCACGTCCCCCAGCCAGGATTTGAACCAGGGGCCTTTTTGCTGTGAGAGTGCTAACCACTGCCCCACCGTGCAGCCAAACTTGTCAGTAACACATTTAAAAAAACAGTCAGACACCCAATCTTTTTCACGAAAAATAGACTGACATTTTGACAGAGCTCCATGTACCTCTCAAAATCGCTTTGACATCTATGAGCACAAACAGAATTTATCCATATGCCCCTTATATAGTAGTTCTGAAGATTCAACTAAAAAAAAAAAAAGATAGACTAAAGGACCTGTGTTGAGCTGCTTTAGCTTTAAAGATCCACTTTAATAAAAATTGTGTTTTTTGGTGTTTTTCACATCTTTCTCATAATGGAGGAGATATACAAAATTCAGCTTAAAATTGCATTTCTGCATACTTCTTTCATTCAAATCATGACAAATCGGAAGCACGCAAAATATATTTTGTTGGAAAAAGATCGTATTTGTTACCTAAAAAAAAGCTGAGTGGACCACAAACTTCCTGCTCCACTAAAACAGAGAGCTTTCAGCACTGGGGAGGAAAGTAGTAGAAGTTGTAGGTAGTAGGAGTTGGGGAGTTCCACTTACAACTCCTACTACTGCCTCTCAGCAGAAACTATGCCCTGGAAAATGACACAGGTTTTATTAATTTTGGCTAAAAATGCCATAATCATTATTAAAAGACCACTGGGAACACTAACAAAGATCTGATTGGAGATAGGTCTTTAAGTGGTACATATGTTTGAAGGAGAAATTCAGATGAGATGTTAAGCCAAGGTGAGAAAAAGGGATATTGGGGATGTGAAAACATGACTTTTTTGTATTTGCTTTGTTTTTATCTACAGAATAGTCCTAATTTTGGTCTGCAACCAATAGAAAGCTGTGATAGATTTCATTCTTCCACCGTGGTCCTTGTAAAACGTTCTCCCCATCTGCCACATACACTCTGATATCACTCATAACACCTGGAGTTCAGCCATAAACCCCCCGCACACATGCACAAATGTATCCATAAAGCTGGAATTTGGCATTGCCGTGTCGCAGTGAGCTCTCAGCAGTACCTCGTAAATCAGCCTTGTGCACACAGTGTGCATGTGTGAGGGAGATAGTGCGAGGACATAATTGAGGCTGGCTGAGTGGGTGGGAAAGTGTCCCGTGGGGAAATTTATTAGTATTAATTGGGAAAAGTGCTAAGCTGCAAGCATACTGAGTTCTGTGGACAAACTGACAGAGGCACGAGAGGACAGATGGACCATACACAGCCTGGCAAAGACTGAGGACAGGCAGGGAGAATGGCACAGTGGACGAATGATTGAGAGATGTGCGGGTATTAACTGGAGCAAAATAGGGGGTAAGCAGGATAAGCTGCTGAATGACTAACTGACTGAAAACAAACGGCAATGATAAAGATGTGGCAGCAGATGTGGGCTGGTTAACAAAAAAAAAGGTTCAATGAGAAAAATATGCTAAGGTTGTTGAACAACAGATGTATGTGGAGCAGCTCTTTGATTTACTTATTGGCCTGTATTTTATTAAATCCTCAACTATGGCTGCGGGGCAGGCAGATCCCTTTTTGTCATTGTTGGAAGATGATTGTAAGGTATGATCCAAAAGTGATTCATGTCTGGTGGCCTTTGCCAGGTGCAATTCCTCTACCACACCCAACACTTTAAGTAGATTCCTTCATGGGGCTGTTCTGCTGGAAGCTTGCTCTCCCACAAATGAAAACAAAAACACAATGTCACTCATGTTCCCCCCTGAGGGGACAACACACTTTGACCAGTATATTGCAGTCTATTTAAGTGTAAATCACTTAAGGCATCTAAAACTGATATGATACAGAAATCGACCAGGTTCCATTTCAAAAGCAAAATATGATGCCCTATTTAAGTGTAAATCACTTAAATAGACGACCAAGCAGATTTGTCTAAAAAATCCAATCTTGCAAGAATGGAGGAATGTATATTTGACTCAAATATACTTTTTTTTACTCTAAATTACCTCTCCGGGCCAATCTTATTTACGTTGAAATGAGCTACGCCTTTGAGTGACAATACCAATTTTTTTAAATATATACATTAATAATATAACGTTTTTGCTTAATTACCACCTAATAAAAAATGGGCATCATATTTTGCTTTTGAAATGGAACCTGGTCGATTTCTGTATCATATCAGTTTTAGATGCCTTCCATTTTTTTTCTTAGTTTTGGGGTTAAAGAGAGAAGAGTTAATGATGAAATCTTTATGCTCATCTGAAAGGTCTGTTGTGTTTCATGCTAAGAGAAAGGACCACAGTCTTTCCTGCTAAATCTGTTTCTTCACCTGTTTCTTCACCTTTTCTTCTCTCGTTGGTGTGATAAATACACTTGCAATCGCATATATATGTATGTGTGTGTGTGTGTGTGTGTGTGTGTGTGTGTGTGTGTGTGTGTGCGTGTGTGTGTGTGTGTGTGTGTGTGTGTGATGTATACATATATTTGTCTTTGCAAAAAAAACAACTTGTAGCTCCACATTATTTTACATCACGTTAAACATAACATAACGAATAATGGAATAGAGAGAACTTCTGAAAGACCCACTCCAATGAAAATGGTGTTTTGGGTGCATAAAGTTCTGACTGTTGAACTCTATAACAGTAAAGGCCCCACCTGAACTCAAGTAACAAGCCTACAGCCACTTATATACCATTGACTCTATTAATGACATGTAGCTCTATCATCTATGTAGGATTTAGGGATTCATTACATGTAAAGTTTCTTTTAGGAATACTTAACACTTAAGCATTAAAGGGTAAGTCCAAGCATTTCACGCAAGGACATTTAAGTGCAGAAATATAATCTATTGTAAAAAAAATCCCCTCTGTGAATTCATCTGATCATTCATCACATGTTTTTCTTAAATGGGGTACCTTGACCTGTTCCTAGGTGACACCCAAGATGCTGTGCAATTGTTGTTGTTGGAGAGGACTGATAAACCAACAACTGCACAGCATTTGAGTGTCACATCTCCATCTGGAATCATTAAAACACCCTGACATAATTTTTGTTTTAAATTAAATAAACGGCTTCCCTCGAGTCATTGGGTTTTCTTTGATCCCAAATGAAATCAAGCAGCCTCATGAAAAACAAATAGAATAAAACCTTTTTTTTTACTTTTTTGTCATTTCTAAAACCTTAGAGCCTCAGCTACAACTGAAAACAATGTGATTTAGTTTGAGTTTTTATGCAAATTTATGCTTCACAGTTTGAACAGATGGACCGACTGATCGATCTGGCAGGGGAAACACCATTAAACATTCTGTTTGTGTGAGTCTTTCCAGTATATAAAACAGGAATGGACTATTGGAAGAAATACAAGATGGATCCAGAACAGACATTAATGTGAAGCGCGACTAAGCAATAACAACATTTCGCACCGTTTTTGAATAAAATGCATTGCTTGAATTGTAGTTAATGCACAGTCTCATGCAGATTAAGTGAGAAAAGAATCTCCATCTGGTATTAAGTGACAAATTTATGGCTGCTTTGCTACCTGATAATGACCCACGTCCCTCCAAGACATGCCACACGCACATTCCATATTATGTTACTGCTTGGACTTAGTGCACATCCTTATTTAATTGCAAAAGCAAACCACATGCAATAATTCAAAGCAGTGCAGCTTAGTTTACATGCATACCAGGTGTGCATGAAATAAATAGGTAGGTTTTTCTACTGTATTAACATTAACATTAATGGGTTTGTATAACTGTTTGGATGATTTTGAGTGCATTTTACCATTCTGGCTGATGTTGGACAGGTCAGTGATGATCTTATTGGCCTTCTTCCTCTTGCTTGGAGGGACAGGAGTTGTAAGAGACATGGCTAAAAAAGAGCAGATCAGAAACTCTTTCACTTCTCACAATTTATTTCACAATTGAGAGCAGCTTCATTACTCACACAATTCTACTTTATGACAGTGTTCCCTCGTTTATCGCTGAGGTCACATTCTAAAAATAACCTGCAATGTGTGAAAACTGCAAAGTAGAATTACAGATGTTCACTACACATTTTATACACTTTTCTCTCTTGTTTAAACTCTCAAAGTTCAAACATTCGCGGAAGAATAAGTCCAGTATTATAGAATAAAAACAAAGATATGATTGTGATCAAAGATTTCTGCAAGTCTGGCAAATTGAATGTATTCTGGACAGGAGACACAGCAGAGAGGAGATTGATTGACAAGTTCTACAGCCAATCAGGATGCAGAACATAGTAAAAAATGAAAAATAAAACTGTGCCAAATTGCACTGAAAAAATGCACATAACAGAGAGACAAAAGATTAAGAGCAATATAGTGAGGGAACATTGTGCAGTAACGAAAATCCGAAACACTGAAGGCTTGATGTTGACTCTGTTGAAGAAAACAATATTAGCTTGAAAGTCTGATGACAGATGAAAATATTCTTAAAAACCAACGATGATCATCTTTTGGTCTTTTTTTTTATCTTTCCTATTGGTCTTTCTAATGATGATAATGCCGTTTTTTGCTAAAAAAAACAAACAAAACAAAATTGTGTTATTTTGTAGGACGTAGTTTCTGCAGAGCAGCAGTAGTTCATTAAAAATTCACATCTGAGTTGTGGGCGGGGCTGTTGGTGCAAAGCAACTCTGCCCCACTTCCTGTCACCCAGCTGTTTACACTCTCTCCCAATAGCTTCCAGCTTCCCCACTCCAGTCTTACGTAAAAGCGTTTCCAGTGGTCTTTTCATTATGATTATACTGTTTTTACCTAAATTTAGCTAAAACGTGATGTCGAAGCTGTGCGTCTACATCACAGAGACAAGCTTTTTCCATCAGGATTTTTTTGACTGCTCCTGATTGACAATTTGAATGAAGATTTACTCAGAAATGCTATTTTAAGCTTTATCTACTTAATAGATGTCCTTCAATGTGAGAAAAATACCACAAGCACATGTTGAAAATAATGTTCTTGTGGTATTTCACTGCAGGAACACTGTGATCTAAAATTCGTAAATTGAAAAACTATTGTTACATATCCATATGTAACAGGAAATTATATTAATACCATAGCTCTGTTAAATAATAGAAAAAAAACAGATAATAACATTAATATACTGATGCATTTTTTGTTGCAAGGTGAAAAAGCTGACCAAATAAACAAGAGATGATAATAAAAGAATGATGAAACAAATTAAGAAAAACCCGAGCAGGCAGCAGAGGGATCCACGCTTCCCTGCTGCTGCCGGACAGCGACAGGCAAGCGGGATGGGGATCCCTACTTTGC
This sequence comes from Oryzias sinensis, assembly GCA_037389245.1. Lineage (NCBI taxonomy): Eukaryota > Metazoa > Chordata > Actinopteri > Beloniformes > Adrianichthyidae > Oryzias > Oryzias sinensis. Next base: position 11,445,359 of record CM074508.1, on the reverse strand, counting down.
CAGCACGTTTACTACCAGTACAGGTGTGCCCAACAGGACGGGACAAGCTCCAGCAGCACCATGACCCCGAAAGGGATAGAGTGGGTTAAGAAAATTGATGGGAAATAACAAAATATTAATTTTTCCTGCAAGGTTGTGCAGAAAGTATTCATTTGTGCACAACTTTGTCTTTATGAGGTTTTTTCTTGACAGATTCCTTACCCCACACACACAGCCTTAGTATGAACACAAAAAAATAAACCCAAAACACTGACTTGACCTGAATGAGACAAAAGGTCCAGATGGAGCATCTTTATTGATCCCAGAAATTTGTATGCGTTCTATAAAAACAAAACAGATAAAAACTGAATATCTTACAATGTCATTGTTGTTGCTAAAATATTCACTTTTTCATTTGAGATAAAGAATCTGTAGCCTTTTAGATGTGTTTGTCCTTTTTTTGTTCTAAAGGATCGATTTTACATTTGTGCAGCTTTCTTCCACCTCTTTCTTTAGTTATCAATGAATTGATTTGCTTTTAATCAATATGTTCCACTTTGTTAGTTTGTTTACTATGAAAAACTAAAGAGAAAAATGTTTTTCATAGTAAACAAACTAAAACGGAAATCCTCAGAATTATCTGTAGCTGGATCTAATTACATTTTAGGTGGGCCTCTTATCCAGAAAGTTGTAGCTCATTCCCATTTGGGGGTAATGAAGTTGCACACCGGCTCCAGATTGGAGTGAGCTTCAGGGAGTTCCTTAATCAAGTTAAGCCTACTTAAAGCATTGTGTGTAACCTCTGCATGCCCTTGAGGAAACACATTTCCGTTTGGAGCTGGTGTCCTTCCTGTCCAAATGCTCAGAAGAGGTGCAGGCTGTATGTCGCTGTCAGTTGCGCAGGTCGAAAGCAATTATCTAAAGCTGGAGGTAAGTCCCAGCACAAGAGAAAAAGCAGGAGGGCCCATCCGCAGGGAGGCAGTTAATGTAATTGCTTTTCATCCGTTGTAATTGAAGCCCATTTCCTAGCTGGGGATTCAGTCCTGTGTGAGCTATTTTTATGAGCCCATGTTCCATATCGCTCTGGTGAGTGGGATAGTCATCAGCGAAAAGCATACAAGTGCATACACACCAACTGTCCGTGGAGCTGCACTCAACCATCTTTTCTCCTGTGATTAATGTGCGGCAGACGGATTATAATCTGGAGATTACAGGTGTTTTGGGAGGTTCTGGGGAATGCAGGCGGCTGACGGCAGCTACAGGAGCTGTGTGCAAAAAGCTGGGTCCTGTTACCGCCTCGCTAAAGAGAAGAGGCGCTCCTGTCCCCCTTGACCAGCCTGTTTTAGCTCCAGATAAATCTCAAAGGGACAGCTGAGGAGGGAAGACATCAGTCAGCACATTCCCAAACACACACACATACATCCATCCCTGCCGACTAAAAACTCCACTGCAGAAGGCCACATTCCTCTCTGGCTAGTATTAGGTAAGAACTGGATCGCCGTGCCCCAACTAGGGTACCTGAATTAGTTTTACCTGCAAAATGTGCAATAATAAAGTATGCCATTTATCCCAAAAAAGTATGCAATTTTATCATAAATCACAGTGGAATTTGACAGTCTATAAAGCAGTTTATTGTTGAATACTTTATCATCACTGATTTACCCAATTTAGTTTCTGGGGGCTCTATCCAACAATGATCTCCACCTCAGATTATTTTAAATTAACAATTTTCACTTTTTTGGACCCTAGATATTCAGATGAAATCGAGATTTAGGCCTTAATTGTCTGTGTCAGATAATCCTGGAAATTACAAAATCTGTGAGGTTTCTTCCCCTTCATCAGTGCTGACACACCTCCTCACTTTTCCGCCTCTTACCTGAAAGACCAAAGTATCCAAAGTAAGACACAGGTCCCTGAGAAACAGAAATTTAGACTCCCAGAGCTGGTATTGTAGCACCTGCCCTCTTCTGTGGCCTGCAGAGAGTGAAACCTTATCAGCAGGGTGTGCTCCGGTGCAATGGACCAGGCCTTGGGGGGTGGGGGTGGGGTGAACTGAAGAGGGGACACTGAGATGATTTAATGAAGCGGGGGTTCTGAGTACAAAAGTTGTCAAAATTTAAAATGTAAAGAAGTTTTGGATTCCAATTTTGCACCATGTTATAGAAACGGAAAGAAATTGAGCCTTATGAACTCAAAAAAAAAAGCCAATACGATGGAGTATTGTGGTCACCATGAAAGAAAAAACAAATAACATATGAGAATGAAGTTGTAAAAATATTAGAATGACGTCCAAAATTTACAAGAATAAAGTGATCACATTATGGAAATACATGTCAACATTTTATAAGAACAAAAGCTCATATTCATTTTGTTGTTGACATTTCCAAAAACATGTCTTTAACCTCGTAAACTCTCCATTTATAATTATATAATTTTAATTTTATTATCGTTACATATTGAAATTTTTACTCATATTTCTAATATCTATTTGAAAATTTCTATTTCTAAAATCTATTTTCTTGGTTTTTTTTGTTCATTTATTTATTTATTTTAAGGCACTCTGTCATAAAATACATCTGAAGTGAAGGACAGTAAAAACATTTTTTTAAATGTACATTTTTTTAAATATATTTGAATGTGACATTCCTACTAATTCTTTTTAAATATTTATTGGTTTTTAAGTTAATTGAGAATAATCAATTGAAACCATTGTGTATAGTTGAAATTGTACGACGGGAAAGCAAAAAAATAGTTATAATACTACGAGAATAAGTTGTTAATTTGCTAAATATAAAAAATAAATGTTTCTAGTAAATTTACTAGATTCTAGTCGAAGTGAGGACACTTTGTGCTCATCGTGAAGCTTGCTGACATTCTCAGATAGTTTTCATTTTGAAGTAATTTTCCAAGCAGTAGTCTCGACAAGCATTCCCAAAATATTTCAGGAAACTGAAATGTGTTAGTTGTATTAATCTTAATCATTTGTATTTCTGAGGCAATAAAAACCTACATGATCAGAAGCAACAAGTACAGTTTAGTAAGTTTTAATTGTGCTACAGTGGCAAAGTGAACTTTTTTGATTCCATTACATTGTTTCTGGTGGTTATAGGTTGGAGCCAGTGTTAGGTCGCACATCATTTCCCATCAGTGTCCCAGCAGTGTGATGACATGCATCAAAATTCCGTTTTAACCATATTATTTCAAATTAATTACCACAACTACTCATCCCCAGAGCGACTTACATAGATGTAACAGTGTAACAACATTGCAGATATGAAATACGTGATGATTTAGGGGATTAAAGTACCAACACCTTTAATAACTTTAAAGATGATGACAATGTGTGTAATTGAAGACAAAATACTATATTTAAAAACAAACCTAAAATTGAAATTTCACTTTTCCAACCCCATCATATTTAGTGATGAGAATTGAGCAATATTTAGTGATTGTTTCCAAACTCCACTCATTCGTAATCTCCTTCTTTCTCCAACTATTTACCAAGTAGTACTCTTATTCTCATTTTTTCTTTCTTTCTTTGTTTTCACGTAATTTATCGTTTTATTTAATGGATTTTATATAAATATATATGTAATATAAATTTGTCCTAAATTTGGTTAATAAGAAAGGTAAATCTAATTTCAGGGGGCCATGACCCCACCAATTGCAGCAACAATGCATCTTGGGATTGCATACATATTGTCAATACTCATATGCTTTGCAATCAAAACTCACTGCACTGAATAGAATGTAATCATTGATTGTGAACAGCATTTACAGATGTGCAAACACTGCACGTTCCCGGGCACAGAACAAATGCCTGCCATTATTTTTTGAGTAGGCAGGTTTTCTAGTGAAAGCCCATAACCTCTGTTTACTTTGTGATTTACCACTTTGTCTTTTTTTTTTTTAAATCATTTGCTCTGATACACATGTTCATCCACCAAATTGTGTCCCTCCAATGGTCACAATTTTGTTTTTACTACTTTGACCCTTCATATAAAATTACTTTTTTGCAACTCCCTAAGTTTTGCCCAAAACATTTAATTGCAAACAGCAGACGAGGATAACTCTGGGCCTTGTTCTGTTTGTTGTGCAGATATCCTTGGCCTGCCCACAGGGGAAAACCTGAATCAGGTGGGCTGAGACTCTAACATGCTGTGTGTGCAGGGATGGTGGGAAATGAGGCAGCAGAGCAGCCCTCATCCATGGAGCTGTCAATCGCTGGCAGACATTAGAAGAAAAGGAAAAGTCCTCCTTTTTAATTCTCTTTTTAAGCTTACAAGCGTAAAAAATACGTAAAAATATTTTCTCTTAAAAATGACAGTTTTGAAAATCCCAAATGTTGATCTGAATTGATGAGTGTCAGACGTCAGGTAATGCATATTGGAAAAAAAAAAAAAAGAAAAACAGTATATTTCCCTAAAATTTCATATGTAACAAATTTTCTAATAATATACTTAGCACCTATTTTATTTAATAATCTTTTGATCTTTTTAAAAAGTGTTTCCAATGTTCTTATAATTATGATCATGCATTTTTTTGCCAAAATAATAGTAAAAAAAAACTACTATGTTCTAGGCCAGTTTAAGTTGTGGGCAGAACTTGTGGCACAAACCAACTCCGCCCCACTTCCCATCACTCATTTGTTTACGCTCTCTCCGGCTAGCTTACAGCTCCTCACAACCCCAAGCTAACATTAGTGGTGCAACAAAAATGGGGAGCAATATTGGAGCCATCCAGTTTCGAGTCCAATGTCAGTTCAGACGAGGAAAACGATAGACGTGGATGAAAGTAGTCGTCTACAAGTGGATGGATCAGGAAGGAACGCAGCATGGGTGTGTTTCCTTCCAATTTTTCTTTCTACATTTATTGTCTGCTCCTGATTCACAATGATTCGAATAAAGAAATTCTCAGAAATGCAATTTTAAGCTTAATATTCTTAATAAATGACATCCATCATCAGAAAAATACCACGGTGACATGTTGAAAACACAGTTTTCCTCGAAGTAGGTCTTTAAGTATTTCAAGGATCAAAGCCATGTAGTTTTCATTAAATCAGATTGACTTTGTTTTGCTTTCTCATCCACAAACCAACACAGACATTTTTAAGGTGTTGATCTAAAACTGAAATGTACTATGGCCTTGTTAAAGAAGAGCAAAAAACAAACAAGTAGACACCTGTTTTTCCTTTTTCTGATCATGCAATGAGACCACCAGAAACCAAGAATGACTCACTGTTTCCATTCAATCCCCCAGACTCCCATCCATTCATACACCATCAGCCCTGCTAACCCAAAAACCCAGTGCCAGGCTGTAAGAAGCTTTGTGAAGTTACACTTTCTCTGCTCCATACTCACAGATTAAAGGTGCCAAAAATAGGTAAAATGGGTTGCATGTGTGTTTGTGTGCATGTCCTGGCTGTACTGATGGGAGTCCATCAAGTTTGGATTTACAATTTTAAAGCATAAGCTGTTATTTTTTTACTGTTGACTGTTGGGTTTCCCAGCTTCAGGGCTTAGACATGGACACCATCATGTTGATTTAAAATGTAACCCAGCAGCTCCTCGTAGACAAACAGAAATCAAAGGAAAACTCATTATTTATATTTTTGAGACCTCCAGTTAAGATGACTCTTTAAATTCACAACTTTAGTTGTGGACAATACAAGTAAAGAATTTTATTTTGAAATTATCACTGTAAAATCTCATGGGGACTAAAAATGTAAAAATGCTGCAGGGTAGCATGTCAGGATGAGAGACCACAGCTCCACAATGTGGTGCTATTTTGAACTACGTCTTAGTTTGTCTTCAGAATCCAGTGTCACCCAGCCCTTAACATTTATAGAACTATAAACGCGTCCATAAATTCTGTCGAAAAGAAAAGAAAGTCGAAACTGTTGCTCTGATTGCAAATGGGTGGTGAAATGGGTGGCATAGAAGGAAACACGATGACAGCTCATGTGAGTCGTATCTATTTTTATTCACAAAGAACTGTGGAAAAGAATCACAGCTAGACATAAATGTTATTTTTCTGTATTATTTTATGAGAAATAGAGTCTACAAAGCACACTTATTTATCACCAAAATAAAAGTACTTCTCTAAATAATGTTAGTAAAACTGCTTTTATTTTGTCATCTGCTAAATACATTACATGAACTTGGAAACCATTAATCAGATCAGCATTTTTTACTTTCACCTGACATTTTTTCCTGCGTACCCCATCGCTGTTGTCATTGTCATTCTTATCAATACACATTCTTTTGTTCCATGTTGTGTTCAACAATTGTTTTTCCAGACGATATTTACAGAACTTCACTCTAGTTTTCCTTTTGCTCAAGCTCATCTACAATTCTTCAACATTTTAAAAGTGTCCACACTGAATTTCCTTCTTCAAACACAGTGTTCCTTTGGTTTTTAACTCCTCCAGGAGTTTTAATGTGCAAAGACCCACTCCAGTCATCTTTTGTTTGTATTTTCAAAGCATTCCCGGTGGTCTTTTAATTATGATGATTTTTAGCCATTTTTAGGGCGAGTGCTGGCGTGGACCATCCCCACCCCCTTCCCATCACCCCACTGTTTCCACGCTCTCCTGCTAGCTTACAGCGCCTCAGAACCCCCAAACTAACATTACTGGCGCAATAAAAATGGGGAGCAAATTGGAGCTATCCAGCTGCACAGCTTTGAGCCAGATACCAGCTCAGACGAGGAAAACAAAGACGTCCATGGATCCATTTGTCTGCAAGTGGATCCATCTGAATGGGCGGAGCAGGAAGCTTGTGTCCCACCCAGTGTATCTTCTACGTCACAAATAAGCAGAGGTGGGTAGAAATGGTTTACAATTACTCCATAACATTTACTTAAGTAATCTTTTTGGGTAAACTGTACTTGTGAGAGTCGTCATATTCCAACATACTTTCTACTTTTACTTGAGTACATCTCTGAGAAGAAAAACATGACTTTCACTAGTACCCTGGGCCTCTTGATGCGCGTTACCGCCGTTACTTTTAACTGGAATATAATATTAAAAGCTCTTTTTCAAACTGTATTTTTTTCATCTGCTACTAATTCACGGAGATTTCAATGGAGAGATACTCAGAAATGCAATTTAAAGCTTAATTTTTTTTACATATCTCCTGCATCATTTGGAAAATGCCACAAGAACATGTTGAAAAATCCAAAAACAGCATTTTCATTGGAGCGGGTAAAGTATCCTGCATGTCAGGGTAATTTTAACATCTTGTAATAAACCGTGTCTAATGAAAAAAAAACTTGCTGCTGGGATAATTATTGGAAGTTCTAAGAGATAGACAGTAGTTTCCCTAAAAAGCTCAGCTGTTTTCAAAAATAGCCTATTTTTCCCCACAGGATGCACCGTGAGCTGTGGATCCTGGACGCCACACACAAGGCTGCAGGCCCAGGTTGGAGGTGCTGAACCTTGGCCTGGGAACCCTGGTGGGTTGAGTGCTTCTGGATACCTGCTGAGAGGCTGCACCAGGGCAAAGAGGACTGAGATTTGGGGCACTTTTAAACTGCTTATTTGCCTGTGAAGTGGTTGAGGAATTATGTGAAAAAGTAGGAAGGGGGTGTGTGTTTGCAACAGGACCAGAGGAGAAAGTTGGGAGTTTAGGGAGTGGGGCAGTTGGGGCTGGGGGTCGTGAGGAGGAAACAGGGGAAGGGATCCACTGAGGCTGAGGAGCTGGAGAAGGAGATTGGTGGTGCTGGTAAGGCGTGGCACCAGGAGTTAAAGGAGGAGAGGTCACTTCGGAGCCCCTGAATGGTTCTCCGAGGGTCGTTGCTGAGCGAGGCACAACCACTTTGAGGGTGGGGCCTGTGGCCATTGGAGGAGGTGTGGAGAAGCGCTTTACCTCGTAGACTCTTGCTGTCTTCTGAGGACCGCCTGTGGGTCCTCTGTGCTGCTGATTGTTGGCGGTGTCCTGAGGAACCCCCCCACCATAGCTGAAGAGGGAGGAGTTGAGCTGGTAGGGTTGATGGCTCATTATGTCCACGGGCTTAATGCCCACTTTTTGACCTTTCCTTTTGCTCGTTTCAGATTTCGCCACCTCGGGTTTCTTCTGAGCCTTTAGAGGGCAGGAGGGAGACAAAAGAGGGTTGTAGTTAATGGGCGGTGGCGCTCGGATGTTTGATGAGTACTTCCATGTAGCTGGCAGTGAAGGTGTGGGTGAAGGCTCTCTTGTCTGAGTAGGAGAAAACGGTGCTGGTGCAGCAGATGGACAACGCTCCACAACGTACCGATCCATCCTGCTCTGCCTGCGTGCAAACAGCTGGCCTCCTTTTCCTGCGAGCTGGGGCACCTCAGGTACCTGGGGTTTGGGAGCAACAGGAGGTGGCTTGTGTCCTTGCTGAGCTTGCATAAAATTACAAGCTTCTGCCCCCAGCCTCAGCCAGTCCTCCTCTGGCCCTGATTCATGCGCAGCCTCCCCACTGGGCACAGCTTCAGCAGCAAGGGTCTTCCCAGAGCCTCCGTCCATATTCTGGACCATGGACATCAAGTCAGGATTGGGGGAAACATCTTTGCTTTGGAGCGCAGTGAACATGGGCTTTTTGCTGCTCCGGCGGCGTGCTTCTTGAAGGATGCCAGAGCGAGCAGCTGGGACAGAGATGCGCTGCTCACGCATTGAGATTGAGTCGGTGGCGGGAACCTGAGGACTCACTGCAGCTGTGGGGTTGATATAAGGATTGGCAGATGGAGGGGGGGAGGCCGGTGTGGTCAGAAGAACAGGAAAAGATCCCTGGATCCCGCATGAGGATAGATTTGGTGTTAAAACAGGAGTTGAAACACAGGTGGAGGAAGGATGGTAGGTAGAAGCTGGGGCGAAGAGGGGCAGAGCATTTGATGGACATGCTGGAGACCCTTGTACTACAGATGGTGAGTGGGGGACAAAGGGTGAAGGAGGGACACTTTTCTGAGTCGTAGGCTGAGATAATGATGCTAAAGACTGAGAGCAGGGGGGTGAAAGAGATGAGTTTACAGTGGGGGTGGTGTTGTTTCTTGGAGGGATATATAGAGAGGTGCTAGACATTGCTCTCCTTGCATCAGCCCTCTGAGGGTGTTGAGTTGGTGAGATGGTCACCATGGATACAGCTGCCACAGGTTTGGTTGCCATGGTTATCGGAGTGGGTTTGGGTTGGGGAGGACGAAACATCACAGAGGTCACGGATGCACGTGAAGGGGTTGAGCCCTGGGAGAATGGGCGGGCAGTGCGGTTTAGAACGCTGGCGTTAGAGCCGAGGCTGGTGTTTCCGTGCACGTCAGCGTTTGAGCTTGGAGTGAAGTCAGCAGCAGGGGGAGAGAGGGAACTACTCTGAAGTCCATTTTGACTTCTAATGGGTGTCTGAGAGGGTGGGCTTAGGACGACACTAGCTCGACTGACAGACACGGACTCCACACTGGTGGGAGCCAAAGCTAGAGGTGACATGTGTACCGGGTGGTTACTGACAGGCTCCTTTGTGACCCTGCTCTCCTGTCTTGAGCTATGATTGGCTGAGCTCTTTGACCCTTCTAAACTTTGATTGACAGAAGACAAAAGTTGTGGAGTTTGATAATCTAAGATGTCCACCTCTGTGCTGTCATTGAAAATTGATGGAGTTGTTGGTGTAGTTGACGGGCAGGCAGAGCTCTTCTTCTCTAACAGTTCAAAATAACCTGAATCCCAGGTGGGGTCAAAAGATGCTGAAAAATCCTCCTCATCAACTTCTGAACCGCTTAAGGCTGAACTTCCTCCCTCTTCCTCGGTCTCCCCTTCTGTGTCCCCTTCTGTCTTCCTTTCTCTTCCTCCCTCAGCTTTGCCAAAACAGGTCAGAGTGTACTTTTTGGCTCTCTGCCTGCGTTTCTTGAACATAAGAACCCCTTTTGAGTTTGGGTTGGGAGCATCAGTCAGCAAAGATGCAATGGAGCGGCATTTAGTGCGAGCTTCCTTCACTTGTTTCTCTACGGCGCTCTCTCCACGTTGCAACTCTGCAAGACAAGAAAAGAATAGAGAAAAATAGAAAGAAGGGTAGGAATGCATGAGAAACCACAAGATGGAACTAATAATGAGCGACAAATTACAGAAGTGCATCAGCGTGATAGCTCTTGTTGGCTGCAGGTAGCTGCTGATTTATACTTTATTATCCCAGCGAGGAGCTTTGCCGGTGACAGACAGCAGAGCGTGTTTTGGATTTAGAACAAAGAATTCCTCCTGCTCTACAGAGTTGAGTCACACAGTCCAGAAAGGTCAGATCACCCTGTCCTTACTTCTCAAACTGTGCTTCTGTTGTTTGGGCATTTGTAAGTTGCAGACACTGAGTGATGTTATAGTGAGACTAAAGAGAGACAAAACAGGAAAAGAACATTTATCTGAAAAAGAAAATCCCTAGAAAGTAGTAAAATTATCTGTCCAAATAGAAAAGAATTTTTACTGAACAAGAAATTGTATAATAAGTTATGTTTGTGTGTGCTCGTGCGCAAGGGTGCTGAAGTCATACTACAAGCTAAGTTGTGCTGTTTGTTTGCTTGTTTTATTCTTTTTTTGGTCTTTTTTCTCTAGTTTATCGTTTCTCATCTATTCTTGTAAGCATTTGATACCAAGGACTCTCTTGACAGAAAACAAGATGTTGGATCTCAACAAGCTTCTCCTCATGTTTAAATGTTTTTGATAAATAAGATTTCAAAATCTGGAAACAAAGAGTTTTCTACACAAGCATTCAGAAGGCAAAAAGAAGCAAAAAAAAAAAGAAAATATATAACCGTAAGACAGAAATACTTCATATTGAATGTTATACAGCCCAATAATAAGTATTTTGTGCTAGGTCCAAGCCCGTGTTTTTTTATTTTTGGAGTGTTATGTATCTAATTGTAGTTCATTTTGATTACAGTGATAAAAAAAACTAATGATTGCTGTGGACCATAATAAGTGAAAATGACTCATTTTAGAACAATAATGTAAACAAAATGAGAAAAACGATCTTAGTATAAGTTGGCCCATCTTAATAACCTAATAAAATCTAAAACAAGCACTTATTCATTTAACATAAATCTACATTTTTGTCTCCAACTTATTTACACAGAATGACAGTCTTGTAAACAATTATTTAACTTTAAAATAAGACGCCTAAAATTGAACCAAAAATTCAAATCAAGCAATTTGAGTTTTTTTAAGTATTTCATTTTTTTCAAGAGTATGGAGCAAAAAGCATTTTGACTAATTTTAATAATAATTTCCTAATTTCTAGATTCTTACGACTGAGTTTCAGGGCCAGTTTACAAACTTTTTTTTTTTTAATTACAGCTTTAAATCTCGTAATTCACCTTTTTTTTTTTTTTGGGTGGCCCTAAAACTCTGTCGTAGCTTCTAGCTCTTAATGAGACAAAAAATACTCTAATTTTTAAAAAACCCAGAAAGTTTTTGATAGAAAAGATATGTTTAAAACAACTGATAAATATCTTTAATGTCTAAAAACAAAATATTTGCAAGTATCTCTCATGTTAAGGTGGTTGATTCTCAATTGTCATGTGTTGACTCCTGCTGTTTTTAGGCATTTCATGAACACTACTTGACAGAAATGTCAACAAGCTGAAGCCTCCCATTGTTTTGTCCATTTCTTCCAAACAGATGCTTTTATTATTAAATGTCCATGTAAAATAATGGAGCGACAAACATGTGTGCAACAGAAAAAGCTCAAGTGTGATTGTATCTCTACTTGATCCAGGGCTATTTGAATCTTTTTAGGGTCTTGGCTCTCCTCACATAGATATTATCACTGTAGCTATAAACTGATAGTTCAAGCAAGCAGGAAAGGACACTAACGCAAAGACCTTTTATGGCTGCTATTAAGTGTAGTTTGATATTTTCATTTAAACTTTGATTCAAGCCACACACAAAAATAATTCTTCCATTCTTAACCCTTTGATACCCATCGATTGCAAAATGGATCAAACCACTTTAGCTCCAAAATTACTTTAAATGAACATCTAAGCAAAAATAAAAGTGATTTTTTTTTTCATAGCTGGAAATAAATTCAGGCATCAGAGGGTTAATTTTTGAAGTATAATCCCAACAAAACACGATTTAAGGTCAGTAATTAAATGAACTGTACACTAAATGGTATCAAAAAACAATCAAACTATGGATAAATGTAGGGATCATCACTGCAAAGAGTGACAACTCTCCTCAAAGTGCTTGCGATTTCTAACAATCCAGCCAAAAAAGCAACTATAAGTTGACAGATTTGTTTTCTTTAGTAGCACATTGAGATAAACTTGTATTTATTCTTTACGAGCCACTTGTATGGAAAAAAAAATTCACTGGACTTAAAGTGGCGTGGCAACAAATCCCCACCCGGAGCTCCTGCTGGCAGCTGTTTGTGGGGTCACAATGCATCAAACATGATGAGTAACGTAACTTTGCTATGATTACAGTTAATAACACATCTGTAGAGGTAAAATCCCGCATGATGAAAATCTTTAAAAAATTGTAATAAGGTAATTTTTTTTTGGAACGCCAAGAATTTCTAAGTTTGACTTTGCCTGATATCGAAAATCAAATCATTTACAGATGTAACGTTTCTTACCTGCATAAACTGTGTGTGTGACCGTGTGTCCACCTCTGTCTGGACATGGAGGAGATGTGAGCTCCCTCATTTCACATCTGACTGTGTGTATGTGCCCTTCACCTCGCTCAGACCCTCCCACACTCAACCTATCAGAGCTCAAATCTGCTCTGCGCCGAGACCCGTTTAGTGTCCGTCTCCCTGCTCCTCTTTTAGGGTGCCGCCCATGTAAAGACTTTTGTCTGGCAACCCAAACCAACGCATGATGTCAGCCCTCTATTCCTGTCTGTATGACAGCCATCAAACACCTGTCTGAGCTCTGTCTCTCTGTCATAGCCACATAAAGAGGGGGAGACCCTCACCCCAGGACTCTCAGCTGTTGACTTCTATGTTTCTAAGTGTGTACAAGTTCCTGCTGTCGGTTGGAAGTGGATTCATTACGATGTGGTGAGAGTAACACTGCAAAAAACAGGGAATCAAACTGATTTGTGTGTTTGTATTTTTTTTTTGTTACTTTGTCATAAGTCTTGGTTGACTATGATGGGCCCAATAGGAGTAAGGGAAATATTTTTAATGGTTCTATGGAGAGAAATCTATTATTCAGGCTACTGGTTAAATTAAAGGTATAGATTAGATGTGAAAGGCAAAAATCCAAAAATAAGGGTTTATTTGATATTTAAATTAAAAAAATATCAATAGAAACATCTTTAAAACACACAACTTTAAAAGCTTTTTTGTGTGTTTGAAATATGAGAAAGATCAGGTCACGGTACACCACAACTACTGATGGGAAAGGTCTCTTCCTACAGACAAGTTTTTCAGGCATGTGGGCTCATGTTCTTGATGACAGATCATTTATTACCCCAACTTTTGCTCCTCTAAAACAGAAACACTGTCGTGCCATAGATATTCAGGGAAATCACCGGCATCCTCATTGAAATGATTTATGCTAACAAAAGTATTTACATTAAACCTATATAACCATTGATATCAGATTTGATACATGCATTTCTGAGACTCCTATCTCATTAGTTTGTTCAAAATGTTCCCATATAACTTGGATCATGTCTTCCGCCTTGTAGTTCATCATCTTTACACTAGAGGCAGCAGAAGGGTTTTTCTGCTAATTTCAAAATTTCTGCTTTCAGTAAAACTCCAAACACTTTTGGCAGAAAAGGTTTGACTATTTTTTTACAACTTTAAGTTGAGAATAACTCATCTGTTGTTATTCATTTTTTAGATAACTACTTTCTGTATTAAAAATTGCAAAATTATTTTGTTTTAATACATTTTACACTATGGTAAAATGTATGTATGTAGCTTGTTAAATAAGGTGTTTTTTTCTAAACCTTTGTGTCAATATGTTAGCATCTTAAACTAACATTGTTTTACAAAGAAAATTACCAAATCACCCAATGAAGCATAAATATTAAAACATACCCCTTAAATTTTTGTGAAATTCCTGCCAGATTCTAAAAGACATCCTAAAAAAAAGTTTTCTGGCAACTGTTTGATGTAGTGGGCTTTACAGGGTTCGAGAAGTTGAAGAATTCTGGAAAAACATGAAAGACGCTGATACCGAACTACTGTGTAGATTTTTTCAATCTTACTTTCCCCCAAGAATCTAGCAATTCGACTGCAAAATTGGAATTTTTAGACAGGAAAGAGAAGCTTGTTTCAAGAAAAAAGGTTTTATAATTTTGTCTTGGAAGAAAAATTATCTTAAAAAGAAAGTTTATCAGTGGCAAAATAATCTTATTTTAAAGATTAAAGATCTTTTTCCCCATTTTTTGTATCCCACTGGCAGATTTTTTTGTCTGTATAAATAAAGTTGTTTTAAATTTTAAGAATTTCAAATTGTTTTTGCTGCGTATTAAAACCTAATTTGCTAAAGCGGATTTTTGGCTTTCTTAACTCAAACTATTACAGCTTCCAAAACGTGGCCAAAATCAAGAGTCTCCTTTCAACCAATTTAACATTTTAATGATAAAAACCTGAGACAGTATCACTAGATTTACAATGAACACTGCAGCTGATTCATATCCAGTGATTGAAGGGCTGCTGTGGCCCAGAATGTCAATCACAAGCTTCAAATAGCTATAAATACCCTTTCAGGGAGCCGAATGCCAGGAATACTGCTGGATGACACAGACTGCTGTTTCAGGGGACCTAATAAGAGTGGAAGTGGGGGCAGTGAAATACCTCTGTTGGCATCTAGTACATATCACCACATCCCAACCAGCTTGTTAATGTAAATAGAGCGCTCTTTATCTTTCAAAGGACAGGTTTTGTAATGTTTGAGTCTTGTTTCTCCCTCCTCCTGGTCCATCTGTTGCTCCCATCAACTCTTTAAACTTTGCTTCTGGTTACAATACATGTTATGCTCTTTAGTTCTTTCCTTCAAAATAGTAGGTACATCAAATGTAAAAAATTGGTTACTATTAAATGATTTTGTCGTTCAAAATGCTTAATAAAAAAAAAGGTTCGGATGTCACAAAATGCTGCCCTTTTCACAATAGAATGAAAACTGGATTGGAAAAAAAAAACAGACCTGTTTAAACAATTGCATCAATATTTGCAGGACAACACAGAGATTGTCAGTTTCTGTTTTCTTATTGTTTGCTGTTACGGCTTAAGAAATTGAAAAAAAAAATGAAAGTAGTTCTTGAATGCAAGTATGCAACAACTTTTTTGCTTACTTTTTATTTTTTTGTGCTAAGGCCTGCCACAAGTTTTCACAATTTTCACTTGTTCTCACTTCATTGTGCACTTTCAAATATAGTACTATAAATTCATCGAACTAAGTTTTTCTTTAGTTCTGTAGTTTCTGTTAAATCTTCAAGACTGAATGGGAAGGACAGAATTTAGATTTTAAAATTATTGTAACGTTAAACTCTCAGTCTATTCGTCTTTTGATCTATTTTCAAACCGGTCCCACTGCTGTATGAATTATGATTATGCAGTTTTTAGCCAAAATCCCCAAACCTGCGTCGTTTTATAGGACATAGTTTCTCCAAAGTGGTGGGAGTTTGTCTTTTTTTTTTGTCTCCTTCTAATTCACAGTGATTTAAACAACGTAATACTCAGAATTTCTATAAGGTGGGTCTTTAACATTTACCACAGGTTTTCATAGAGGCAGGGCTTGTTTTTAGGTCAGGAGCAAACCCACAGTGGAAGCCAAATGTCAGTGTGCTTCCTTCATTACAATACTGCCCCCTAGTGGTACCATGTTGATACAGCTGGTGTCGAAATGAATTCCTCATCTGACACCAAACATTTCAAACGCAACTCCACCTCTTGATAAAAATATCTATGTGTATATATCTACTCACTTGCTTGTCGAGCTTTGTCCATGTAGGTGGTGGAGAGTTCCTCACTCACAGGGCTCTGCTGTGGCCCCACCATGGGCACCAGATGGTTGCCAAAGCCCAACACCAGAACATCTTTGGCTCGTTCTGGAGACACTAAAGGTGGACAGCTCAGTGGAGTGAAGCCTCCCACCTCCTGGAAGCCACTGTCCCCCTCCCCTTCTCCATCCACAATCCCCAGGTCTGGGGTTGGGGTGAGTGTGTGGGGGGTTGGTGTGTTTGGGGTCATTGTGGGTGTGTTCCGCTCTTTCTGGGGGGGCAGGTAGATGATGTTTCTACGGGGGACACCGGGAAGACAGAGGCCATTCCACTGGTCCTGCATGGAAACTCCTGTTTCTGTAGCGCTCTCATAGCTTAAAATAAAAACACAACAAAAGTCATCAGAGTGGAAACTTCATATTTTTACATTTCCTAGACAGAGGACCTCAGGTCCCCTTACCCGCTCATCTCAGAAGTCTCCTCCTCGTTGTTGTCATAGCGCGCAGGAGACCTTATGTGAGGAGGTGTGCGTCGTTGGCGTCGCTGATGAGTGTTGGAGCGTGTGTCTGCATCGCTGTCGGTTTCTCCATAGTAAGCCTCACTGTCTGGGGGGGAGGTAACACCCCTGGGTATCTCAACGGGTGTGAGGAAAGAACTAATGGAATTCAACGGGGTCACAGGAGGAGACCCAACTCTCAGGGAGGATTGAGGCGATGCAGAGCTACCAGCGCAAGAGGAGGAACGAAACTCTGAAGGAATCCTGCAAACAAATGCAAAACATCTGACAGTTTGTGGGAGATGTTGACAGCAGAGTTGAAAGATCGGGCAATGCGGTGTAACTGTGTGCATCCTTGATCTGACCTTTTGACTTTCAGCTTCAGCGTGGCGCTCTCTGAATCTATCAGCTTCATGGCCTGAGCATGGCTGAGCTCTGCACACGTGTGGTCGTCAATAGAAACAAGCTCGTCTTGTTCTTTCAGTCCAGCTCGGCACGCTTTGCTGCGCTTCCGAACCTTGAGAGGAAAGCAATCCCTCAATCACAACAGAGTAATTTAAGTGATCATATCAGGGGTGGGAAAACTGGGGCCCATATGTGGTCCGTCAGACTGGAATAAATTACATTAATAACCCTTAATAATGTCTTATTTTCCATGTAATTCTGGTATCTCTCCATAGATGACACCAGGTGCAGAAAGTTATTCTCCATCCATGTAGTGTTGGAAGATTTGTTATTTGTCTGACCTGACAGTAATTTCTGCAAATGTCTAATGATTTACTGCCACTCTGCAGAAACTATGTCCTAGAAAACCAGACAGATTTTTCCGATTTTGTCTTTAAATCACAATTAAAAGGCCACTGGGAACGCTTTTGAAGAGCTCAAAAGATAATCGGAGTGGGTCATTAAGACCTAAAAGATCTTTTTGGTCACGTTTATTCATTACCACTTGAGAATATTTCATTAAATCCATGATGTTTCATACTTGATGGGGGGTCAGGTCATTTAAGGGAAGCTGCACTTTCTTGTCCAACAGCTTCCCTCTAAAAGTATAAAAATAAAGCTATTCTATGTAGACACAGTAACACACACTTCACCTCGATAAGGCAAAAAAAAAAAAATGTTGAGTGCTTTCAAGCACCTACTGCAAGTATTAGCCATTATCAGCAGCCTATCTCTTAAGATAGTTATTGCTGTGCCCTGTCACACCAGCAGGGTCAGAGCAAGCTATTTGTCTCATTCTTTTTTTCCCACACACTCATATGAACCCTGCACAGGGAGCATCAGCAGAGAGGGGGTTTGAGCAGCTGCATCACCAGTCCAGAGCAAAGGGGCATGTCTGTCATTCACCACCATGTGTTCCAAAGACTCCCAAAATAAAACCCCGCAGAAGAATCAATCACATTCCTCGACGGACGGTTGGAAAGGCACACACTTTAACGTGACGGAAAATGCACAAAAGTCACAACGTTGTGTTTAAAATGTAACTGGAAGACACAGAGAATTATTTTGGTGTGTAAAAAAAAAACTAAATAAATTTAGCTTTTTCTATTTCCACCTCTCTTTAATAAACTATTCTAATCCTGCATTCCAAGCCAGGCTTATCTAAAGTTTAAGCCCACATAAACCCATGCTCAAATTGCAGGATACACACAACAAAAAAGAAGTCCACACCAACCCAGCTTCCAAAAGAGGTGACCTTATCCACTTAAAAGTCCTGGATTAAAAGTGACTCTTGGTGCCAGAAATGTCTTTACTGTAGAGGTCTTGACAGCTTGAGAGTGAGCCGTCATCTTTAGCATCAGTGTGGGCAAGACCCAGTCTTTGAAGAATTTCTATCAGAAAGAGAATTTTTAAACTAGCAGCAAATATCTAAAATGTATTTTAAGCCGGGGATAAGAAATCTGAAGTATAAAAAAGGTGTAACACAAGGACAATCAGCCTTTAAATGTCACGCTGTTCCCTGACCCAGAATCTCAAGCACAGAAGGTTATATTAAATTAAATTGGACCTTAGCCCAAACATCTCAATTTCGTTTTTGTTAAGTTTGTTCATTTTATGTATTTTGTAGAGATGTAAAGATACATTTCGCCAATATCAAGTATGACGGCCTTGTTTCTTTAAATGTAGAATAAAAGAGAGGCAAAATGAGGGCTTCTTTGTGAAAAAACTAACCCAAAATGAAGTAATTTTCAAAATAAGATGCTGATTTCAGGTATCAAGACCTGAAATTTGTCTGCAACACATCCATTCAAAGACCGGCTTTAAACGTCTCCCTCCTACCTTTGCTACCTGTAGAGGTTTGTGCTGCTCTGCTCCTCCTTGCAGTCTAAAACCCCACGGCGCTCCTCCCGTGAGAGACACCTCGATCTCCTCAGCTACCATCCCTGCTTCCAGGCCACCGTACTTTTTTGTGTTTTAAATGGTCTTCTGGTCCCTATATTTTTGTTTTGTCCTTCTCAACTCTTCCTGAGTTTCAACGACGGCTTGTCGGTGCTCCCCCCTGATTCCTCCACCCATCAGGAGACAGAGGGAGGCGGAGATTTTAGAAAGCAGCATGGAATGGTGTGGGAGATTTTAAGAGGGGGAGCTCAAGTGTGTGTCTGACTGGCTCTATCTTTCAATGCATTCAACACTTGCTCTGTCAGTCTCATGCAGCACGCAGAGCAGGGGGTGATTATAGATATACAGTCCAGAAATAACCAACAGAACCTAACTCTATTTAACCCCCCCTGGCCCCAGACTATTGATAGTAATGGAACAATTTCAATTATTTTTCCTTAAGGAACAGTTTCAGGGAAGAATGAGAGATTTCTTATAGAAGTACACGCATCTATTTAAGCATAATATTTTCTGTTTGTCTTATGCTTTTTATTGCTTTGACATTTGGACCTCGAGTCTGTAATGATAAATTCTATTCTATTTTATTCTATTCTATTTGAGGTGAAATAAATGATGCAATAGTTAATTGACAACGAATTGGAAGATTTTTTAGCATTTTACTTTTAAAAGTAACAATAATATAGTAGACATATAGTTATGTTATATTTTTATAGTAGGTGTAATAATTAATTAACTTAATCAATGAATCAATTTATATTCTTACAACAAGATCGCTATGTCTGAGGCAAGTTGGCATTTAAATCGGCCAATACCATATACAGTGTGGTAGAATATTCTAAGAATGTTCCCTTTGGATTATTTTGATGTGGAGAAACAACAGTGGGTTGACCTCTTCCTTCCTTCCTTCCTTCCTTCCTTCCTTCCTTCCTTCCTTCCTTCCTTCCTTCCTTCCTTCCTTCATCTTCTATTCGGGGTCACGGGGGCCGCCGGAGCCTATCCCAGCCACTTGTGGCCGAAGGCAGGGGACATCCTGGACAGGTCGCCAGTCTGTCGCGGCGCGGACTGGACTTTATGAAACTAAAATATGAATGGGTTTGCTTTTAATTCTTGTTTACTTGTTTGTTTGTACACATATTTATTTTAAACTTAAAAAAAAGTAATTTGGAACACTCCACCTGCACTGTTCAGGACTCAGGTATTTATCTCTGAGCTTCACACAGGTTGAAGCTTTGACTAAAGATGTCCAGGAATGGATTTTAAGTAAGTGAATCTGATCGTTCAAAATGAACTAATATCGACAATCATAACAACAGACTATGAAATGCATCAAATCATTGTCCCACTCCAATCATGGATGCATTCGAATGAAGCGGGGTAGGGACCCTGTGGCCGGCTGATTGTAGCATGTATGTCACAGCTACAAGCTTTTCACAATAGCCTTTTTTCATCTGCTCCTAATTCACGATTTGAAGAAAGAAATATTCAGATGCACAATTTAAAGATTCATTTCATGTATATCTGTTCTCCGTCGTCAGAAAAATGCCACAAGATCATGTTAAAAAACACACCATTTTCATTGGAGTGAGTTAAAGCCATAGACTGAGTTGAACCTAATTAAACGGTCTATCTATGATTATGTTGATTTGTTTTGTTACACTTTCTAATAAATAATTTTTATGGTTGATGGCAGCCCTGGGTGTTTCTCTGTTAAAAAATGTTAAAAGAAATGGCCAGTAAACAAACATTTCAGGTTAAAGTAATTTGATTTTACTTTAGGTATATAAAGTTTACATGATGTGATACAGCATTTGATGCAGACGCAGCTCCAAAAAAACACAAAAAAACCGCAGCACCCGGAAGCTAACAGGAAGTCGCTGTTCAGTTCCCGGATGTGGACGTGGCACAGCGCTGCGGCAGTTCCGGCGAATGTCCGTTTCTGCCAACGAGAAGGGATTAGTGAGCAACACCCCGGGACGGCATCGGCTTCTTAGTTAGGTTTCACAGTTTGCCACCGACAAACGATAGCCTTACTGTTTACAGCTTTTTGGAAGTAAGTTTCGTACCGGGTGAGTTTGCGCGTGTCACAGAGTTCCTTTGCTCAGTGGTGATCTTTGATTTCGTCTCGTCTGCTAATGCTATTCATGCTAAAGGCGCAGCTAACTGCCCCATGAAGAGAAAGGAGGTTATTAGCCTAGCTGGCTAACACTAACAGCAGCTAACTCAAGTTGTTCCCAGCTGATTTCAACTCCACTGCTGTCATGGTTTAAGCCGGGTTCTGGCGTTAGCTTGCTAGTTAGCTGTCACACATGAAGACTTCGATCAATGTAACTAGTATTTATGCCTGTTTATTAAATATGAGTGGTTTTATACTAGTAGCATCTAAGCATGGTTAAAGCCCCCCCGTTTTAGCTGTTAGTGTCACTTTATGTTGCTAATGTTAGCTTGCTATCCGGCTTAATCATGCGGCAATACTTTCTCGGGTTTGCTTAAAGCAGATGGAATTTTCGTTTATAGTTTGGATTCTCCCAATGCAAACGTTGTCATAAATTGGCTTTATTTATGTTTTTGGTCACCGTAACACACTTCCTAGATTTGCAACAGAGATCATCATGGCAAAGTCTAGGAGGCCTAGCTGTATAGTTAAAGGTCTAGTGATTGTATTTCTTATTTAGCACACACTGCTGAATTATTCAAAGGTCCCTCATAGTCTGGGTTTGTTAGTTAGGTCTACACGGAAAAATGGGTATCAACTAACTTCAGATAGTAAACATAAAGACCTTTCTACTAGTTCACCAGTAATCCTAGGTTTTAACAGATAAACAGCTGGATAAAAGTTGTCATAAATAAGTGTATCTCCATTAAGCTGTGTAAACACTGTCCTTTGGCAGACTTGAATAAACTCTACAAATAAGTTCCACTATGCTTATTTCTTTTATTTGTTTGTGCTTGGGTCTTGGGTTTTTTTAATTTGAAAACCAGAATTTCCTGCTAGTAAACCCAAAATTCTTATGAAAATTTATAGTCAAAGTGTTTTTTTTTTCTTTCTAGAAACTCTGTTGCATTAAACTGACTTGTGACCCTTCAGTCATGTTGTGCAACTTTCTGATTTGTCATTTAAAGTTTATGGCATAAACAAAAATGGCATTTTGGCTTTAACAAAAAATTCTCAATAATTTTAGTTTTTAACTATTTGAATGGTTTGAGTGTATTTGTTTAGAAAGTATTTGCTCTTTTGACCCATGTCAATTCAGAAAGAGGGATGAACTGAGGATGAATGTAAACCAGCACACTCCAATGGCCCCTCCGTACGGCCAGCCCCAGCCCAGTTACGGGCAGCCTGGCTACGGTCAACCAACCTACGCTCCACTGGATAGCGGGTACCCTGCCCCTTACGCACCCCACAACGGCCCTGCTTCAGCCTATCATCCTGGGATTCCACCGCAAGGTTAGCAACAATCTCCAATTTCTGTTTGAATAAAATAAAGGCATTTATAACCCTTCATCAACTTAACAAAAACAGTTTTTTTTACCATTATTCATCGTGCACATGTGTGAGAAACAATCGGAGCCTGCGCATGCTAATCTCATCAGCCCTCCTTTCATTTTTTTCCTTTTCCATCTGACCCCTCATTTTTGTATTTGCTCTTACCCTTTTCTTGTATTTCAGGTTACTCTTCTTTCACAAGCTTTCCCTCTAAGGCTATGGCAGCAAACCCAATCTCTGATCCCTCTTCTCCTCTTGATTTAGGTAAACTGCCTCATCTGGCTGTTTTGTAGATCCTTTCCACATGTTTCCGGCAATCACAGATTTTTCGTATCCACAGTCATGTATTCCCCCCCCCCCCCCCACACACACACACACACATTTTCCAGTCTAATTTCTTCAAAAACATGGAAGCTATGTGCAACAGCTATTTGGATTATTATTACAGTTTTAAGAATCCCTTAAATTCAACAAGATTGCTGAATTAAACAAAATTGTTCAGTTCTGATTGCATATATCTGCATTCTACCTTTTTGCGTGGATTGTGGTTTTTCAGTTTTGCATATATCTTCTATCAAAAGAGGTATTTTATTTGTGTAATTTTTTCCCCCCTCTCCTCTTGGATAAACTTTTTCTTATTTATTTCTTATTTGGAGGGCCTATATCATGCTATTCTTAAGCCTTTTATAGTAAACATTATCCATGTATATGATAACATATTACCTCTGGCACACAAAAGAACACATTTTTATTTTCCTGAGTTCTTTTCCCACTCGGAAGTAAAACCACTCTGAGGCACAGGCTTTCGCTCCGTTTGGGTGCCGGCCATTTCACACATTTTCAGTCATAAATGTGTCAGAAATAAGATGACTATCAGATCGCATTATATTTTTAAAGAACACTGCCTTAAGATTTGTGGCGTATTAATGTGGAGCTTTCTGAAGTTTTAACAGAAGAGGGATGAAAGTCGAACAATAATAAGTGATTAAGTATGAAAGGTCCTAAAGTGATAGGATTTCTGAGAGAGGAGATGTGCTAAAATGTCTGGATGGCAACAGCAGGTCCGTTTAGTGCATTCTACCACTATTAAATACAAATGAGAAATTTGTCATGTTTTTTTGTCCAGGACCCCAATGATGGGATGCTTTTTTGTCAGCATTTCACCTTGATTGAAGTAGTGGAACATGTTGTAGCTTATTTGAAATTTTTTTTTTTTCTATACTGTTAAATTGGATAATGGTACTGCTGCATTGATCTGTGCTGTGAGTTGACCTCAAACTATTCAATTATCTACCAGATCATCATGCCCTCCAAATAGTTGTTAACTTGTTTGTTAATGGTAAAGAAGCTGTTTTTTTAATTCTTTTTTGTTGTTGTTGACTTTATCTTGACATCACTGTTTTGGATTGAACTGATCGTCTTTTGATTAGCTTAGATGTAAATATTTGTGTCATGCATCTAATTGCCATAAATAGATTGATTTTTTTTATTATTTTTTTTATTTTGTCAGACAAAATAAAAAAAACAACAACAAAACAACGAATGTACCCAGCAGTAGTTTAAATCAGATCAATCATGTTTGGCAAATTTGCCTTCTTTTGTTTACTTTCGATATGATTCATTTTCCTCTTTTCTTAAATGCTTGTGATTTTTCTCCCTAAGGTCCTGCAAGAGGGCCCCCCACCTCTGGACCCCCTCCTGTCCAAGCGGCTTCACAGTATAATCAGCACAGTTCAGGTGACATTCAAAACGGACCCCCACCCGCAACACAAGCACCGCCCAGGTAAATAAACATTGAATATGTATTTTTTTATTTAATACGTTTTTGTGTTCTTAAACATCTGGACTCTGGGCTTATTTAAATTTGACAGATTCAGCTTCAGAATATAAACATAAGATAAACACCAGATTTTTAAACTGTAAAAGCAGAAAGTTTCATATGGTTTGCTTAAAACCACCTAAAAGAGAGTTCTGCAAACTGTTTAAATTGAAATTTTAAAATGTGGAATTTTATTTTAATTCTTCAACATGAAAGAAAATAAATAAAATAAATAAGTCATCTAATGCAGTGTTTTTCAACCTTTATCCTAGACAAAAATCCCTCGGCACACCAGCATCCAAAAATTGAAAAATGGAGAAACTCTATAATTGTCTGTATTGATGTACAGTCCCTCCACAATCTCACATGCATTTTTGTGACAATTGTGGCAGAAACAGCTGGAAGTTGCAGCTGTTTTTTCTAAAAGATGTAATAAAAGTTAAATTAGTTTTCCGTAATAATTTTCAGCTAAATTATTTGACATTTTACCCTGGTACCGGTAGTTGTTTTTCCCTCCTGTTTATTAACATGCAATTGTATGTAACCTAAAAAAAAAAAACAAATAAATTCTTTCTAAATAGTGATTTATTTTTTTTATGTTTATTTCAATGTTAGTTCAAAGGCAACTGTAATTTTTGAACAATTATATGATATGTTTGATAAAAAGATTAACATTAAATTTATTTTTTCTGTTGCTACACAAAGTGAACATGTTGACGTTTTATTAGTTTTTCTTGCTTCTTAATCAAAGATGAAGTCTTTGAAAACTTTAACAGTGTTTTATTTCTTTTTAGATACGTAAATTGTTTGAATTTAGTTTAATTGTGTCCGTTGGCCACTTCACCTTAATCCTGTTTCTTAAATGTTGTTACTTCTTCTTAAGTTTAACATATAAAATAATCCACAACTAAACTGTCGACCTCTGATTTCATCAAGATTTAAAAAACTGTTTGTGTGTTTGTTGTGGTTTCTAGATGATTAACAGGGCAGATTCGTACACTGAGACGCTGTCATATGAACCCTATGCATCATGGGAGATGTAGTGCGATAGCTGCAGATGGCAGACTCTCTTCTCTGAGCTTCATTGTTTTGTTCACTCGGTTCAAGTCAATAGTTGTCGGTGTTTTGTGTGTTTGCAGGCCTCCTGCGTCTCTGCAGTACAACCCGGGAGGAGTGAACATGTCTGCACAGCAGCCCTCTTTCCCACAACACTATGGCCCGCCTCCCACAATGCATCAGGTCACCAACCAAATGACTGGGATGCACATTTCGTCTGGGCCGCCGACACCCGCAGGGCCGGGATATGGTAAGCATGTATTAGTGCTTTAAGGGTTTCACGTGTTCTGATGTTGACTCAGAATGCAACATGCTACATTCACGCCGTCCTCTGCAACGAGTGTTCAAGTTCAAAAGTTTTGCGTTCACGCAAAGCTGCACACTTCTTTAATACAGTTTTTGGACTCTTCTTACAAAATGATCGGCCGTTGAACGCGCGTCGAAAGTCAAACCAGGCCGAACTTCGACCAATCAGGGACTCAGATTTGGTAGTGATTTATGGATGGCGTCTGTTTTTTATTCATGGAATTGCCAACCGTTTGAAATTTGATTTTGGAGGAGAAATAAATACGTGCGCTTTGTGCTCGGCCAGAATTCTATGACACCAAGTCTCTCATATATCGGAATAGAGCTGTGGAAGAAAAGTCCTGAAGCAAGTGTCGCGAGATTTGACCCCCTATTTCCAACGATATGTGGTGGACATGAGCCAGTATACTGTAGCAAAACATGGAAGCCTCCCTGCTTGTTCAGTGTTTCTGAATGGTGGGAACGTAGCTTTAGACATTAACAGCATCTCTTTGACAGGAGAGGTACTGTTACACCATAACACTGTATTCTGTTTACAGCTCCGCCCCCCAGCTCCCAGCCTCCAACCAGTCATTATAGCGCTCCACCGCAGCCCTCTTATTCCCAGTCCCACCCCCCTGCATCCTCTGCTCCGTCCCAGCTGCCACCCTCTAGTGCTCCTGCAGGTTCTCAGCAATATTATCCAAGCTCTGCGCCTCCTTCTCAACAGCCAATCAGTTCTCTCCCCCCCACCTCTCAGCAACGGTTCGTCTCTCCAGGTCAACCTCAGCATACTTTTCCTCCCTCCTCCACCTCCTACGCTGGTCCGGCCCCTCCACCCACTCAACCTGCTTCTACCCCAGTGACCCAGACACAGCCGCCCTTCCATCCACATCAGCCCCCCTTCTCCTCAGCACCTGGTGGTCAGCCCCCTGCCTTCACCACTGGGCCACCCCCACCCGCCCAGGGATCCTTCCCACCTCAAGCGCCCCCACCTTCATCACAACCAGGTTCCTTTCCTCCTCCCTCCTCAGTTTCCTCTGGGCAGTACCCTAGCTCTATGCCGCCATCGCAGCAGCCTCCTCAATCTCAGCCACCCACCTACCACCCAGGACCCCCACCTCCCCAAGCCCAAATGCCCCCCACATCCATTGGTCAGAGTAACCATCAGCCTCCAGGACCCCAGGGCCCGCCAAGCCCTACAGGCCCTCTTCAGCAGCCTCCTCTTCAGCAAGGGATGCAGACTGGTTACCCTCCGCAGCATAATGGTGAGAAGATGGTTAGAAAGAGATATCAATGAGAAAGGATTCCTCTGCATGACTCAGCAGTTGTGGTGCCCTCCTCAGGTGCGTTTGGGCAGCCAAGAAGCCCTCAGCCTGGTTATGGAGGTCCTTATCAAGGACAACCCAACTACGGAGCTCCGGCACCGACTCCACAGGCCCAGAAAAGACTCGACCCAGACGCCATTCCAAGTCCAGTAAGCCACCTTAGTGCATGTACTGTTCTCCCACCCATGTTCTGGTTCTGACCCGTGCACCACTTCACTGTTTTTTCTAAGCTCCATAAATGAAAATGTTGCAGTAAATTTATGAAAATGAATCCTTAAGCAGTTATGCAAAAGTGTGACAATATTTTAATGACAGGTGACAACTTCAGAAAAAAGCTTCCTAATTTAAATACTATCAGTTTTTCCTTTCAAAATAAATATCTAGCTATCATAGGATTTGTGATTTGATATCAATTTTATCAAATGCATAATCATCTTAGTTTTGAGCCAGATTCTCTTGGAATATAATGTACTTTTGAAAAGTTAGGACAACATCAAAATGTTTGTTTTGTGCTCAGCTTGAAATACCACCATGGACTGAATCTGCTTTGCTGCTAAATTTAAATCTAATTTAAATCTACTTACGCTCAAACTGCTGAAGCTCTAATCTAGAACCAGCACTGACCTGTTTGTGAGATTCTGAGCAGTCTTGCTGTGGCCTTTCTTCTCTCGTACCTTTTTTTTGTAATCTTTGTATTTATTTATTTTGTCCTGTTCACACAAATTTGCTGGACAAACATTTGAATATAAAGCAAGCATCTGACATGCCGCCTGTGCAGAAATCAAGACATAGAATAGACCCAGATGCTATCCCCAGCCCAGTAAGTTTCCTGTGTGCTTGTCTTCGTTCTCTTCATCCTGTCACTTCTGCCTGGTTGCACTACACCCCCTCTGTGCTTTTCTGCCCCCCTGCACCCCCCTCCTCCCCATAAATTTGGTAAAATACACTACACCTGAGATGTGTCTAAACAGTTACAGACTCAAAGTTTGCCAATTCAGAGGACTTTTCTGTTGTATGGGAGGTTGTTTGGGTTAATTTGAAGACAAAGTAACATTGTGACAGTGTTATTATGACCAATAAATACATTGATCTACAGTTAAACAGTACAAAGGTGTTAAAGGTGGGCCTTGTTTTGACCGAGGCAGAGTTGGAGGTTGAAGTTTGTGTCTTGGAGTTGGCGGCAGGTGTAGCTACTGCACTATCTATTTTACATAGCGGCTTAGAACAGCTGACAGATCAGGACGTACAGAGTTGCTGTGTTTGTTCACACGCTGCAAGGTGTGATCGAGGAATTTCCTGCTTTGCATCGCCCCACAGGGCCGTACAGAGGTGTTGCAAGCTAGAATCAAGCTAACCTGCCTTTCCTGAACAGCAAAGCACAACCTCATAGTTGTGACCATGAGCTTGTAACACCGAATGCTCATAACGCAGCTATAATGGCTACGTTTTGGCCAGATCCTTGTTCACTGCTAAAGCTCGCCAGGCTGGATGTAGATGAAGAACATCCGGATGTCCTGAAGCGTCCTTCTAAAACCGGAATATAATCTTGTGTGTCTGTTGTAGATGTTAATGAGTCCATCAGGATGTGGGGAGTCTCTTTAGCTCGATTGCAAGTTTGTTTTAGATGATTGGGGTTTCAGCATCTCTGTTGGAATATTTAAGGCTTTAGTGAGCTGGAGTTCTTAAGTCATTCCTGATGGGCTGTCAAACTAGTTTTCCCTCTTAGAAAGTATTTTCCCAAACGTCATACTGTTTTGTTTTTTTGTCTTAGAGCAGACATTGACAGATTGAATTAGATGGTTAAAAATAGTGCACATTTCTTAGTAGAGCTTGTGTGTTTATTGGGGAGTTGCAGCTCCTTGTTTTGCCTCCTTGACCTAAAACATGGATTGATCCTCCTGCTCTGAACCCTGCATGCAGCTTGCAGCAGTTGACCTGCTCACAGATCCTTGTATTGAAGGCTCATCTTTACAACCCTGTTCTGTTCAAAGGATTTGGTTTTGTGACTTTGTCGACAGTGTGAGCATGACCCTTCACCCTGGCTCTTCCCAATGAGAAATCATCGTTACTGTTGAAGATGTTACTAATCTGCATGCGGACTCTCCTCCTGCATGGCTGTTTCATGTTCCCCTTCTAGGCGGGATGAGATCTGGGCTGGGACAGTGTGTCTGTACCTCTGGACCTTCACTCCAGTTTGAACTCTCTTGTTGCTTCTCGTTCATCTAGATCCAGGTAATAGAGGACGACAAGGCCAAGACCACCGAGCCGTTCACAACAGGGGTCAGGGGTCAGGCTCCGCCTCTTGTCACCACCAACTTTCAGGTCAAAGATCAAGGTTTGTTCCCCTTTTCTTGCTCGTTCATCCAGTCAGGGTTTGAATCCCTGTTTACCTCTAAGCCCAACTTCTATCTGAGGGTTTCTAAAAGGACTCATTATAGCCACAGGTAGGATGCTTAAAGAATTTCTACATTTAATGACTAATGATGCAAACATTATCATCTAAATGAATTTAAATATAATCCTTTAGAATGAAATTAAAAGTTGAAAAGTCTGTAAAGCGTGTAAGAGTTTTAAAACATCTATAAATATTGTAAGAATAAGGATGTCTACTTTGCTGATTTCACCTAACAGGTTATTTTTAGAAGGTAACTCCTGCGATAAACAAGGGAACTAACTGATAAAAAAAACGTTATTTATTTGTTTTTACCTAATGTGGCTGTGAAAGAAACACTCATGGATGACCTGCTGGTTTGTAGGGAACGCCAGCCCGAGGTTTGTTCGCTGCACGGCTTACAACATGCCTTGTACCGCCGACATGGCAAAGCAGTCCCAGGTGCCGCTGGCTGCCGTCATCAAGCCCCTCGCCATCCTGCCGCCTGATGAGGTCGGTGCTTTCCCTTCTCTTAATTTTGTGAGCTGGAGCTGGACTTTTTGTTGCATCCCTTTTTCAAACAGAGTAAAGTTTAAGTCTGGGTGCGTCAAATGAAGTCTTTTATGGATTGTCACCGATTGTTCTTCAGGAATGAATCACACTTGCCAGTTAAATGTTCTGATGGTTTTTTTATTTATTTTTCTTATACTTTCACTGAATTCCTCTCCAGACTCCTCCATACTTGGTGGATCACGGCGAGGGAGGTCCAATCCGCTGCAACCGATGCAAGGCCTACATGTGTCCGTATATGCAGTTCATTGAGGGAGGTCGCCGCTTCCAGTGCAGCTTCTGCAGCTGCGTCACAGAGGGTCAGTCTGTGGCCACGTGACATCCCCAAAAGTCTGAGCTGGGACATTTTTTTGAACCGACTTGTTCTGTGCTTTGTCTCTTGAAGTGCCACCACATTACTTCCAGCATCTGGACCACACCGGGAGGCGCGTGGACTGCTACGACCGGCCAGAGCTGTCACTGGGCAGTTACGAGTTCCTGGCCACCGTCGACTATTGTAAGGTAAGACCTGTGATCCGGGTCCTCTCTGGACCTGCAGAAACGGTTCATTGGGAAACAAGTTCCACTACATAGATCCGGTTCTGTGTTCATATCGAAGGTGAAGGAACCACAGGTCATTTGTTTCTTAGTGTTTAAAGATGTCTTATTAGTTTGTACCAGCCTGAATTATTTTTAAGAAAATAAAGTAAAAATGCAAATGGTACCTCCACAAAGCCCAGTGTTTTTTTATTTTCTGAACCAACTCTTTTACACCTATTTGTCTTTGAATTTGTGCGTCCAGTTCCAAGCAGCGTGTTTTGTGTGTCAAAGCCCATCCAGAGTTAAAATGTCTGCACGCGTTAACCAATCAGGAGCTCTGCTCTGGCCCACCATGCGTTGATCATGTGATTAGCGGCTGGAGTCCAAAATCAACATGGAGGAGAATCTGATCTTTCCTGAACTTTCTGATATTTTTTTTATTTGCATTGAGACAACAATAAAAAGGTCCTGTAGTTTATTCTATCTTATATTTTCCCTCCTTGGACTATTCTGGGACAGCGCTTCTTCAAACTGGGCCGTGCGTCTGCTCAAAGCGTCCGTCATTCAGATGCAGCTCCTGCAGCAGATGGGTAACCTCGCCGTACTGGACGAGTCTCTGAATGATCTCCTGAACTCAGACATGGAGACGTGTTTACCAACGCCTTTGCAGAGCCCTTCAGAATAAATTAACCATCATCCACGTCTTCCGTGCTCTCATGTAGCAATCAGGCTAAAAACCTTTAATCGTGGCTCCTCCCACACACGTCTGAAGGATCAGGTTCATGAACACGTTTTTGGACGAGCGTTGAGCAGCGAGTTTGACATCAAGAGAGAGACGGCAGATGCATTTTTAGCGCATACTTCATGTTCAGTGTGGTTGCAGCGTTACGAGTAATCAGGACGTTACAGTTGTGTTTATCTCATTGTACTGACGGTGTCTGCAGTTGCCTTAAGGACACGCGTGTTTGATCATCTCTGCTATGGATGAAATAAATCACACCACAGCCTTGAGTGAAGAAATGCGGTTCCTTAACAAAATCATCTATGAACGGGAAACAATCCTACAATGTGTGCGCTCTCTGTTGTTTTACTCCTAACTCAAGTGTTCCTGTCTGTAACAGAACAACAAGATTCCTCAGCCTCCAGCCTACATCTTTCTCATTGATGTGTCCTACAATGCTGTGAAGAGCGGCCTGGTCAGCATCATCTGCCAGGAACTCAAAAGTCTGTTGGATCATCTGCCCAGGTACTCGCTTATGAAGGGACAAACGAAGTTAAAGATCAGAGCAGGTTTCAAAGTTTAAAAAAGGAAGAAAATAATTGCTAAACAGATCAATTAATGATCAACTGCTCATGTGTTTTTTAAACCATCCCGACTTTTTTAACCTTTTCATCGGCCAGGGAAAACCCGGAAATGGACTCTGTGATCCGAGTGGGGTTTGTCACCTACAACAAAGTCCTGCACTTCTACAACGTAAAGTCCAGTCTGGCCCAGCCCCAGATGCTGGTGGTGTCTGACGTGTCGGACATGTTTGTGCCCCTGCTGGATGGCTTCCTGGTCAACGTGAACGACAGCCGTCAAGTCATCGAGAGGTGTGCAGGCGTTCCCTGATGGATGCACACCGTGAGCAGCAGATGGTTGGATTTTTATGCCCCGCTGCTGCTGTTTTTTCAGTTTGCTGGACCAGATCCCAGAGATGTTTGCTGACACCAGGGAGACGGAAACGGTCTTTGGACCCGTCATCCAGGCAGGCCTGGAGGCACTCAAGGTACACGGATGTTGGTCTGATTCCCTATCATCTGTAGTTGCAGAAATCAGATTCAGTGAATCAGAAAGAAGACTTCTGCTACATTTTCAGCAGCACTTTAGTTTTATTTATTGCTGGAAATAAAGTTTAAATGTCAGTAAATCTCTAAAAAAACATGCAATCAGTAACTTTTAGCTGTAAGAAAATATTTGGGAAAGGCCCATAGCATCAAAATACACATCCGTGAGATTCTGATGGAGTTTTGTGTCACGCCTTCAGGCTGCCGACTGTGCAGGGAAGCTGTTTGTGTTTCACACTTCTCTGCCCATCGCCGAAGCTCCAGGAAAACTCAAAAACAGAGAAGATAAGAAGTTGATCGGCACAGACAAGGAAAAGGTAAGCGCCACCAAATCATTTCCTCTCAGCTCAAGCCGCTCCTCACTCACCGCTCTCTCTCTCCACCCCCCCTTCTTGTCTCCTGCAGTCGCTTTTCCAGCCACAGGCGGGGTTCTACAACAACCTGGCTAAAGAGTGCGTTACTCAGGGTTGTTGTGTGGATCTTTTCCTTTTCCCAAATCAGTATGTGGATGTTGCAACGTTAGGGGTGGTCCCCGTATCCACAGGGGGTTCAATCTACAAATACACCTATTTCCAGGTGAGCACATTTATTAAAACTTACTTGGTTGAGCGAAAATCTTTAAAGAAAAGAACTGAAAATTCTCCGTAATGCAGATGTTTTT
Organism: Oryzias sinensis; assembly: GCA_037389245.1. Lineage (NCBI taxonomy): Eukaryota > Metazoa > Chordata > Actinopteri > Beloniformes > Adrianichthyidae > Oryzias > Oryzias sinensis. The sequence continues at coordinate 11,412,722 of CM074508.1, read as the reverse complement.
TTCTTCTTTCCAGGCTGAGTCCGATCAGGAGCGATTCCTGAACGACCTTAGACGAGACGTTCAAAAACCGGTCGGCTTTGATGCCGTTATGAGGGTGCGAACCAGTACAGGTAAAACTCCAGGCCTTTTGGGATTCTTCGTGGGGGAAAAAAGACTTTTCATGTGGAATTTCTGAAAATCTTGTCTTTTGTTTTTTCAGGAATCCGAGCAACCGACTTCTTCGGCTCATTTTTCATGAACAACACCACAGACGTGGAGCTGGCAGGCCTGGATTGTGACAAGGCCATCACTGTTGAGTTCAAACATGACGACAAACTCAGCGAGGAGACGGGGGCCCTCATGCAGGTGTGTAGCACCGCACAGCAATCATGAACTCACTTCCTTCATGGATTTCAACAGACTTTCTGTCATAAAGATCCACTCCGATAACAATGTGTGTTTCTAACGTGTTCCTTCCATTTCTCTGATGATGGAGGACTTTCTTTTTTTGTAAAAAATTAAGCTCTAAATTACACTTCTGAGTATTTCTTTACCCAGATCAATGTGAATCAGGAGGAGACGAAAAAATGCTATTTGAAAAAGATTGTATATGTGACGGAGAAAAGACGCCGGGCAGCCCACAAGCTCCCTGCTCCGCTCCAGCAGCAGGAACAAGCTGTAAAGCTGAGAACCTCTGATTTCACAAGCATTTGCTTTCCGCCAGTGTGCTGTGCTCTACACCAGCTGCAGCGGTCAGAGGCGTCTGCGCATCCACAACATGGCGGTCAACTGCTGCTCCCAGCTGGCTGACCTGTATCGCAACTGTGAGACAGACACCATCATCAACTTCCTCTCTAAATACGGTTGGTTCACCAATAAAGGGTTCATTTGAGTTTGTTTGTTTTAATGGCAGTTGAACAATAAAAAGCAAGGGGATGTACATTTTAATGTGTCAGCAGGAATTATTGCAGGGTATCTATTAAAATAGGACCTGCCTGTTTCATGTTAAGTGTTTGTATCTTCCTGCTAACACACGTGTGTTTTGCTGTTTCTGCAGCTTTCCGAGGCGTCTTGAATAACCCCACGAAGGCAGTGAGGGACACTCTGGTCAACCAGTGCGCTCAGATTCTGGCCTGTTATAGAAAGAACTGCGCTAGTCCTTCATCTGCGGGACAGGTACTTCAGGAACAGAGCGCATGCTAGGCCTCCTCTCCTGTTAGGAGATTCCGACTCGTCTTTTTGGTTTGGTCACTTCTGTGGAGTTTTTATTTTATTTTTGAAGTTCAAGTTTTTTTTATTTATATTTGCTGTTTTACTTGTGAAAGATTTAGAATAAAGAAATCAGTATAGCACCTTTTATCAATAATCATTTCTGAAGCATTTTATGCAGGTTTTTACATTCAAGTGGATTTCTTTAGCAAAGTTTCACTTTTGTGGCTTTTTTGGTCACTTTTACAGTCAAGATTCAAAAGTCCGGTATTCTTATTGGTTTGCTGTTTTTCACAACTTTTTATCTTTTTATAAGATGAACTGTTTCCCATCATTCAGTGCAAGTCATATCTTGCATTAAGCTTTGCAGCTTTTGTAATTTAAAATCAGATTTTGGGGGTTTAGTTGTTTTTCATAACTTTTCTGGCTGAAAAAAATCAGATTTTTTTTTTTGTTAAGGACTTTTGTTTCTTTGAAAAGCTTAAAAATGTTATAGTTTCAGATTTTTAGAATTAAGTTCTGTTTTTCTTCTTTCAAATTTGTGTCGCGTCAATTTGAATAAGAATTGCAAAAATAGTTGCTAAAATCGTTGAGTTAAAATTGACTCAAACTAGAACAAAGATCCTCGTCTCTGATGGCACATTTGGACATTTTGACAAACTCTTGATGTGGTGGATGTCTGCTTTTCTTTTCAGCTGATTCTTCCTGAGTGCATGAAGCTACTTCCTGTTTACCTGAACTGCGTTCTGAAGAGCGACGTTCTGCTGCCGGGAGCTGACGTCTCATTGGACGACAGGGCTTACCTCAGGCAGCTCATCAGCTGCATGGACGTCGCAGAGACGCACGTCTTCTTCTACCCCCGACTGCTGCCGCTGGTTAGAGCACAGACACAGATCTGTCCTAAGAACTTTGACTTCAAATGTAAATTTACTCCACCTCTGAGCTATTTCTATCCATGAGGTGGATTTGAATACTTTTCCGGAGGCTCAGCAACAACATTCTTTTAGAGATCAGAACAATAGCGACCCAAACAAACATTTAGCTTTGAAATGAGCGCACGACAGCAGGAGTTGGGCGCCTTAAACAGACCGACCCTGCCGTGTTTTCATCCGAATCGGTGTGGACACAGAAGTCTGTCCTTATGTGACCGGCTGAGCAGGATCACATCTGCAGGACTTACGCAGGCGTCCATCAAGGGTCTGAAACGGACTCCATGAGACCAGCGGCTTAAAATCTTCCTTCCTTTTCCTCACATGCTCAGTGTTTGGAATGTTTTCTAAACTAAACTAATGGTAGTAATTGTTAAAAAAATAAAGAAGAAAAAAGGTTATTTTCAACTTTTTTTTTTTTTTTTCCCATCTAAAGCTTGTTGGTTCAGGCTTTTTCTGAAGGGAGAATTTCTGTTGAACCCGCAGGTGAAGTTGGAAAGTGGGGCGTTACCCGTGGCAGTGAGGGACTCAGAGGAGAGGCTGTCCAAAGGCGGAGTCTACCTCCTGGAGACGGGGCTCCACCTCTTCCTGTGGGTGGGGGCCAGCGTCCAGCAGGAGCTGCTCCTCAACATCTTCGGCACGCCGAGCTTTGGTCAGATCGACTCCAGCATGGTGAGGGTTGATGGACATGCACCTGTTCCCCACTTCTTCTAAATATTTCAGCCAATTGGCTGTTTTTGATGTATAAATTAGAAACTTCACATAAACACAAAGTATTTGTGGGGTTATTAGTTTATTACTTTTACTATTCTAGTTTTTAGGAAAAAGGTTCTCTCTTGTCTGAATGTTGCTTTGTGTTTCAGACGAGTCTGCCGGTTCTGGAGAACCCGATCTCTCAGAGACTCCGAGAGATCATCGACTCCTTTAGAGCACAGCGATCGCGATACATGAAGGCAAGATGTCACTTTTTCTTTTCTCCTGGTTTTATTGTTTTCAAAGGGTCCAGCTGTTTTAGACAACTTCATTTAAACATTTGAAATCTAAACATTTTTTTCCACATTTGTGTTTGATAAAGAAAGAAAAACCCACCTCCAAGCAGATTTTTTTAGATAATTAGAGAAATTTCATGTCCTACTGGGACAAAACATACATACTGATATTTTTAGTCAGAAATGCATATTTTAGAAGAGATTCTATTCTGCTGGACAAAAAAATAGTCTTTTTGGTGTTTTTAACATGTTCACCTTTCTGATGGAGGACATATGTAAAGAAAATTAAGCTAAAAATGTGCATTTCTGAGTATTTCTTTATTAATATTATTATCTTTATTGTGAATGCTTTTAAAACAGATCAAAAAAGGATTAGAGTTTAAAGCAGACTATATTTCAGTTGGGCTTTAATAATGAATCCCAACATGTTTTTTTTGCTGTCCTCCTTCTTAACTTTACTTTAAATGTAAAAAAGATCTAGCTGTTTGTTCCCCAGTAACCCCGCCTCCTTTTGCGTCTCAGCTGATCCTAGTGAAGCAGGAGGACCGAGCCGAGCTGATGTTCAAGCACTTCCTAGTGGAGGACAAGAGCGCCAGCGGGGGAGCGTCATACGTGGACTTCCTGTGTCACATGCACAAGGAGATCCGCCAGCTTCTCAGCTAGGCCCACAGACCGTCACCAAGGTTCCCCCACCACAGACAAAGCCCCGCCCCCTCACAGATCCCCCTCAACGTGTAAAAGAACCGCATCAACTAAAAGCCCTCCCTGCTGTCTGGCAGATAACACTGTGTTTGATAGAGCGTGTGAGGGAGGGAGGGAAACTGACCAGGAAGGGTAACGTGTAAATAAACAAAGATACATTTATGTAAACAACAGAGGTAAGAGTAAAGGAGGTGGCTGTGGTCACTGTACTTCTGCTGTATGTAAGACTAGCACTGAAAGGCTTTTTGGGAGCATAAAACATCCTGGACTTGTTTTATATGAATGAATCCAATCCAATGAGATCCATAAAGTTGATTTTAATCATTGATTTGTCTCTTAATCACTAAAGTCATGGCCTTAGCGACCGCTGCTCCAATCATTCATGTGATCCTTCATGTGTTTTGATTTTGAAGCGATCTGCCCCTTCTTTTTTTTTTTTTTGAAATCCTATCATGTCTTCAGGAAGCTTCTGCATTCGGGGTCAAACGGAAGTTCAAATTCCACCATTTCTTCTTTTTTTAAACGGACAAAAGAAATGGCGTCAAATCCCTTTTTCTTACAGTGCAGCTGTCTGCCTCTGATCTCTGGATTCCAATGGCTATACTCTGAGAAATATTACAAAAAAAGAAATTCTTTGGGGCGTGATGGCTTCTGGGGACGCAAACGCCTCCATAAACAGATTCTGGAATTAGCTAACGTGGTGGTCGTGCAGACTTTATATCGGAGTGGCGTGAAAACTGCCTTTCTGTGAGGTTAGAACAGAGCGCAGAATGAAAGCAGCTGAATCAGCTTGAGCTGTCTACACTGATGCTTTGAACATAAAATATGTCATCTGTACAGAATTCATAGAAAATAACCATTTGAAAGACCCCGCCTGAGTAGCCTGGGCTGTTTTCTGTCACAAACGATGGAAAAAATGAGATTGTGGCATTTAGAGAACGACGGGCTTTTGATACATACTTCTGTGTGAATGTGTGGTCGGTCCTGGTGAATTTCTGGCGTGGAACAGAGGGATCAGCCAGCACACGCACACTCAACCCGTCTTCATTCATCACATTCTGTTTCTTTTTTAATTATTGACTTTGTGTTTGTGTGTGTATGTGTGTGTGTGTGTGTGTGCGTGCGCTGCCCTCTGTTCCGTTTTTTTGTGTTCATTAATTCTGGTTGACCCACCGTATGGACTGTAATCCTAATTTCCCCTTTATTTTATTTTTTTTCTCTTTAATTTTTTCCCCCCATTGCCTCTTGGGACTGCTAATAAAAGGATTGTTCAAAGTGAAACTTTACATTTGTGTTTACATCTTTGTTATATCACTGCTTAGGTTCATTTATTTGTATTTTTTCCACCTCTCTGAGAAGTTTTAGGGGTTAAACAGATAGATTTTCAATCTACCTTTTTGTTTTTTTCAAGCAACCTGCTGATAAAACAGCATTTCTCTTAAAACCAACTTTTTCCAGCAGAACTTCTGGATTTATCCATCACTTTGAAATCATGAAGTAAAAAGAATTTAAGGGAAAAGCAGATAAATGTTTAAAAAAAAATATGGACTAAAATAATTTACTTTAGTTGAATAAAATCGCTTTTTGTCAGTTCAACTAAATAAGCAGCTATGGAAAATAAGATAATTTGTTAGCTGTTTAAAACAAATCCTCATAAAATGGTAATATAATGTCTATAACTTTACATTGATATTTTTGAAAAACACTTTTTTTTTCACAATTCCCAAAGTTATAAGACATGTTCCCTTTTTTAAGACATTGTGTAAAAGTCCAAAAATAAAGATCCATTGACCTTTCATGAAGTGGATGACCTGAAAAGCTCAAACTGATTTCACTAGAAATGGGTGAAAAGGCGGGAAACAAAACTTATTTCTGTCTAAAAGACTGTTTGGAGGGAAACAAACGAGCGTTCCAACGCTTTCATTATGCAAACAGAAACAGAAATCAAACTTTTCATTTTGCTTTCAGTTATTGACAGGATTTTTTCATAAACGTGACTTAAAGGCCGTGTCCCACAGCCACTATGTACGTTTTGCACACATTGCATCAATCCGAGGACTGCCTGCCTTGCTCTTTCTTGCCAGTTTTCTCGTGATATTATCTTATAATAAAACAAGTTTCCAAGTCCTGAGTGACACACAGTCCTTGCAGCCTTCACCTCCCCATCATCCTGTAACATGTAGACGGCCTGATCCCTTCATTTGGTCACTGAGGAAAATGACAACCACAGGATCACTGAACAGCTGCAGCCGCGCCAACCTCTTCCTTAAATGACGATGACTCATTTGGGAGTTCTTGTTAGAACAACAATTAAAGTAATCAATTATACATTGATCAGGTCTTCAGGCCTTCCATACTTTCTCTGAAAAACTGCTTTGTTTGCTGCAGATTGTAGAAAAATTGAAGAAAAAGTGTTTTCTTTGTTACCCCGGCAATAAAACATGTCATTACGAGAAAAAAAAACATGTTTTCTTGCAATTATGTGACGGTATATGTCACCAGAAAACGCGGGGGGGGGGGGGGGAGCATGCAAACCCCACACAGAAAGGACCCAGTTGATGTTTGAACCAGGAGCTCTCAGTGTGAGACAGGAGTGCAAACCGTTACACCACCTTGCAGACGGCATACATTTCATACTGTACATATTAGAAAGTAAGCTCCTCTCAGCAATCACAATGAGAAGGGCTTCCCATGGGTCCAGCCTTAAAGAGACAAAGGAGGGATCTTCTTAGCAGCAGCAGAAAACCAGGATGGACGGGGTTAGGCAAAGCCGGCGATCGTGGAAAGAAAAAGGTGTAACTGGAATATTTCTGTAGGCGAGTCCAGAATCGAACCTCATCCTCAGTTTAGCAGAAAAGGGGAGAGAATGATGGCTTCAGCTTCAGAGCCATTGAACAATATTGTCCATAACTGGGAAATGAGATTCCAAAACTTTGTCTTAAAAAACAGAGCCCCTAGAAATTCCTTAAATTCTCAAAAATTTAAAAATGTTAAAAAAAAATTCTGCCAAAGGGGGGTGAAAGAAAAAGGTCTTTTCAAGAGGAATTCTTATTTAAAAAAAAAGTCACAAAGACACGTTCTTTAAACTGAGATTATTCTGCTATTGGAAAACTTTATTGATAAGATTATTTTTCTTGCAAGACAGAAAACAAGATAATCTATCTTTAAACTAGAGTCTTTTACTTTCTTAAGATTTAGTTTTTGATTCACAGTATAGAGGGTTGGGCTGAGCACTGAGCCCTGAGGAACCCCATATTTGACATTATGAGGTAAGGATCCAGACATTTCAAACTGATGAATGCATTTAGGCAATAAATCAACGTTTATTATAGAATATATAGTATAGATGCGTCTGTTTGGTTGGGAAGTCAAATCTATCAGTCTAAATTCCAGCTTTTTGTTCAAACAAGAGTCTTTGGACATCCATCAGCACAGCTGCACTGAGGAGTCCGCCCAGCCTAGATGAAACGCGGGACACACGGGTTCTGTGAAGATGGTGCTGAAGGTGTGAAGAAGGGTCAGAGAACCACAGGAGACGCTGTAGAAGGAGAGCTTCCCCGCAGACCAGTCCAGGAAAACCCCAACTGTACTGTTGGGTGCGACTGTCACATCGACCTTCACTCCACAGTGCAGAGCCCAGCACTTGTCTTTGTTACAGCTCAGAGCCCACGAGGAGTCATTGTAGCCCAACGAGCAGTCCTGACCCTCCCCCTTCCTGCCCATTTGTTTGTACGCCACTCCTATTCTGACCGGACCGCTCCATCCAACCTTCCAGTAGCAGCGTCCTGTCAGGGCCTCCCTGCACAGCACCTGTCTCTGGAAATGAAACCTCTCCAAGTGATCTGGGTACGGCAGCTTTGTCCAGCGTCTTGCTTTCCTATTTCCGTCAGACAGTGAGAGGTCTTTGTGTGCTGTGTTGGGATCCAGAGTGAGTTCATCCATGAAGTCTGAAAAGAGAATAAAAAAATGTAAGAAGAGATTTTAACAAATCAGAGGGTGAACCGCTGATCACTTACATTTCTTTGGACTAGGCTGGATCCGGTATTCTCGGCACTGATCCACACTGAAAAATCCAGAACACAACTTTTTTGTGAAGCTGAATTACACAAAATATTTTTATGGTGCTCTTAAAATTGTCCCACTCTGAGGAAAAACGTTTTTGCTGTTTAAAACGTGTTCTTGTGGCATTTTTCGGATGATGAGGAACATTTCTAAAGAAAACTGAGCTTAAAATGTCATTTCGGGGTTTTCTTCATTCAAATGGTTGTGAATCAGGAGCAGATTAAAAGAGGCTGTTTAAAAACAAAATTATTTGTGATGTAGAAAATATTCAAGGCGGATCAAACGCTCTGATCTGATGCATCGACTTGCAGACAAATAGATCCATGAACGTCTTATTTTTCCTCGTCTGAGCTGGTATCTGACTTAAAACTGCACATCTGGATAGCTGCAACATTGTTGACCATTTTTGTTGCACCGCCAACTATTGGGAGAGCGTGTAAACCCAATGGGTGATGGGAAGTGGGGGTTTGGCTTACTCCATGCCACCACTCTGAGGCAAATTTCTGACAAACTACTGCTGTTCTGGCTGACTTAAAAAACAACACAAGTTTTTTGAGTTGGCTAAAATCAGCATAATTGTAATTAAATGACCAATGGGAACGATTTTAAAGTAGATTAAAGATGACAGGAGTGAGTCATTACATCACACTTCATATAAATCATTTTACATATAACCCTCTTGATATGACGTCTGCCTCACTTATAGTTCAGCTTTAATACCCAAGTTTCTGCAGACTGCATTGTGGGTCTTCTAGTTGCATCTGCAGCAGCATCAGGCCTGATTCTCCAGGGTGGTTGTAGCTCAAGTCCAGCTCTTTTAGCCCAGATGAATTTAGCGCCGATGCCAGGAAAGTGCAGCCCAGCTCTGTCACCCTGCAGAAGGACAGACTTTAAAGGAAAACAACAAGGTCAGCTGATGTCCAACTAAAATAGATCGTAAACTCTCCGTTGGTGCATTTCTACACAACAGACTTACTCAAGCTTCTGGAGTTTACAATGAGGGCTCCCTAATCCGCCGGACAACTTTTTGACTCCCGTGTCTTCAAAGTCATTGTCAGCGAGGTCCAGGACTCTCAGCTCGCAGGAGGCAAAACTAATGATTGCTGCCAGGCTGCCACTGCTCTCTTCTGTAAGGTCACAACTTCTCAATCTATCAAAAAAAATAGAAAAATCTAAGGCCATAAATGCCAAAGTGAATGCTGATTTGGAGAAAGAAAAAGCTGGATTCACACCTGAGCGTCTGCAGTTTGCTGTCCCTCAGAGACGCAAAGAGATGCATAAACCCTGCATCTGTGAGGTTATTGTTGCTCAGGTCCAGTTCTCTCAGCTGGGAGGACCTGATGCCATTTGCAAGTTTTTCACAGCAGGTCATAGTGAGATGACATGCATTCAGCCTGCAGCAGAAAAGGGAAAAAGCGAAGTTAACATGCAAAAAAGAAACAGCTTCTATAAAATACATTATTTGATTACAATTATGTAAAAAATGAAAATAAAAATATACTTTTTTTTTCATTTATCTGCAGATTTTGGATTTTTCTTCCCATTTTCTCAAAAGTCTATTTTCTTTATAATTAGGTAATAAGGCAGAATATACACTAATAGCAGAATTTCAGAGGATTAAAATAGGTCATTATTCCTAAACTAAGCAGCAATAATTCTGATTTTCTCTCCAGACTTGAATTCATTAAGCCAACAAAGGTAAAAAGTCACTATGACACAAATAAACAAGCCTGTATATCTGAAGGTTTCTTCTCTTAAAAAGGTTCATCTTCCAGCTTATCTCTAGTTTATCAAACGATACCATTTAACAACCTCAACAATTCATTAAAAAAGGAATAATTTTACTTTTATTATGTAAATGACATGATTAAAAAGCACCTCTCTAGATTAGGAAAACAATTGCATGTGGTCTTAATAATCTAAAATGTGGCAGTTTACATTAGATGCACGAATAACAAATAACTCTTGGTTAAAAGATTATCAATCAAAAGTTATAACCACAAGTTCTAAAATAAATGAGAAAAACTGAGATATTTATCCTAAACTGAATTCGTCTTTAAAGAAATAGAAAAAAACGTATCAAATTGTGTTTGTAGAGAAGCACAGAGGTGGAGGAATTATGATTTGGGCTTGTTTTCTTAGTAAATGTATGAGCCAGCTGGAGGTTCTGTCCTTCAGTGCTGCAAAGAAGGCTTTTCCAGGTTCACAAAAAAGAAATGACGTCACAAAAATATGCTTTCAGGAGAAGCTCTTTGAGGGTCAGCTTTCCAGGTCTCCAGGTCTTAAAAACCAAATTCAGTAAAGCAAACTAAAATGTTGCCACATAAGAAATACTAGTACTTTCCCCCCACACTTTGGTTGATGTAAAACAAATACTTAAATATGTGAATTTTCCCACTACAAAGGCTAGTTTTTGGGCGAATTGCAGGCCAGGATTTAGCCAGCCCCCATAGAACATCAGGAACATCTGGTAGAATTTCAGGGTGGTGGTGGTGGTGGTGGTGGGGGGGGGGTGCTAAGAGTTTAGGGTTTGAAATCCTTCAGATCCCCTAAAATGCTTTGAATATCATCATATAATTTCATTTAATCATTTTTTTTATCTATGTGACATTTTCTTCTAAATTTAATAAGAAATGTCACACAAAAGCTGTGGAATTTTGCAAGCCATCACACTTTGGTGGTTGGATGGGTGGTGGTGGTGGGGGGGCATTGGCATTTAGCGGGGCATGCCCCCCCCGTTCCATACCTATATCTGACTATGGTGGATTGTATTATTGTCACAATAAACGCCTCAGAAGATGTTTATTAAAGTTATTGCAGTTTTAATCAAGCCAAGGGATGATTTTGAAATTTTCAGGTGTAAACATGTTAGAGGACTAAATCTTTTATAATCATTTATATGTTTTTTTATTGAGTATAACCTATAAATAAATTATTTAGAGGTTTGAAGTTCCAGAGTAGAGTACTGGTTTGGCTGTTGATTCATCAGGTTCCTTGAGGATTATCAAGGAACCTGCAGGAACTTACTTTGCTACCTGGGCTGTTCTCATGACCGGCAGCAGCCTAAGGAGAGCCTCCTCCGACCTGCTGAATCTGCTCAGGTCAAACTCCTGCAGCTCCTCCTCTGAGGTCAGCAGAACAAAAACCAGAGTGGCCCACTGAGCAGGTGAAAGGTCAGCGGACTTCAGACGTCCTGAAACAAAGTGGCTCTGGATCTCCTGGACAAGAGAGTGGTCGTTCAGCTCGTTCAGACAGTGAAAAAGGTTGAGGCACCTGTCAGGGGATTGGCTCAGTTTGATCTTCTCCTTGATGTGTTTTTGGACCTCAGCTCTTGTCCTTTGGTGAGTTCTGTCAGTGGTCATTAGATCTTTTAGCAGCACCTGGTTGGACTCCATCGACAGGCCCAAAAGGAAGCGCAGGAAAATGTCGAAATGCCCACTCTCACTCTGCAACGCCTTTTCTATGGCTGCTTTGTACAGGTTGAGCTCTGACGATTCTCTGAATGGAAACCATCTGGAGGAGGAAGACTTTTTAACCAGAACGTTGTTGTTGTCGTTGTGGAAGGTGAGGAAAACATACAACGCTGCAAAGAACTCTTGGATGCTCAGATGCACAAAGCAGAACATCTTCTCCTGACAGAGAGTCAACTCCTCGTTGAAGATTTGTGTGTAGACTCCAGAGAACATGGACGCCTGGGCGACGTCGATGCCGTTCAGTTTGAGGTCACTCTCATAGAAGATCAGGTGACCTTTCTCCAGCTCTTTGAAAGCCAGCTTACCTAAAGCCAGCAGGTTAGCTTTGACACATTCAGCACTTGACTGTCTTCTTTCTGGCAGCCTCTTCTTCATGTTCTCCACAAACAACGACAAGAAATAGATGTACATCTGCGTGAGAGTCTTTGGCGTGTCATTGCTGTCTTTTTTTGGCAACTTTTTCTCCAGCACGCTTGCTGCGATCCAGCAGAAGACCGGAATGTGGCACATGATGTGCAGACTTCTGCAGGATTTCACGTGGCTGATCACCTTCTGTGCCAACTCCCTGTCTTCAATTTTTTTCCTGAAGTATTCCTCTTTCTGTAGGTTGTTGAACCCTCGCACCTCGGTCAGGAGGTCGATGCATTCCACGGGGATTTGGCTGGAAGCTACGGGACGGGACGTGATCCAAACCAGAGACGAAGACAGAAGCTTTCCTCTGATGAGGTTGGTCAGAATGACAGCAACCGTTGCTGGCTGCGTGATCTCTGTAATGATTTCACTTTTGCGGAAATCCAAAGAGAGCCGGCTCTCATCCAGACCGTCCAGGATGAAAAGCTTTTTGATTTCATTGTTTGCAAAGATTTGTCCTTCTGTAATATCCGGGAAAAATGCTTTCAGAAGATCCACCAGACTCAGCGTTTTCTTTTTCTGAAAATTCAGCTCCCTGAAAGAAAGTGGAAATACAAAATCTATGTTGGCATTGGCCTTCCCTTCTGCCCAGTCTACAGTAAATTTATGGATGGATACGGTTTTTCCAATGCCAGCCACCCCCCTCGTCACCACAGTTCTTATGGGGCAGTCTCTTCCTGGTTGGGGCTCGAACAGGCTATTGCAGTGGACCACTTTGTCCTGAGTGGCTCTCACTTTGGATACCGTCTCGATCTGGCGAACTTCATGCTCTTTATTGACCTCACAGCTTCCTCCTTCAGTGATGTAGAGCTCTGTGTAAATTTGGTTGAGAAGGGTTTTGCTTGCACTGGTCGTCGGGCCTTCGTGCAAATAACTGAACTTCTTCTTCAAGACCACTTTCAGTTTCTGTTGGTGTTCTGCAAACTTGTTATCTGTGAAAAAAGAAAGAATTTAAGGAACAACAGTTACATTTTTCTGATGGTAAGCAACCAAGTTGCGTTTTCTCATTTTTATTGACAGTTTTCAGGAAGAGAATTCCTTTACCGGTCGCTTCTGTATTACAATCGGCTGTGTTGTCTTGACTGGATTCTTCATTCAGTTCATCAGCAAAACCTGTAAAAGAAGCCATGAGCTCAAATTGCAGTTTGATTTACAAACTCTAAAAATATTTGGAACATGAATCACATTGATTTAAATGAAAGAAATGTGCCCTTGAATAAAAAAAAAGTTTTTTTTTACATCTACTTGACAAAATAACTTTAAAAAACTAAATCAAAAATCTTTTTTTGTGATCTATGAAAAAATATTTTTTTCTCTACATGTCTTGAATTTTTACAGAATGAAATCAAGTCAAAGAACATAAAAGTACTGATTTAAATGAATGTTATTTTGCATAAAACTGATTCCGGCAATAATGCATGGTGCTAACAAAAAAACATGGAGGTGTGAACATCCTAATGTGGCAGCATGACCCTAAAAGAAGTATAAAACCACCATTATCTAGTGATTTACTGCTTAAGGTTCTGAATATTATAAATCAAAATGAATTATTTTTTAAATATTTAGAGATTTTAACTCAAAAAGGGCCAATAATTGAATCCCAGTTGCCAGAACATCAATGTATCAGAAATAATCCAGCTTTTAAAACGTTTATGTTTTAAGAGTTTCTGATTATATGGAATATACCAGTAACAAAAGGTTTGTCTGGAAGGTCTCAGAAACCCAAATGTGATCATTTGAAGCGGATTCTGCTCACTGGTGAAAATAACGGAAGAGGGGAATACTATTTACAAAATAAAATATACATTTACTTTCTGTAGAACTTGTATTTAAATTCCCTAAATCCCCCCAAAATCCTTTATTATTGTTATTAGTGTGTGGAACCATTTATGTATAACACTTCTACTGTAATTTGTATGTTTCTCTTCATCTACCTTGGTCATGTTGAAAGTTGATGGTGATGTTGCCGACTGTGGAATTGATAATGGACGGGGCAAGTATACTGCTGCCTCCATAAGCAGTGAAGATGGGCTGGAAATGATGAACTGCTGCTTGACTTGAGGAAACGGGCTCTAAAAAAAACAGCCAAGCTCAGCTTTAGCACTTAGTTACAGGATAAAATACAGTGAATGGGAAAAGTCAAAAGAATTTCTGTATTTTTT
>CM074508.1:11171974-11344192 GCA_037389245.1 Oryzias sinensis | reverse complement strand
TCGTGGTGGAGGGGTTTGCATGCCCAAATGACCCCAGGAGTTGTGTTGCTGGAAGTATTTGCCCTGTTGGCCTGTTTCATGGTAAACTGCTCCTGGGGGACGGGCCAGACTAAAGGCGATTTAAACAAAAAACATTTCATTACAGGATACAATTATTCCTCCCGACAAGATCTACCTGGGTCTCAGGCTGGAGCCAGAACTGGAGGAGGGACTCCTGAACTAATTTGTAATGGCTGTTACTTCCACCATGTTTTCTTTTGGGCTCAGGCCAAATGAGCTCCATGGCTTCACCTTTCATTTTGTTTAAAACTTTGATGGACAGAACTGCTTTGGGCAGCCAGACACAGAGGTTTGACTGCAGCAGCCTTAGAAAGGCATCTAGACTGTTATGGAGTGAGTGGTGCTTGGAGAGTGGGTCCTTTTCACAGCTGAAACAAACTCAGACTAGGAGCTATGCAGCTTACTGAAACGGTTCAGTTTGAATTTTCACCATTTAGTCTGAATTCAGAGGAGGAAGTGGAGGGGTGTGCAGACAGTCCAGTAAGCTGAAACTTGGTTGAAGGACAAAGCTATCCTAGGTTCTTTTCATGTTTGGTCTAAAAAATAAAGACACTGATAATGGTATGCCTGCTTTAGCAGGGTAGGGTTCGATTCCCTACAGTGCTCTGCCAAATATTTGGACTTTCATACATGAAAAGATGAGGATTGCAACCATAAAGCTGGATCAATGCTTATGTAAAGGATTGTAATCCTAACTAATAGGGGTACAAATATTAAGCTTGCTCTGGTTGACTAACAGTATAGCAGGTCTCTGCCCGCACCTGTCAGTCCCTTTAACTCCTGTGCCTTCGTCTGGAAGGTGTGTGTTCTGTCACCCTGGCCTAACTCTAAAACTTTTTGGTAGTGAATGGGTGTAGTGAGACAGGCTTCAGAACTTGATCCCTGACAGTCAGCTGAAGCGTCGTTTTGCAATGCACTTGAAGCTCACTTGCACAGATCCTGCCTTTACAACAACCAGCCAGAGTGATGGAGTGCCCCTAACCCAGAACAATCTTCAAAAATTAAAACCTAGACCTCTGTAACTGGCTTAATGAAAACAGGAAATATTTATTTGAACAAGGATTAATTTGTGTTACCCCTCTAAAGTATTAAAAGAAATATTACTCTCCACTTTGAAAGGAAAACAGAAAACGCTTTCAAAAGAAAACAGATTTAGATATAAAACACCAGGTGAATTATTTGACAGTCCGAAAACAAGAAACAAAACCTGAGAGTCAATAAACCACACAACAAATAAATAAATAGATCCAATATAAATAAATACATAAATAGATCCAATATAAAATGGTGATCAAACAAATGAACAGATAGAAATGAATAAATCAAGACAGTAGGGCTCTTGACTTCCTCCGATCAACTAACTCCAGACGTTGATAACAGTTGTGACAGTTAGCTTCAGACGGCTCTTTTCCACGGGGAAATCAGACTGGTTGCTAATCCCGAATGGTCTTCAAAAACTTACATGTTCAAAGACAGTGGTGCCAGCCTCCTTGGCCTCAGCTGTTTTCCCATCTTGAACTGAATTCTCAGCTTTAAAAGATAAAAAAAAAAAAAAAAACAGTACCTTGCAATACGGCCGCTCTGCGGAACCTGCTCTACTTCGCTGACGGAGCTGTCACTGACTCCGCACCCCCCCTCAGAATTCCTGATGGTCCTTCCTTGAAGGTCGGGACCTTCTCCTTAAGTGCTGGCTGTGAGAATTCCCTTTACATGACTTATCATCGCCCTGCTGGAACTGCTGAATGAAAATGAATTATGCAACTGTTTTTGCGCGGTGGATGTGAAAAGAAAATGCAATTACCACTTAAATTACGTCACAGAATAAGCGGTGTTGAAGTAGAAAATGAAAATGCATTTTGGAGGATTGATTTTTAATTTCATTTTTGAGTCAATTGATTCACTTGTATTGTGAAAATGAAAAAGCATTTATGTTAATCCATTCAAATTAGATATTTCTAATTGAATTTTGCTTCTTATTCACTAGAGAACTTTTTGAAAATGAAATGTCAAATAACATTTTCTTATCATTTTAATTAAGTGACACAACAAGCGGCATTAAAGAAGAAAAGCTGTTTGGCCGATTGATTTTTCACTTTATTTTTGAGTCAATGAACGCAGCTTTATTGTGAAAATGAAAAAGAATTTCCTGTATTGAGTTTTATTTTAAATTATTAGACAGATATGCTTCTTTCTACATAGACATGAAACAATATTCAATAAACTCGTTCAGTAGAGATAGACAATGGACCAAAGACATTGGATAAAAAAACAAATTTGTGGCACAAACGGAACCCATAGCTGGATGGCCATTTTGGGGCCGCAAGGATGGTTGTTGATCGCAGCCGACGCACTTATCGGGGACTGCGTCCCGAAAGAGTTTTATCATCCGGTTAGCAAAAGCTATGTCTTCGAGCTTGCCACCGAGTTTAAGCCACTTCGCTTCCACGTTTGAGAAAAAAGGACACCATTTTTGAAAGCATTCATCAGCTTTACTTTCAGTTTATACTTTGTATAGGACTGGTGGAACACAAAAAATAACAAACTGAATAATTTTTTTCATCCAAAATATATCAATGTTTAATTACAAAGTGGTTTCACTTGGAAATATAAATACACCTCCACCAGAAGTATTTTAATTTATGGTGGCTAAAACATTTTTTGTTCAAAATGCAATTTAATTAGGTACAAATAAAAATAGCAATGTTTTTTTACAGTTGTGCATAGTTAGAGTGAAACCACAAACTTCTGCCCATGCTTTATGAGGTTAAGGCCCCTTTGACTGCAACTGGCCCAGTTGAACACACGGTGGAGGCAAAGTCAAAGTTTTCCACTGTTTTTTTTATTTCTTTATTTGATGTTCAGAACACCCTTTTAAAAAAATGAGTTCAGAACATTTTGAAAAACACAGAAAAAACATCTCCTTCAACTTTGAATGATAACGTCCAGAAATATTAAAAGGGCTTTGAAATAATAAGATCAGTTCATCTTTAACAATCCGGAATTGATTTCACATTTTTTTTCCCTTTTTTTGTGTGTAAACAACACTTAACACAATGACAACCATTTTTGGTCCAAATTGTTTCTGAATTGAGCGGGCTCTAAAGTTGCTGCAGTCACTAAGGTAAAGTTTGGATCTGTGACCCTCTGAGAAGCTGCTGGGAAACCCCCAGGCACCTTAGGCAGAGCCTTACCAACACTCGAGTGAATGTGAACTTGATAACATTGGATGATGACAAAAATGGTTTAAGGATCTTCCCAATCCCGTCAACATTTCATCCTCTAAGGAAGCGAAGTCACTGAGTGAGTCAAAAAAATCCAACTTTATCCGTCTCCAAAGGAGACTGAAAGATTATCCCTGCTTCTGTGTTTCTGCAGCATTGCATTGCATTAATTACGGGTAGTGCCTTTCAACTAGCAAACGAGGGTAGTGGTTCATATCCAGGCTAAAATGTGTCACAACAGCAGCAGAGCTAGAAACATTTATTCTTATCTTAGCATTCATCCTTGGATCCTGGAGAAAAAAGTCTGGTTTCTAGTCAAACATCAGCAAATCAACTGATGATTTAACAGAACCTTCTAAGGCTCCAGTTTAAAATACATGTTTGCATATATTCAGATGATACAGTCTTGGTGGCTTCATCAAATTATGACACTTAATTGTAGTTAGAAGCCCCTGCCATGATGAAAAAGTATTCCGCACGAGTGTGGCTGTGGATCTAAGCCAGAAAGTATGGATCTGTTGAGTCACCTTCCCAAGAGATGGTGTTAGAAACCTGGGAATTCAGGACAGTCTTTCAGTAAGCTGCCCTTCCATTGCACTTAGAGGATACAACTAATGTGGTTTGAACACATATTTGAGACAACTCTCAGAAACATGGACAGACAGATGGATCCAGGGAGTTTGTAAATATCTGACATGTCTTTGTTCTAGTTCTTTGTCATCTTTTTTTGGAAAATATAACAATAGGTTTTCATGTCCTGGATGTGGGGAAACAACATCTCCAGAAAGGATCTACAGAAAACTTTGCAAATAAACCTTGTAAAAAAAACTTAAATGAACATAAAAGCCAAATCTGGCCCAAAATTAAATTATGTAATTTTAATGGCATATGTGCGCTATAAATGTGATATAAAAGGTATACATTGGGAGTCCATGTGTAAAAAGTCTATTACACATTTTTGGAAAGCCAGAAATCATGCACAATTGTGTAAGAATTACGTAATAAGTAAGGGTTATTGGTCTTCGAAGTGTGCATTATTAGAATTCGCGGAAGCAACCGAAGTGCATTAATGCTGATAATGCACACTTTGAAGGCCACCAACTCACTCGTATACCATGGTCACCTACAAAAGAAATAAATATATAACCGTTTTTTTTAGTACTTTATTCTTGTTATTTTTTCGCTTTTTTCACAAAAAGCAGGCTATTTGGACCTCGAGTGCAGCAGTAAAGGAAAGCGATATCTATGCTGATTGTCACAATGGGTTAACTGCAGCATCAGTTCATTAAGAAAGTTCATCTCTTACTGCTTAAGATGATTGATTCCAGATGATTCGAGATGATTAAGCTAAAGTTTGTTTTAAAGAAGCCAGCGCAATGATATAAAACATTTATACCATGTGACCGGTTTTTGCATGCAGTTATCACTGTGCATTATCACTTTTTAATGCACACCCAGCAGCCAATCATAGGCGAGAATTCACCTGGACCATGGTATATATTTGTGAACTGCGTAATTCTGAACCGACCAAAAATTTTGGACAGCTCAAATCCGAATTCACGTACTACCTATATGCCCAAAACCCTCAACAGACATCTGCGCTCATGCAAATGACAAATGCAAGAAACAACTTATGAATTATGTATATCACGTATTTAGCCCGAATTACAGAAATTTCATATGTGAAAAATGCACGTAGTCGCTTTGTGACACGGCCATTACCAAATCACTTATCATGATTGACCTATAACTCATAAAATTAATTTTG
Source organism: Oryzias sinensis (assembly GCA_037389245.1). NCBI lineage: Eukaryota > Metazoa > Chordata > Actinopteri > Beloniformes > Adrianichthyidae > Oryzias > Oryzias sinensis. Next base: position 11,339,143 of record CM074508.1, on the reverse strand, counting down.
CAATTTATTTTGTGGATTTTGTCAAAAAAGAAAACAAAACATTGACTCCAAAAAATTAGATGATGATTGATGTTGTGGGCTTTACAGGGTTAAAAAAATTTCTATATGTATATGATACATATATGTATATGATATGATGATTACATTCATTTAGTTAGACTGCAACAAAGCGTAACACAACTCTACAATATAAGATAAATAAAGAATTTCATTTGCGAAGTGCAATTTTCAATTGAAATGGTCCAACTTTCTCTCACTCACTTCACTTCTATCCTCCTCTACTTCTTTGTCATAACAGCTTGTTAAATAAACTATTTTGTTCATTCATGCATAAATCGGGGCAGCCGTCCGCAATAAATAAGTCCACAATAAAATTGATGACTTCACATCAGTGAGTCCTAGTATTTAGTGTGTTGAATTTTCTAACAGAGCCCATAAAATGGAGAAACTTTGTTCATCAGTAAAAAGAGAACTGAGTAGACGCTGGATTTTCGCTGAGATGTTCAAAAAACTTCCCATCATTTATTTATCCTGTCAGACATGCCTGAGCACACTGGCATTTAATCAGCAGCACCCTGCTTCGCTCACACAGGCAGACCAAGTGCTGCACCAGACAGCCGCCACTGACAAAACTTTTCAGAGAGGCTGGGGTCAGTAGTTTACTGCTCCCGGCATCACGACAATATCAGCTGAAAGAAGGAAAAGTGCTCCTCATTTCATTTTCCCCCAGTCAAATCATTCCTCTTTTTGCTGGAGAATGGGCGTGTCATGACTCAGCTCTTGGCCCTGTCCGCCCTCTGGAGTTGTGATGATGTAACGGATGGCGCATTCAACCTCATTAGTCACAACAAAGGCAAAAATGTGCCAAAGCTGCTGAAGTTCATATTTCAAATTGAGTCTGCTCTGATGTAAACAAAACGTTTGAGCTTATTTTGATTTATTGAGTCAGCTGTAATTTTTTCTGCACGGTGATGCAGGAGCTTGGTTTTGAATTCCACTTGAGACTTTCCTGTGTAGAGTTTGCAGGTTCTCCTCATGCATGTTTGGGATCTCTCTTCCCACAATCCAAAAACATGCTTCTTAATTGGTGACTCTGAATTACCCTTAAGAGTGAATGTGTGTGAGGTTGTGTGACCTTGTGACAGACTCATGCAACACCATGACCCTGACAGGAATTCAAAATTCAAATCAGTTCAAAAATGCTTGCAAACTCTGTGAATATCTACCTCTTTTGCCATTATAAAACCCAGGACAATTGCATTACATTCATTTATTTAGACTGCAACAAAGTGTAACACAACTCTACATTATAAGATAAATAAAGATCTTCATTTGCGAAGTGCAAATTTCAATTGAAATGATCCAACTTTCTCTCACTCCTCTTCCCTCCTCTGCTCCTTTGTCTTATACCAAGTTGGCACGGCGTAGTGTGTGGTTGGTGTGAGAATAACAAAGGCTGAGGAGTTCACCATTATGTAACTCCTGTGGAGGCTGAGGAGGTGTAGGATGAGGAGGAGAAGCAGCAGGGTTAGCACATAGGAAAAGCAGGGCAGGGGGAGTAGCCTGCATGGCACTGCTCATTTGTCTTGCACATACAGTAGCGCACAAAACGCGCACACACTCACGAACATTGGCCTCCTTTCTTTCTCTCCATCACTGATTCAGCAGCCTGCAGTTGCAAATACGGACCCGTAATGTTTCAACTTTTTGGTGTTTTGTGATCCCACGCTGACAACCACGCATAATAATTTTAATGTTAAATCATTATTTGGCTTATTTTCTTTCAGTGATCTTCTACCTCCCCATCCTCTGAGCTGGAGTGCTGAGCAGGCAGCCCCGCTCACACAAGCCCTAAGTGTAAATCTTAATCTCTGCCCTGCAGTCCCACCGGCCTGTCCTCTGATGGCTTCTTACTCACGCCACATTAAACATTTAGTGGAGCACTCTGGATCTGTGGGAGACCATCTTTTAGTGCCGCAAAACTAACAACACTCATGCTGTGGAAAAGCATAGGTTCATGCTCCTCACCAGAAACCTTCCACAGTGATCCCACTGCCCATTCCAGCCTCCCTCATGCGTGTACAACTGCTAACAGTTAATTAAAAATTATGAAACTATCTTGCAAAAACACCAGTGCATACCTTTAGTGTGTCTTTGTGTGTTTACATACATACAAACCCCATTAATAGGTCTTTTCTTGCCTTATAATTTTCACAGGAGCAAGTTTATAATCAAGACCTCATTAAACTGTTAACAGTATAAAAAAAGACACCAAAAGGTTTCACAATAGGTGACGTACAACAAAATGACGCAGATAAAAACCCTTAAAAATACCTACTTGCCTTCAAATTCAAAATGTTCACAATTGGACAGAGTCAAATGAGTCAAAAACGTTTGAACAGTTGATGTAAAAAGATGAATTGTGTTAAACAAAACAAGAAGACAACAAAACATGCCATGCTATTAAAGGAAATCAGCATGAATTTTTTTAAAGCAAACAAGCCAAAAAAAAGTCTAAATCAACAAATATGAGACACACAGTTAAAATGATGAAACAGACATGTAAAAAGACCAAAATGCAGCAACATAAAATAAAAATAAAATAATTGTGTTGGAATGAAAGCAAATGTTTTTTAATACACATTTAACATTAGTAATGTGTAAAAGAAAACATGGAAAAAAAAGGATAAAATATTTTTATGATATCAACTGTGAGACCAAATGATAAACTCCGCTGTATCTCAAATAGAGTTCAGATTAGCAGCAGAAAAGGCATGAAAAAATTGTCCATCCATAAAAATACTCTAAGCAATTATAAAGACTCTTATAATAGGTAGATATAAGGAACTCAATAGTATTTAATCATGTGTTTTTTTAGCACAATTTTTTGATTTGTGTTTTTCCCCCCCGAAAATGTGCTTTTTTATATATGTAAAAATACTGTTTGTATAAACTAAAGTTTGGACTGAATTAAAAAAAAGGGCTTGGACTTGATAAGTAGTTAATCTTCATCAAAAGTCCTTTGGAATTATCTTTCATAGTTAGACTTTTGTTTTTTGTGCTTATGTGTCATTTTGCCTGTTCAAAATAAATACAATACTAGAATAAATCACATTAAAACGTCTTTTGTTGACTGTTTTTTTCTCCTTTTTGTGCAGATGTTCTAGTGGAATTATTGTGTTTCTATGTGGTTCTCTCCCCAGAAGCCTGTCTAGGAGCATTTTTCTGCTGCATTGTAGTTTGGCTCAGAGGCTGGGTGTATCCCAACCAGTGCAGTAAAATGATGCAGGGATGTTCCCTGCAATAATTGGACGATGTACGGGTCGCATTGTGCACCAGTTATTACATAATACTGTAAACCCCTTTAATAAAAATAATAATTAAAAATTAAAAAAAAAAAAAGAAAGAAGGGTGGAGGCGGTTAAAAAAGCAACTTGACAAGGATTTCAATGACTTCATTGAACTGATGACACTGATCTCATGTCGCCAATTCTCGCGAGATTTCCTGCCCTTCACCGCACACAAACACACACACACACACACAAACACTATCATCACCATTCTCCTCTCCCCAGCCCCTCCCTTTCCGTCTCTTTTCGACTCTCCTCTTCAGTCTTGCTTGCCTGTCAGTAAGATACCCTGGTGTTGGAGGCTAGGCTACCCTCCTCTCGGACACAGTACGACAGCCAGCCGCCGTCGTGCCCCAAGGCTCGGGCTCCCCCCTCCCTTTACACGGTCCAACAATGGCAACCACCGCTACGTCCACCCGGTTTACCGACGAGTATCAGCTGTACGAGGAGCTCGGGAAGTAAGCAGCGAAATGCATCGTGTTTGTCTTGTTCCCCACCCCCGCAACCTCGCCTCACATTATTTCTGCTTAGCCAGCTAGCAGGTGATATGTAGCTGGGACGGCTTATCGTCGAGGAGCGATAAATACTCCGGAGATTTGTCAGTAAACAGACGCCGAGTCGTGGTGCAGTCAGTAAAGCCACCTCCGCTATTGGCTAACTAGCTGCTCCCGCAGTAACGGCGCACTACGGTTCAGTTACTAGCCAAAAGCGCTGCCATGCCGATATCGATAAACTAGCCGAGTTAGCCTCCTGTCATTGCGCTTTTTCTTTCTTTTGAATTGTTATCGAGTGTGCCTACGTTTCACTTAAATAGTATATTTAACATATTAAACTATTCATTTTTTTCCTTCCTATACTGTATTTTTTTTTTTTTGACGTGAACCTGTAATTCATTGGGGCCCCGAGAGACGCCGGAGACGTAGCCCACTGACATTTCACCGGCCCGCGGGGCTGACAGCTCCGTGCAGGCATGCTCGATCTGCGGCTGTGTTCGTCAGCTAACTAGGCCTACCGCCTTTTTTTAGGGGGTAACAGCTGCAGATGATTTGTGTAGCTGTGTTGAGTAACGCTCCGTACCTCTGGATCACTCAGGAAGTTATACGTGTGAGAATTCAATACTCTGATCAGTTCCCCCCCTCCCCCCCATTATCATCGGTACCCAGAAGTCTGGTTATTGATCGATCAAGGGGAGGATGATTACGTTTCTTTACATGTGCACGGATCTGTTTGCTAAAGACCCACTCCAATGGAAAATCTTGTTTTGATGTTTATAACATGATGTTCTTGTGGCATTTTTCCTCATGATGGAGGACATTTATACAGAAAATTAAGCTTAAAATTGCATTACTGTTATTCCTTTATTTAAATCTTTGAGACAAGAAAATGCCATTTGGAAAAAGACCTTATGTGTTACATAGAAAATAAACCGGGTGGACCACAGTCACCCTGCTCCGCTCCATTCTGATTCATTCATTTGCAAATGTCTAAATGTACGTCCGTCTTTGTTTTCCTCATCTGAGCTGACATCTGGAATAAAACTGCACGGCTGGATCGCTCCGATATTGCGCCCCTTGTTTGTTGCATCGGTAATGTTAGGTTGGGGTTTTTAATGGGGCTGTAAGCTAGTGGGAGAGAGTGTAAACAAAGGGATGATGTGAAATGAAGTCAGGCTCGCTCTGTTGCAACGGTTCTGCCCAAAATGGAGAGGCAAATTTCTGATGAACTACTGACACTCTGCAGAAACGATGTCCTAGAAAACGACACATTTTTTTTTGGTTTTGTCTGAACACAGCATAATCAAAATTAAAAGACCACTGGGAACTATTTTAAAATGGATCAAAAGATTATCAGAGTGGGACTTCAACAGGCTTGTCAATGCCACAGATTAATCCATAATTGATTTAAATCCAATTTAGTATAAAATTCCATTTTTATTTGAAACAATTTGACTTCCACATATCTCCTTGAAAGTGAAATGGTAAACGCTGGATCAGAAATAACCCAAAGAAATGAAATGCAAATTGACGCTTTTGGGTTCATCGGTCAAACCTGTGGGCGTTGTGGGTCTGATGCTGGTGTGAAAGTGGCCAACTAATCAGACCACCGTTTCCTCCATCACAGCAACCCCTGATGTGCTTTAACAAGTGAAACACTCCCACCATTATCACTAAGAACAAGCTAACTTCAGATCTTCTGCAGACATTTCTTGGCATCCGTCATGTTTAAATAGCAGCGAGGGCTGGCAGAGCCGCTCGGACAAGTTGATCTTCACTAACAACCCCCCCCCCCCCACCCTCATCTTCTTCTGGACATTTCTGTTTTTGTCACTGTAGCCATTTGATAATCCATTTTGCTCTGTCACAAGTTATTAACATCGAGGCCCTGACTTGTACTTGTGTCACCTGTCACCTCTCGTTTGCTGCTAAATAATTGAGACTTAGAGCAGAGTTGCAGGCGCAGAGAGCGATGCCATGTAGCAATACTTCATTATATCTGCAGTAGGAAAACCCAGCCTTCCTTAATTGAGCGAAATTTCTCAATTATCATATTTTAGGTTGCTAAAAAAATTATGCCGCCTAGAATATTTTTTAGCAATTTAAATCTTTAATTCTTAAAGAATGGAGAGATTTTCTTCTTTACCGCCAATAGGAAAACACATTTATCGTTCCAAAAAATTACCAGAGGCTCCTGGTTATTTACTTTCAGTTCAGCATCTTATGTCAAACTGCGGCTTCACGCTGAGCTGAGATGATTATTATCATTGTTTTCGCAAAAAAGTCAGCATGAATCAGAGAGAGAGACTGAGCTGTTGCCATACATTCACAAACCCCTGCCACACGACTGCATGGCAGGTTTGAAATGTCGCACTTTGTGCTTTTTTGTGTGAGTGTGAAACGGAGCTAATTTTTGGTTGCTTGTGTTCTCTCTTAGGGGAGCTTTTTCAGTGGTGCGTAGGTGTGTAAAGAAGTCATCAGGACAAGAATATGCTGCAAAAATCATAAACACTAAGAAGCTGTCTGCAAGAGGTATGGTAATTACCATCAACACACACATGCATGTTGTGATTTGCTTATGTCTGCAACTTTTCTATCTGTCATTTCTTTAAGTACGACTTGGTTGATATTGCAAATGCTAAAGCACTATAAAGACTCACTCCAATGAAAATCGTGTTTTTAACATGTTCCTGTGGCATTTTTCTGATGATGGAGGACAGATATTAAGAAATTGAAGCTTGAAATTGCATTACTGAGTATTTTCAATGAGTAGCTCCAATATTGCTTGCCATTTTTGTTGCACCGGTAACGTTAGGTTGGGGGTGTGAGGGGCTGTAAGCTAGTTGGAAGGTATTTAAACAAAGGGATGATGGAAATTTAAGCCAGGCTTACTCCACGCCCATAACACAAAAGTAAATTTCTAATTAACTTCTGCCGTTCTGCAAAAACTGTCCAGGGAAACCTCGCTGATTTTTTGATTTTGGCTAAAAACTGCACAATCATCGTTATAAGACCACTGGGAACACTTTTACTATAGCTTAAAAGATGATCGCAGTGGGTCTTTGCCTCAAAGCAGTATTACTGATATACTGTCAGCGTCAGATTCTAAAGCCTCCCAGAGATAATGAAGTTACAATTTGCCTGCTGTTGTGTGGAAAATGCACGTTCCGCGCTTTGGTCTTCTTTATTGTAAATTGTGCACATAAACATCTGTCCTGTAATTCCAGTGGTGGCCAAAATCTCACAAGTTATCGTGTCTGTTGATGGCTTTCATCTGCAACTTCTTGATAGTTTAATGAAGCCTTAAATAAAACGTGAATCATGTATTGGATCACTCTCGATCCCAGCTCTCTGGTTGCATTGAAAAATCCATTTACAATTAATTTCTTCTCCCGCTTCATGGGAACGTTAAAGATTGATGTTGATGTCTGAGAGAATGTTGTGAGTCTGTCATTCTACTAGGAGCTCTCCTGGGTTCAGGCATGGATATGTCACTGGCTTTTCTTTGAATCACCCAGATTGTATGTGTACATTTTTCTTTTGCTCCACACACCTGATTTCCTTTATTTCTCTTAGCTTCACACCTCCCTCCTCCGTGGCTTCACTCCTCATTGCCCGTTGTATTTCTATGAAGGTGGATTGGTTTGTTTCGAGGCTAATCCACTTACGCTAAATGTATCTTGTCAACCGCTAAGACCCCACAGATTCCATAGGCGCCTCTGTGTTTACCTTGTTGTTGTCCATGTCTGATGGTATTTGTGTGTGAAGGGAAGACAGAGGGAGCGGGCAGTTACACTAATGGAGCATGTCTGTTTTGAGTGAGTGTGTTGTAATGCTATTATTGTTCAATCCCTGCCATAAAGTGTCCACATAGAGCAGCTTCTAGCATTAATGTCCCACCAAGGAAAAGTAAAGGCTCAGCACAAAGCTGTGGGCTTTTTGCAGAGGCAGGAAGTACAGTGTCAGCCTTATATTTGTTTGCCTCAGAGAAGAAAATGGCTAAGGCAGAGGAGGATTTTGATCGGCATAGTTGTGTGTGGAGCTCAGTCACACTTTGCAGCAGTAAAACAAACCAAGCACTAATGAAATGAGACTGAAGAAGATGTATTGGGGGCTGAAACTTCAAGTTTTCTTCCAAGAAGCTTTGAAAAAAGCTGCTTTGCCGATGCGCCATATGCCTGCAGGCACACAAAAACAAAATAGCTACACTAGGTGGCCTCTGCATGAGCAGGCAGCTTGCCCGGTAGGATTTGGGTGAGTTTTTCTGTCGGCCTGATATGGCCTCATGCGTAACCTGGATGGTAAGTCTCTCAAAGCTCTGGTGAACACAGCAGTAATCTGTGCTGGGGTAGGAGGAAGGAAAAACGTAAGGAAAACAAGAAAGAAACATGAGTTGAGGACATGATATAGAAGATTCTTTTGTGGTGTTTTGTCCTAAAATAGTTTGTCAGGAAGGATACATGTAATCAGCAGCAACCCCAGTAATAGCTTTTCAAAACCTTGTCAAACACAGTGGTCCCCAACCTTTTTTAGGCCACAGACCGGTTTTACGTCAGACAATTTTTTTCATGGAGCAGTCTGTACGAGGCTCAAGTGGGTGTTTGATTTTTTTACTTTTTTTTTTTTTTTTTTTTAGCATCCAGTTCACCTTAACTTTTAAAGGTAAAGTTTATCTTCATCCTCTGTAAAATATCTGCAGCTGGTTTAAACTTTATTTGTACACTAGATTTTGTATAGAAGCCATTCAAATATGGTATAGTTTCCCCTAACCCATAGCTATCACAGTGGAAACAAAAAAATTAGATACCAACTTCAGCCTCGTCTGACTTTTGACGGATGATGAATAAATACTCACAAAAATAAAAAAACGTCACTAAAAGTGACATCTGTAACATTAGACAGCCGGATGCTGAATATTATGCATTACTATTATGGTGTTTATTATAGTGTGTGGGAACAACAATAAATGTATGTTTGGATTAAACTTTCCTGGTTTTTGACTTTTAAATGGAGCTTTCTTTTCATTTGAAGTCAACGTTTCCTCACTGGCTCTTTTCTGTAAAAACAGAAAGAAAAAAAAACATTCTAAATTTTTTGTTAACTCTGGAGTTTCAATTTAGCGGTCAGCGCAGCCGCTTTAAAAAGGCAGCAGATGTTTTTGCGCTGTATGACCGAGCGACTCGACATGCGTCAAGAATGAGTCGGACATGGTAAGGAGAATCCAGTAGTTTTCCAAGATAAAACTTCCTTCAGAACCAGAATATTAGTAAAGCTGAAAAAAATTTTGTTTGTTTTTCTCTTCGGCCCGATACCAGCTCACACATGGGCCGGTACCGATCGGAGGCCCAGAAGTTGGGGACCACTGGTCTAACAGACAATTAGTTTGCATATTGGCTGAAATATTGATTAGAAGCTAGTTTTAAAATATATCTCAGTACAGTTTCACTTAATTTTGAAATCACTTACTAAACTTATTTTTCTATTGTTCGGGCTAGGAGGCTTTGGTAACCATCTGATATTGTTTCTATTTAAAGAGGAAAGGGTTTTGTACATAAATAGTTCTACATTTTTGTTTTCCACTTAACTGAATGCCCTTTAAAGAGCACATGCCTCAAACAGAGATGAAAAATAGCTTTATTTGTATCACACCGATTATACTTTGGCGGTTCAACATTTCAAGTAATGCAGATTTATTTTCTATATCTTAACAGAACACGCGTTTAATATTCATTTTGTGTTTCTGACCATTTACTCAGTGTAAAGATTTCTACACAGTGGGTGACAGTGCAGTGGCTTAGCATGAATGGAATGGGTTTTTTATATTCTGTTGTACAACCTACATATTATTCAATGGGAATGGGAAAATGGCGTGTACTTGTATAGCCCTTCTTACACCTTCAATAACGAAAGTGCTTTTAAAATCTCTTCACCCACTCTCACACACATTCATACACAGATGGCAGCAGAGCTGCCATGCAAGGCGCTAACCAGGCCACTGGGAACAATGTGAAATTCAGTGTCTTGCCCAAGGACTCTTAAACTCATGTGGGCGGGCAGAGCAGGAACTGAACCAGCAGAAAGGGATTCATAAAATCACTAGTCTGTCTAAAGCCGTGGTGTCCAATCAAAGCTGTGGAGTATCTTGCTTCCTTTTCATTTGTGCCTACCGTCTCATTGGTGGAACGTAACTGATACAGGTAATCAGCAGTAGGCAGTAAGAAGTAAGATGTCAACAAGCAGGAGGGCGGCCTTTGAAGGCTAGGATTGTGTCATGCAGAGTCTACGTGTGGTACTTTGCCTTGAAAATTGAACGGATAGTTTCTGCTTTTTCATGCCGTTCTTCCTGTCTGCTGCATCCTATTTCTGGCAATTGATCCGTTTCATCTTCAACAGCATGACAAAATAGACTGTAAGCGTAGCTGTGTGCTGGGATGCTTTTTAATCGCGATGCTACGCTACTGGTACGAGCATACTCGCTGACTAGAATCTACTGTTGTTTTACAATACACACTCCAACCTCAGTTGTTGTATCCAGGCTTTAAACTCAGCTAATTACACAAATCATGTCTTCTCACATAATGATTTATCATTTCAGTAGATGGGAGAAAATGTCACATTTTTGTAGAAATGGGTTGCATCAAGAACATTTGTATTCATGCCTTGTTTGTTTGGTTTTTTGTCCTTGATAACATCTGCTGCTGTTTAGACCACAGGAAACTATAGACACCTAGGCATAAAATCTAAAATGGTGTTGCGTGGATAATTACACGCCATCCCTCTTGTGAAGTTTCCAGTATTTAGAAGTAATTATTATCTGGAGCACAGTAAGCTGTGTTCCCTGCACTCCTAATGGTGGTTGGGTTTTGTAAGAAGGCTCAATTGAAATGTGTGGCAGCCACAGAGGATTCTTTGAATAGTTCAGCTTGCTGTTGCACCAACTGAAAGCTTTTGGTCTTTATGTTGTGCACAAAGCACAAGGAAGCATTAAAGTGCACATAAACTCATGGGACTTTAGGATTGCCTTGTTGTAGCTGTGTTGCTGATTTTAATGCTGACCTCAGCTTTATAAAGGTGATGTCTCACTTCTAAATTATATGTGATATGCACGCTTACACATATTTTACAGTGCTTTGATGATATGCAAGTTTCTATAGGTTGAATTAGTGCTTGCTAGTGTTTTCCGTAAACTCCACAAACGCGAGTCTTCAGGGCCGCTTGTCATTCTCCAGGCTTGTGTAGTCATCTAATTTAAAAATGATTTTCATTGTGTTTATCACTCAGCAGTCTTCTGCTTTTACACCTCAATGTAGGGGCTTGGGTTTTCCTCTCCTGTAGCTAAAGTCTTTTATTATTAATATTAACAGCACACCGCTTAGATTTAGCTGTTTTGCTTTCAAAGTACAGCCAAGTTCCCACACTGCTGATGCTGTACCTACATGTCCAGTTTGTTTAGTGAAAATGTTTTACTTTCCTTTATTTGTCATTCCATTTAAAATAAAAAAAGGACCAGATGTTTTCCTGTATGGAAATGGTAACAAAAGTTATAGAGGCGAAAAACAAGATAAGAACCAATAGCAATACATTCAAATATTATTTGTATGTATTGGGAACCTAAAAATACTTGTAGAGCTGTGTGCATCTCAAAAATGTCCCCTTTAAATGCAAGCCCTTTAGTTGCACCATTGACGTTGGAGATATTAACAGCCTAATGTAGTCAAGATGTTTGATATGAATACAATGAGGGGAAAAAAGGTCAGTCACCGATTCTGCAAGTTGTCCCACTTAAAAAGATGCCTGTAAAGTTCATCATAGATACACTTTAACTATGAAAAACAGATTGTAAAAAGAAAAAAATTGAAAAAAAAATGTTTTTGTGTCAAGATACAGAAAATAAGTATGTATTCAATAAAAAACGTTCACCTCAATACTTTATAATGTAACTCTGGTTTTTAATGGGAGTCAAACATTAAGAGGTTTGCCCTGTATCTGCTTTCTTGGCCCATTCCTCCACACAGATCTTCTCTAGAGCTTCTCTAGAGCTGTTGTGTTTTGAGGCTGTTGCTGACTTTGGTATTCCTCCACAGATTCTCTGTTGAATTGATGTTCAGTAACTTGCTAAACCACTTCATAACCTTGAAATGCTTTTTACAAAGTTACATTTTTGTTCCCCAGACGATGTGTTTGCGATCATTGTCTTGCTGGAAAATCTATTTCATATATCATTCTCGATGCTCTCACTCCTGGGAGGAGATTTTTGCCCAAAATCTTACAATCTATGGCCCTGTTCTAGGGCTGGGCGATATAGAATTAGTTTTTTAAATATCAAGCAATAACGATGTAGATCACAATATAATCCAAATAACTATATTTGTTAAATTTGAACACTCTACTTTTAAAAGAAATGTGTAATCAATAGATAGATTTAATTATTTAATTCCTATCATACTTTAAACATAACAAATGCACTAAACGAACACAATTATAACAAAAGCTTTCAAGTTTTAAAAGAGAGCATAAATAAACAGAATCCTAAATTGTCTTATCAGTTCCATTTAAAAACAAAACATTAATTTTACAAATAAATTCTAAATTTTTCAAGTTTTGCAGAACAAACATAAAATTGACAACGTTTCTTCAACATCCTGTGAATAAGCTAGTTTAGACTGTCTGAGATTGAACATGCTTGGTGGCTCAACTTCAGGTGATTTAAAAAGAAGTTGGTGGTATTTATAGTTTTAGAAGGAACATGCCTTCTGCACAATTTGCAGTGCACGTTACTCTGTTTTCTTGTCGGATTTTAAATAATTATAATACTTCATATTATATATTATAATACTATGTGGCCGAAATTAAATTTTTGAGTGACCGTCCAAGTTGACTGGTAGATTAAAAAGAAATCTACCAGCCAAACATTACCATCTGCATTATAATACTATTTAACACAGAAATATGTTCTACCTTGTAATTTCTTTAAGTTAATGAAATTGTATAAAACCAATTTATATATGATATGAACACGTCTTTATTGTCATCTAACTAAATACTCAAAATCAAACATTCTGAGACAACAAAAACAGGTTTATTTCGTTGTTGTGCTTCCAGGTGAATACATTTTGTGTTAAATCATACAAAAAAACAGCCGGAAAACACTACAGTGATCCCTTGCTATATCACGGTTTACTTTTCACGGTTTCGCTACTTCACGGATTTGGATTGTGCATTGTGTTCTGCATTCTGATTGGCTAAAAAGTCACTCAGCGAGTAGCTCAAGAATGGGACCCTTTAATGAGCCGTTCATTACAGTTCTCCAACATAATCGATGGGGGGCATGTCGGTGTATAAGGATCTTTAGCAAAGAAGAAAAAAGAGCGACAACAACTGCCTATCACTATGTTCCTCTCCCGAACAAACACACCTGCAGCTGCACCGCGGGCTTCAAAAGGAAAAAACGTGCAGAGGATGCAGCGGCTCAGTATGAAGAGCAGTGAAAAAGAAGACCGGAGTCACTATCTGTCCCACTGTACTTTTTTATTTTTTTCATTATCATTTTAAATTTTCTTCCGTTTAATCCACTCGGGTCGCGGTGGGCGGGACTAATCTCCGCAATTTAAAGCCTTCTGTTCTTATCGATGATTGAAATTATTATTTGACAGCACACTACAGAAGTTATTTGTTGAAAAAACGTTTCTAAAATACTTTGATTTGTTAAAAAAACAATTGATTTAGCCTGTTAAATGGTTTGTTCTCTCTGTTCAATGTATAATAGTGTATTTCATTGTATAATAATTGTAAAAAAAATAAAGGTTTCTACTTCACGGGTTTTGCTTATCACGGGTTCTATTTGGAACGTAACCCCCGCGATAATCAAGGGATCACTGTATAATGTTTTTGATTATTGTTATTATATATCATTAACATTAAAGCTGAAGCTCTACAAGCAGCTTTACAATCTTGTCCCTGGTGTCCTTTGATAGCTCTTTGGTCTTTGTCATGGTGGAAAGGTTGCTGTCTGAATGTTTCCACTGTTTCCACAGTTAAAGTGTACCTATGATGAGACCTCTCTCATCTTTTTGACTTGGACATCTTGAAGAATTCTTGACCAACAAATACTTTTCTTGCCTGGATGCAAGTGTTAATCCCACTACTCCCTCTGACTCTTAATTTACTTTATCCTATTACTTCACTATTGTAAACTCTGGGGCAAAATATTTGTAGTAGGCTACAATTGCATGTTAATTATTCTTTTCTCTCATCTTTTTCAGTCATTGTTCCATAGAGCCTGTTGAGTGAAAATTGTATTTTTTTCCATTTGGTTTTTAAAAACTGTAAATATGACCAATGATGAGGCTTAAACCCATTGTCAAACTCAAATCTGATTTGGATTCACAAATTCATAATTCAAGTTCATTTCCAAATTAATCTCATTTTGATGTTTGTCTAATTCTCATTTTACTGCCGGTTTTGTTTGGTATAAAAGCTTTTCACATACTTTTGACTCTGAAAATGGTTTAAACTTTCGAAAGGAAGTTAACTCTCAATTTTGATGAATAGACATTTTTATGTCAAGTTATATTTTTCATATATCATAGTCATATTTCTTATTTGTAATAAGTATTAGGGATCTATGGGGGAACCATTGAAAGACTGAAAATGCCATCTTCATTCTAAAATTTCAGTGACTGTATCAGTATCGACACTTTCTGATTTTTGTCAGCATTTGCAAGCGATAACCTATTATGGAGGAAACCGCTTCTCCAAGCCTTCAGTCCGACTTCATGTGGCTGCTCAGGCAATGTTTGTGTGCACGTCAGGTCCTCTCCATCCTCCTAAGCTAATGTTAGATGGCCGTGGGCCCGCCCCATGGCGAAGCAGATGGCCAATTAGAGAGCAGCAGGAAGTGCCAGTAATTACCCTCCGGCGTTTCTTTCCTCTCTACTTTTACCACACACACCAACAAATAAGGAGATTGAATGAATTAGTCAGTGCTGCAGTGACACTGCACCAAGGTAGACAGTTGTACAACACACACACACTCACACTAGGGAGCTGTGATCCTCTTCAAGCAAATGGACGGTGCATGTAATCCTCCCTCCAACTCTGTCTGCTCCTCCGTCCTGCATCACAGGTGTAATTAGGGGCTTCAGTTCTCACTGGTGTTAATTCGCTTTCTTCCAGAGAACAGGGAAATCTACTCCAGCAGGAGCACAACAGGGAGCTTAGTAGAAGGTAGATTGGAAAAGTGTAGCACTGCGTCACAACAGTTTATTAAAACAGCTGACTCCATTGTTCAAATTAGACAAAATTTAAAGAGAAGGATTTGATGAAATGAAAGACGTACAATTCAGAGACGAGCTCAAACAATGCAGGGAACTACACTTCCTTTTAATATTTTGCTCTTTCATTATGCATGCAGCTCCTGTAGAAAAACAGTTGAATAAGGTGGTGTTTAATGGCTCGGCCACAGCATGAGGATTTTATTTAAGGGTGTTGGTGCTCTGGGGAAATGAATGCAAATCTTAGCCAGTCAGCTTCTTTGTCATGTAATCGCCATGGAGCCGTGGAGATAGTTGGCTCAAATAGCGATAACACTCGCATGCACGCACATCTACATTGAGTCATGCAGGATCTTTTTTCAGTTCTGCCTCCAGACCTCTGACCTTATCTGCAAAGATTTAGGATGTTTTCACAACTGCAGCATCACCTAATGATGAAACAAATGTTCTATATTTAGATGATTTTTATGAAAAGACACAGAAAAACCTGCAACAGGGTACAGAAAAAAAAACAGCTGGTTTTTCGCATTGGTGATATTAAAGTGTAAATGCTGCAGTAATTTCTCACTAATCTTTAAAAAAAGACATTATTTTACACAACATTCTGTAATGTCCTGCACTAATTACAGACTCAAATGAGCTCTTGGAACACAAAAAAAGCACTCATCATTCGATTGGAGCCCAGCAGCCACAATGCTTAGCTCCATGATGACCTTCTGACATATTAGTCAGCACTTGCTATTTAAAGCATATGAACACTGAAAGGATTGGTGCTTTGAAAAAAAGCTGTCCATATACGCAGCATGTAAGATTCAGACAAACAAGCAGCTAAGCTATGGCAATTTTAACAAGGAGGAGTCTGGGAAATGATATTTTTCTATCTTTGAAAAGATTGAAGGAGGAAGCTCAACAAGTGTCCTTGTGTACCAGCAGTGGCAACAATTTTTTAAATTCTCATTATTAATGCTTACTGAATAAAAGGTGAAGTGGTTTAACACAAGGACAGAAAAATGACACAAAACTGAACCTGTGGCAACCAAGTACAAAATCTTTGCTCGCAAAATCTTGAAAATGGTCTTAAGAAGTTTTTAAATGGATAAAATGCTCTCCGTCAAAAGCAAATATTGGTAAGCTGAAGAAACCCTAAATCTTAGTTTAATTCCCAACTGAAGTTTGCGCAATACACACAGAACAATATTCACTAAAAATGATATCCAAAAAAAGGACCAGCTAATAGTTGAACAGTTTGTCCCAAACTGTAGTAACTGGCCCAAAAGCTGTAAGAAAAATCTTGTTTTTGGTTTAATTTCAAGTTTTGGTGGATTTAAGGTGACAGTAGAAGCATCTTTAGAAGTGAACGTGTTCTGTTTTTTATGTTTATTAGGTTATTGGGAGAAAGACGATCTCCAATTTAGAAATATTTCATTTCTCTACTACAGGAAATGTGTAAACTTTATTAAGCATTATTATTATTGAACAAAGTATATAATTTCATTTAAAATGTGCCTTTTTTTTTTTTACACGTGAACTTTATTGTTTCATAATGAAATTACTACATAATGTTTGGGGCCATTTACAACACAGTTTTTAGGGTAATACATGTAAGACTGATGTAATGCTGCTAGAGTAAATGGAGCTCCGAAAAAGATCAGTGTTAGAGTTCCATAATTTGAAAGTTATATTCATTTTGTCATTCTTGTCTGTTTAGACAGTCTGGCCACTAGCTGTGAATTTGAGAATTTGAGTTGAAATCCTTCAACACCAGAGATGTCGTCGGGAGCACCTACATAACATACGCTCTTTGAAGAGGGCTTGGTTGAAGAGTTTTGTAGCCAAAAGAATGTCGGCACTGGAGGTAAAGCTCTGGATTGAGCTATAATTCGGTGTCTAATTCTTGGATTGGTTCCTGGAATTGAGCAAAAAGCAATGTTGAAAGTAGACTTTTTTTTTCTTAAAATCTTTTGATTTTAGACCTTTATGACACCTAATGCTGACTTGGTCACCTATTGTCTGTTTCATTCTATTCTTCCTAAAACCTGTGTAGCATCTGGTTCTTTTATCTTTAGATGATGTTTAGCTCCTCACTTTCTCATTCATGCTAAAGAGTCATGTCCTGTCACAAACCATGGTCAGCAAATGCTAACAGTATTTGAGTTTAGCGTCCTAATATCATTGATGCATGCACAGCAGTGATCGGAAGAGCTGCAGGTATTCAGATTCATGTGCTGGTTTGGAACTGGTGTCTACATAACTGATATACATGCAAAGAAGCATTTTCAAATGAACAGAAAGCACCTCATATCCTGTTGCGCAGTGCATGTGTCTATAGAAACTTTAATGTTTGTTTGCCTAAATGGTTTCCAACCAACTACAAGTCTATGAACTATCAGTCATTTTCACCCTCTACTCAGTATGACTGCATGCATGTTGCAAATCCTAGCCATCAGCCACAAAGGTCACTTTGTGCCCAACAGGGACATTTATTTTAAGTTTTGTTGGGGAAATGGACTAAATTGTGTGATTTCAAATATTCCATTCATGTTTTATCCAAATTTCTGTTTATTAGTTACTTTGTATTCTTGTGAAACCTGAAGTTCCATTGTAGTTCTGACATGAGATTTCCTTGTAATTGAAAGTCAGGGTTACAATTCTTTTTGTACAGTGTACAAAAAAGTGTAAAAAAAAAAGTTTGCTATTTGACTCAAAGTTATCAGACAGGTTAACAAATTAACTAAAATGATTGTGTTGTTGTTTCCATATTCAAAGACAATCATCTTATATTAACCATCATGTCTGGTTTTTTTCCCCTCAGACCATCAGAAACTCGAGAGGGAGGCCCGGATTTGCCGTCTTCTGAAGCACCCCAACATTGGTGAGTTTTGAGCACAAGTCCAAAAACGCATAGCATTTAGTGGAAATACTTTGGACTTTTCCCTCTGAGTTTGTAGCTTTATTTAGAAATCCAAACTGCTACATTAGAATGTTTTCCGTCTGTATAAGTTACTTTGTGCAAAGAAAAGGAAGACCATAGCTTGTTGTGTAACTAGAACAGTAATCATTTAGTTAACTAAGCAGGTAAATGAGGAGGCTGATTGTTTGACTGTAGTCTGAATAATAAGGAACAAAAAAAGACAATGTAGGGCCAGAGTTCAATTCTCATAACATTAACTAATGGGAACTTCTGTATTAACATATTTAAAGAAAAGGGCAGGCACCCCATGGTTTGTGTAGTTATTGCTTAACTTATAGCTCAACTTTGCATCTGTGTGCATTTATGTTTTTTGTTTTAGTGACGCATTTGACACAAAAGTAAAGTTTTCAGTATATTAAAACATAAAGGCTGAATTAAGAACTGAAAAAGCACAAAGCCTTTGTTTCCTAATGCAGAGATTAATATCATATATTTTTCTCAGTGATATTAAGACTATGGCTTTTTTGTTTTTGCTCATTTGTGTGTGTTTTATAAGTGTTGATTTCTTATCTTTCCGTCTTGTGCGCGGTGAAATTCGTTCTGTTGAACCTTGTAAAAGAAACCTGAAACTCAAACTTAAAGTTTCCTCAGTTAATGCTGCTTCCCACTCAACACACCAAATGTCTTTGTGAAGTTCTCCGTTTAATTCTTCACTGATTTTGTGCAAAAACAAATGTGAGTCCTTACAGATCATTCTTGTTCAAATAAAGCTTTGAAGACTCATTTCTGTCGTGCTGACTGTCACCTTAAAGGCCAAGCACCAACAGGCCAGGAGAAAAATATGCCTAAAAAATCCCTTCATTTGTGACATTTTAACCTCTGTCTATTAATAAAAGCTCAGACAACATCAAACCAATACTTTGAAGTATTTTGGCTTTAGTTTTTTGATCAATTATAATGCATACTGGTTAATGAGTTACCATAGTAACTGTGTTTTCTAGACTGTCCTAGGATGGAATCATTGACATCAGATGTGCTTTCCCTTCAGGAGGCTTCATCCTCCTGGGAGCAACTGAAGAAGGGTTTGGTGAACATTCAGGCTTAGGAGTCTTGTTTACAATTCTTATTTAATATGCAGCTATGCTGTTAGGGAGATGAACTGTTGTCTAGAAGCCTTATTGAAAGCCCTAAATGTGAGGTGAGGTTGCAAAATGTAACTGTGGTTAATAGAGTAGCTGTGCTGAATATAAAAATCCCAATGATGGGTGGTATTTATTATTATTCCAATCATTGTATTTACTGTATGGTATTTTGAAGGAACTTCTTGTCTATGCAGCATTTGATAAAACAGGTTCTGAATTGACTGTTTAGGTTTTTTTTTTTTACAAATTCACCCAAAAAGTGGCAGACATTTGTCATGGCCCTATTAATTGGCCTCGATAAGGTTTAAACCAGTTTTTTTACTAAATTGCAGCTGCTTTATAGTAGAATGAATACAAATATGCCCTTTGTCTTTTCTAGTTATATAGATCAGATGATCTCAGTCTCACAGAAAAAGCAATATGGACTTTAGACATGCAATCATTTTACAAACTTTGTGCGTACGATTATAAAACTGATGATTCTGCAAGAAGAAAAAGGGTTTAAATATAAGTGACCTTTCAAAAAAAGAGATCTCTAAAGCTACTTTCACACCAGGATCACAAATGCGTACTTAAACGGACACTTCCAATGGAAAGTCTATTTAAATGGTTGGCATTTCGGGCTATCGCGCTCAAAAGTTTTAAGTCATTACTTTAACTTTACACGCAGCCATTGAACGCGCGTGTAACGTTAAACCAGTTGAACTTTGACCAATCAGGGACTCGGATTTGTTATTGACCTATGGGCGGCATCCTTTATAATTGCCAACCAACCGTTTGAAAAGTGATCTTAAAGAACAAGAAATTAATAATTGCGGTTTCTTGGCCGACCAGAAATGTATGACACCGAGTCTGTCAAATATCAGAATAGAGCTGTGGAAGAAAAAGCCTAGAGTAAGGTTTATGACATTCGCACTGCTTTGACAAGCATCTTCTGACTGTAGGTACATGCGCAAGTATTGGGTGGTGTTCAGCGTGAACAGCATATCCTGAAGGCGGGTTCAAGAGCCCATTGTTAAACAAGCCCGGTGTACGAAACATTAAGGTTTTCACGGCCTCCACTTCCTTTTGTTAGATAAACAGATTTTCTAATGCATTATCACCTGTGTTATTTCTGATTCTTTTTTTTTTTACTTTAACTTTAGATTTCTGAATGGAGTCTTGGTGTTTGTAGCTTCTATTTTGTTGATGCTACTATTTAGATAAAATAAAGACATTATGAAACAAATATTTTTATTGGAGATTGACACAACTGGAGAAAAAAAAACCAATGACACCTTTACTGCTGCTGTCCGTTTTTTTTTTCTTTTTTCTTTTCATGTCCCAGTTTTCCTGCCCCTCGCCAACACTCACTTGCCTCTGACCTAATCATTTTTGTATCTTATATAGACTTTCCTTCCCTTTTTGTCTTGTCACTTCTCTATATTTTGACACATCTCCGTGTCATCAGCATGTCAACTTTGGCCAAAAGAGGACACGCACAAAAAGACAGATGGAGGGATGAAAGTAGAAATAGCATGAGGCAGATGGAAGGAGCACAAGAAAATAGGAGGAGGCGAAGGAGGAGGAAGGGGGCAGGCGCTCTTGTTTCTTGCTGCAGGGGCATCCATCTTCATCCTATTATACAACTGATATTCACTTTACATGATGATAACTGTCTTATCTGCTGACGCCAAACCTAAGTTGTATTTCAGCCTCATACTCTGGTTCCTGCTCGCTGCATCTCCCTTTGTCATTCTGCTGCTGCTGTATGACAGGAAAGCTGGGATGGTGACCACATCACTGCGCTATCAGAAAACCTCTGGATGCAGCATTTCTCCTACAAATTCAGCCAATCTCTGTAGAAACAAGGATTATCATTTCAACCATTTTTATAATTAATAATGCTGGGCTCAAAAAGATCCTGTACCAAAACCGATTTCATGATTTAAATTCATCATATAAAACCATTTTATGTATTCTTTGAAGTAAAAAAACTGCTTCTGTTTTTTTTATTATTAAGAATTCATAGTTGTATCAGTAACAATTCCACCGTTGCTCAGTGTTAATAGGTAGTTGTATAGAAAACTGTTCATCATAGCATAACAAATGTATTTTAGGACAGAAATTTGACAAATAAATCCTTATTTAATTGAATACACATCATTATTAAGTTTTATTTCAAAGCCTGCTTTTTTCTGTATATAATATTGCTGTCTGGCATTAATGCAAAAATATGGGGGAACAACCTAACGCCATCGAGGACAGTTTTAACAGCAATAAAATGTTTTAAATGTACTTCTTCTTTACATCTAAATTGCTGTTTGTATGTGAGCCACGTCCAGTCAAAGCAAAGTGTTCGTGTCACCGCCTGCTGCAGCATCCGCCAGCAATGATCTGAGAATGAGCCTCATACAGACATGCAGCACGTTTACGTAAGGCAAAAGCACATCTCAGTTATGTATTAGAAAGCATGGTTTCCACTGAGTTTAAATATATTAATAATTAGCAATGCAAATGACTTGGACAGTGGGCTGTTTAAACCAGGAAACATTGCTGCAGTCAATAGACTCCTCTGCAGCCGCGGCTGCTTTGCCAAACTCGTGTTATACAATGTTGCGTTTGTAAGCCTTAGCCAGTTTCGGCACTGACACGCAACAACCCGCCATCAGTCTTTTCTGCATTTAGCGCCGATTTGCATTTGTCGGTTTGAGCCAATTTTTTTTTTTCCTAGAGTTTAGACTGAGGAGCAGGATGTAGATGCACTTACAATTTAAAGTAACTTGACTGCCTCTGGCTTTTTCTGTCTTCAGCTAACTGATGTTACATAAACACCACTGCATTAACACATTTTTTTCTGTATTTGTTGTACAAGTTTAATACAAAGTTGACCCATCTTCAATCGCAAAAAAATCTAGACAATATGTGTGATGTGTATCTGTAGGTCAGCCGGCATCCCGGTGGCCTATAAAATCTGGCACACACATGATTTGGCTCTAACTGGAAACTTTTGCTCCAATATTAACTGATGAGAGTTGGACTAAAAAAAATGTCCCTTGGTGATTAAAACATGCATTCCTATGGAAACAGTCATTTTCTATGCTTTTTTTTTTTATGTCCACATGGATTTAAAATGTTGTGCAGAGGCTAAAGAGCGATTACAGATTAATGCCTGATGACCAGGACGGGAATGTGACAAACCTATTCTAGCCTTTAGACATCTTATATAACCTTTATTTAACCAGGTAAGTCAGTTGAGAACTGATTCTCATTTACACTGACGACCTGGCCAGGAGGCCGTGCATTCATTCTGCATTCTCATTCATGGCTTATGCCAGCAGCTGCCGCCACATAATTCCTCTGCAGAGGTCAATGGAGGTCAGGCGTTGAAAAGGGCTGCACATGTCCGATTTGTCCTAAAAACGCAACGAAAAGTTAACATTCTTTGTGTTTTAAGCAGATCTAGGTGACACTTTTACACAGAGTATATTTTCTGCAAAACATGTGAATTACAATGTAGATAGTACAACATTAGTACGGTACATACAATGTATGTACTACCTACATCGAGTGATTATTCTGTTATTTTTAGCACCAATTAAAGTTGTTCGTGGTAATTTTTCATTTTAAAGAAGCATCCCGATCATCTATTGATCTAATTTCAAAGTGTTCCCAGTGGTCTTTTAATGATGATGACGCCGTTTTTAGCGGAACTCATAGAACATGTGGTGTTTTCTAGGACATACTTTCTGCAGAGCGACATAACTTCAATAGGAATTCACCTCTGAGTTGTGGGCGGGACCGTTGGCGCAGAGCAATCCCACACCCCCTTGCTTACATGCTCTCCTGCTAGCTCACAGCCTCTCACACTCCCAACCTAACTTTAGATGTGCAACAAAAATGGCAGCAACTTTGATGCTATCCAACCATAGAGTTCAGAGCCAGATCCCACCTCGCACAAGGAAAAAAAAGACATAAATGGATCAAGTGGCCTATTTTCTGTGTATCAATCTTTTTCAAACCGCACACCCAAAACACAATTTACATTGTTTAATGAGTTTGTTCTGGTTTATATTGGATAATCTATAGATATTACACCAAGTTATGTTTCACCACACTGTCAGGGGTTTAGAAACTGCATACAAACCACATTATCAACAGGAAGAGTCCTGCCAAAATGCTTAGAGTACAAAAAGTACTGGAAGTCTTGATGAATTTTTACCCCATAAACTTTTTTTATGTTTTCCTTTTATCTGCTATGCATCTTTTTATAGGATAATAACAATGCAGACCATTCTGTTTCCATGTTGCAGTTCTCATTGCTTTTTTTCTTCTTATTTTCTGCCCT
This sequence comes from Oryzias sinensis, assembly GCA_037389245.1. Taxonomy (NCBI): domain Eukaryota; kingdom Metazoa; phylum Chordata; class Actinopteri; order Beloniformes; family Adrianichthyidae; genus Oryzias; species Oryzias sinensis. The sequence continues at coordinate 11,315,646 of CM074508.1, read as the reverse complement.
TTCCTGCAGTGAGGCTCCATGACAGCATTTCAGAGGAAGGCTTTCATTACCTAGTCTTTGACCTGTGAGTATTCTCTGACACTCGCACACACTGACATTTTATCCATGCCTGCAACAGCACTTTGTTTGTATGCTAACACCTTCTTTCTCCTCTCCTCCTGCTCCCTCCCTCCTCTCCCAGTGTGACAGGAGGGGAGCTTTTTGAAGACATTGTAGCCAGGGAGTACTACAGTGAGGCTGATGCAAGGTAAGCACCTCCTGTGGAGCTGCTGTCATGTTAAATACCCCGTGTTTTTTTATATTTACAAAATATATGAACTAAACAAAAATGAGCAAATATATCAAAGAACCTCACACAGCAGCTAAATGTGCTCCGCTTGGAGAGAAAAAAAAAGTACGACGAAGACTCTTTCTGGTGCTGTTCTGTCTGTTAGCAGCTGCATTAAAGGCTGTACTTTGAACACAAACATTCAGATCCACACGCCTGCTAATCCACACAGTATTGGAATAAATTCAGATAATTTCTTAAGCTGAGCCCGCCCTCTGACCTATTAACTTTACCAGAGTCATGGCATTCACTTAATCCTCAAACAGTGGATTTATACAGATGCAAACTTCAGAGCAGATGAATGTGATGAGGGGTATATTCACCTTCATCCACACCAGAGAAGAGCAAAGGAAGATGGATACATTGGTATTAGCATTTGCTAAATTAACATTGCAATTATAGCATTTTTTTAGAAAAAAAAGTGTGTTTTCAGTTCTTTCTGCCAAATGGCTTCTGGGGTTTTTTTTTGTCTCTTGTGGGAGGAATTGTGGGAAAACCTGTGAAAGGCTCTCGGATATTTCTTTATCCCATTGTTATCCTTTAAATCGCATACAGTACATAAAAAAAACCAAATCAGTCTTTTGTTAAGATCAAATAGTATTTTTTTATTTACGCCAACGTTTTGTCGCTCCGTTGTAAAAGTCGTAGAAATCATGTGAGGATTTTGTTGGGAAGGGCAGGAGCCGACTCTTATCTTCCAATTTTGTCCTCTTCTCTCTCCCTCTGTAGTCACTGCATTAGTCAGATCTTGGAGAGTGTCAATCATATCCACCAGCACGATATTGTGCACAGAGACCTCAAGGTGAGTGGCTGCCCGTTGCCGTGACAACCACACACTCGCACACCTCTGCTCGTGGCCATGGCAACAGCTCCTCTCCGCTTTGTCTTTTTTTTTTTCCTCTCTCTCTGCAGTTTTGCTTGCATCTTTTTTATTCCTCCTCCCTGTGTTGCTTTTTTTTTTTTGTTTTGCCCTCCGTTGCACTATCTGCTCCCACATCTGTCATCCTGTCTGTCCTTGACCAAAGCGCTTTGTGTGTGTCTGCACATGTGGTCAGAGTTGGTGACTCATGAGCACGTGCAGTGGGTTCATCTCTCACCTCTGGCAAGGACTTAAGCAACACACACACTGTTATGGGAGCTATTGTGACATACGCAGGCAGGGCAAGCCCAATGAAGTTGCCAGGACAACTAGTGTGACATCACATCAAGCAACATGGGAGGGCCTTTTTTGTCCTAAATTGCTGATTGGTTCAGATTCAAGGAACACAGGAAGAAAATTAGATTCAAACTGGATTTAAGGTGATAAAATATTACCCAGCAATGACATGCATTGAATGTTGTCTTTTCTCCTGTAAAAGGATGTCTGGACACATGTGCATCTTTTCCATGCCTGCATGTTTCCTGTGTAACAGAAGAGTGCTATTACCTCAAGCGCTGGCTGTCTGATTTGTTGCCCTTTTATCCTGATTGGGCTTTTTACTTTGTCCCTTTATGTCCCACGGCCCAAACAACTGCCATTTAGAACACTAGCACACATCCTGCCTCTCACTAAGTACACTTTCCATTTAGCATTCAGTCTGCAGCGCTGCCTAAATGACTCCCGAGTGGTTTCTATGGCTACGAACCCATGTCCATATATAGTGTTGTGGAGATTCTCAGCCCACCCATCCTTTCCCATGCTCTGTCTCTCCATCACACCTTTACCCCGCCCCCACACAAGCTGTGCTGAATGCATAAAAATATTTCTGAGAAAGAGCTTTATTGAAGAGTGCCTGCAATTATGTGTCTCTCACATTTTCTGATCTCTTGTCCCACATTCTGCTTCACATTTTGCCCGTCAGCCTGAGAACCTGTTGTTGGCCAGTAAAATGAAGGGCGCTGCAGTGAAGCTGGCAGACTTTGGCCTTGCTATTGAGGTGCAAGGAGACCAGCAGGCTTGGTTTGGTAAGAAAACACATATGGTGACATACATCGGTCAGATGCACTGGACTGTTATCTAATCTGAATCTGTTTTATAGCTTGCAGCAAAGTATCACCGTGGACGTCACCACATCTCATGCATCTAAATACAAACTTTTTTCAAATCTTGCTTGAAAAGGCTCCTGCATAGTTCATGCTTAGGTCATTTTGTTTAGCCTAACAGCTGAGCTGACAGTTTTTGGCCGTCTCTCCTGCAGGGTGAAGTGATTAATGGATATTTGCTTGTGATTCCACAGTATCATAATCCACTCTTGCGTAACAGTCCAACAGACCACGGTTATATCAACCATTCATATAACCGCACAACAGCATCCCTTCTCTGCCCCTTAGCTTTTGCCTGTGTTTTCTGTTGGCCAGGGTTTGCCGGCACCCCCGGCTATCTCTCTCCTGAGGTCCTGCGGAAGGATCCCTATGGAAAGCCTGTGGATATTTGGGCATGCGGTGAGTTTGAACTTCACACATTTAGCCGGTGGATGCCAAGGTTTTTGGTAAAGAAACACAAACAAACATTAAATAAATTGAACATGCTTTAAGAAATGTATTAGTCTGTCTTGGGCTGGCCTAAAAGTGTTATACTATGTTCACTGGACATGTGATGCGCATTCAAGAACAGGCTGTGTGCAGGTTCTTGAATGCACTTTTAGCATACAATGTTCACTATGGACTGTCGCTACCCGATACTAGCCTGTGTACCTACAGTTGGAAGAGGCTTAGAGGGAAATGTGGAAGCAGTGTAAATCTTGCCCCAGGCTTTTTTTTCCCACAACTCTTTCCGATAAATGAAAGACTTTGTGTCATATAAGCAGAGCACAAACTGCAATTACTAATGTCTCCTGCATGATCAATTTTCCAATGGTTGGCACTTCCGTGTAATTAAAAAGATGCTACCCATTCTACCAAATCCGGGTCCCTGATTGGTCAAAGTTCAACTGGTTTTACTGTCAAAGGCGCTCAATGGCCGCTGGGTTTGCCTAAAAACGGACTTAAAACTTGCCTAGCTAGCACTGCATGAACGCGAGAGTATCCAGACGTACTGTGCATTCACCTATAAGGGCAATTATGACTAAGGCCTTAGATCTGTCATAGTTTCACTCCCCATTTTAGGTGTCTCTGTTTTCACTTTCTATTTTAGATAAAAACACAAAAGGTCTGATGCAGAGTAACTATAAATGTGATGCAACACAGTTTAAACGATAGTTTTAGATTGACTAATGAGCTAATATAGAACATTTGGGAACATTCCATCCTCTCTCTGAGCTAATTGTGCCCTTAACTATCAATAATTTGAAGTTTCAGTTCTTCAAAAGAGCTGCATTTGTGACAAACCAATTGTTATTATGCTTCCTTTGCTGTGCAGCACATGTGATGGTTTTGTAACGAGACTTTTTTTCTCGGCCCTCTGCTCTTTCAGGTGTTATTCTCTATATCTTGTTAGTTGGATATCCTCCATTCTGGGATGAAGATCAACACAAACTCTATCAGCAGATCAAAGCAGGGGCATACGATGTAAGTGTGTTGTATGTGTGTGTGTGGGGGGGGGGGCAGTCCAGAGGTTTGCTAAGCACTTTTTGAATGTTTAATAGTCTCCAATTGAGATTTGGTCCAATGCTATTGATCCAATCAGAGCTTTCCTGACGCATTGCAGTAGGGATTTGTGTGTGTGTGTTAAAGAGGGAAAAGGAGACGTTCTGTGGCAGTTTTCTTGTTGATTTTTGTTCTTCTACGCTCTTTAAATGTAGTCTCAGGTTTTTCAATGCAAAGGACAACAAAGTACCCTTAAACTTGTGGCAAAGAACTGGCCACAAACTCACAGATTTAGGACTTCACGAATCAATTTCAACGGTTTCTTTCCATGTTTTCACATTTTCCCATGTTCCCAGTTTCCTTCCCCAGAGTGGGACACGGTGACTCCAGAAGCAAAGAATCTGATCAATCAAATGTTGACCATTAATCCAGCAAAGAGAATTACTGCTGAACAAGCCCTCAAACACCCATGGGTCTGCGTAAGTATCCACCACGTTCAAACTCAGACTTTCTTTTAGCCAATTCTTTTAATTAAAGAGCTGTGTCATGATTTTGAATGGCGTGCCACTTCAAAAAGTATGTTTGCAAAAAGCATCCTGTAATATTCTGCTATGATGTACTGTGGTTCTGTTCCCCTGCAGCACCGCTCTACAGTGGCATCCATGATGCACAGACAGGAAACTGTGGAATGTCTCCGTAAATTCAACGCGCGCAGAAAGCTCAAGGTTAGCAGTCCTAAAATGTACCCTCCTCTTCCTTTTTCACTCGTCAACAGTATCACTTATCTCGAAGATTATTTTTATGCACTTATTCTGCAAAAATAAATACATAAACATAATTTTTAAAAGATTTCTACAATTAGAGTATAATTGAACTAATGGAAAGTCTGTGATCAAAATGACTTTTTGTCATGACGTGTCTGGAGGAAAAAAAAGCTAGATGTGGGCGGGACTGTTGGTGTAGAGCACTTCCCCTCCACGTTGCTGAGAGCTCTGTTTAGACGATGGTCACATTTGCCCCAATGCCACCGCTTGGTGAACTAAATGCAAGTTTTTCAGCAAAATCAGCAGGTGGCATTTTTACAGGCAGCACTGCAGCCACTGAGGTTTTAAGAAAAGTTCAAATTAAAACTCAATCATTCAAAAGTCATCATGGCGTTGATAGCACCACAGTGACGAAGACCTGTGTGTTGATGAGCTGCGGTTGATGCTGAGAAGAATATGAAGAAGACAGAACATTTTGCTTTCTTGTGTTCCATAAATGTGTAAATTGAAAAGATTATAATGTGTGCTCAGAATCTGGGTCGCAAATGAGCAGCTTTGCAGAATGGCCCGCTTTCTATATATCCCCCGGCTACTAGGAGGCCGGTGGCACTTGATTTGAACAGCCGCCCCGGAGACATTTACACATCGTCCAGTCAGAGCTGCTGCTGGCCGGCGATCTGGCTGCCACCACCCTGTGCCTGTTGCCTGATTTTGTAAAAGAGTCATCCCTGACTGACTCCCACCATCTGCATTCATGACCACGCCAAAGTTTTTCAAAAATAATCAGGCGGCGGCAGCTAATCTTGAAGAATCTGCTGATGCCTCCCCATGGCGCAGTGGCAGTTGTATATGTGACCGTAGCATTAGGCGGAGGGAGCTTTTAGCCTGCGCAAGGTATTTTTCTATGTAACAAATAAGATTTTTTTTCAACCTTTTTTTTGTCAGCTCCTAACTCACAAATATTTAAAATAAACAAATACTCAGAAATGCAATTTTGAGCTTAATTTTCTTTATATATGTCCTTCATAATCAGAAAAATGCTACAAGAACATGCCAAAAACACCAAAACACATGGATTTAAATACTGATTTCATATAAAAAGGCAACATTTCCATTGTTGCTAAGGTGTTTAAAACCTAAAAAAATGTGATTTTAATCAGGTGCAATTGTCAAATCACATATTTTTTTTAGTCTGTTAGATAAGCTGTATTTAAACTGACTTATTCAGTTTTGAACATCTGCATTTTCCAAAAGCATTGATTGCTGAGAACCCGTCCCCTCTCCTGTATGAAGCAATATTCCGATACTTGGAGTTCTGGCCACGTCTCGTTGCTGTGGTTTGGATTCACAGCTACACATGCAAACTAATGGATGGATCAAGCAGCAGCTCTTCTTCACAGTATTTAACTGAATATGCATGGAGGAATGTCTGACAGGACTTAAAGATACAAAAGCGGAAATTTGGTAAATCTTTCAAAGTTCAGCACTTTAGAAATGAGACTTAGAAGAAAAAATCTCCAGCTGCAGCAGTATTTGATAATTTTCCTGTAAATGAAATCCAAAACTCTCTGCAGGAGTAGCTGGTCTTTGTAAAGCACAACAAAGCTCTTTGCTCTCCCTCTCATCCTGCTTTCCTCCTTCCTCTCCCAGGGAGCCATTCTCACCACCATGCTGGTGTCCAGAAACTTCTCAGGTGGGTGTACCCTTCGCCCTCAGCCTCCCACTTAGCACATGCAGAGGGAGTGGAGGAAGGAGAGTGGATAGTCCTCTGCACCTCTTCTAACCCCCTCACCACATGCACACTCACCCACTCGTCCTCAGAATAACAATTGGTTTTTGTGTGTGCACAGGAGTTTGCTTGTTTGCAGCATTAAACTGAAGTAAAGAGCGATGTTCCTCTTGTGTTCAACCAGAAATTACTTTTTTTTATTGATGGAATATATAAATACAAATGTATGTTTACAGTTTAAAAATGTGATGTTCTGTTGTCTATCTGTTGTTTGTAGTTGCGTCCTTGTCCATACTAATGTATCTCTCCTTTTGTGTGTTTGTGTGTGATCTTCTTCCCTGTGAGTGTGGAGCATTTGCATGTTTGAGAGAAGGAAGCCTCGACTTGTATTAGGTTTCTTTAATTTGGGCTATTGTGGTGTTTTATAAAGGTGACTTAAGATTTTGTGTTTGTTTTTTTATATTCTGTTTTCCCACCACTCAGAGTAACTTGCATTCCCCAAAGTGGTACTCTGTCTACCAGTAATTGGTCTAGAGGTTAAAAAAAAGTTCAACCCTGGGCCTAGCAATCCACAGGGGTGCTAATCTTTGCCTTAGCCCCTCCTTCCTTCAAATGATGGATGCACCCGGGCTGTAGCCAGCACCCCCTGTAGTTTTCTTGGCCCACCACTGAACACCGTGAGACAGGCCTGCCTATTTTGTATAGCTCCTCCCAACTTTAGCGTTTCTGTCCAATAGTGGGCCGGCAGCATACCAACTCTGCTGCTGCCGCCTCCTCCACGGCCTCACTGGCTCAGGAAGGTACGTCCCGGAAGACACGCCCATCCACTTCCTCTTCACACACTCACCTCCATCATGGGTCCATGGTACAGGGCGGGGCCCATTACTCTTCTCTCCAACGTCCTGCATGCAGCCTCTGCCAGCTTCCTCCTCATTTACATAAATATATGCATGCATACTTATTTTCTGTCATTTAGGATTTTGCTTCAAAGCAAAAACTCCTTCAGTAATTTACTTAGTTTAGCTTCTGCCAAACACACTTTTACCTTTAAACTGCCATTCATCTTCAGTCACGCTCAACATTTCATTCTCCACATCACCTTTAGAACGCTCCATCAGACTTCCAACTGAACTCATACGCCCACCATGTGCCCCCTCCCCTCGAGCCAGTAGGCACAGGGCGACTGAGGCAGGGGACGAGGAGGGGCTTGTATCCTGAGGGCGGGAAACTGACACTGCAGGGGCCGGCAAGAGCTGGGTTGGCGTGCTGCCATCGTCAGACCTGGGTCAGGTTGGAGGACGGAGGCAGGGAGAGGGTTTGAATAAGACGGAGGAATGAAGGGCTTTTTTTCAAATCAAGCAACCCTCTTTGGAATGGAGGCGTCCCGCGTCTCATTCCCTGTCGAGGCCTGGTTCAGTACTTTCAAAGATCCATTGAAAGTAGTGAAAACAGGCTCTTCTCTCCTCCTGCCAAGTGGAGGTGGTGACCAAGGTCTGCGATTCCAACGGTGGCTCCATGGATTGTGAACATTAGAAAGACAATGTGGAGCAGACTGGATTCTTTGTCATCCTTTAGACAAAATAATCTTCCCTGCTCTACAGCGTGCTTAGATGTCTCCATAGCTCCTTTTTAGGGAACTCTAACAAGAGATGACCTAGATCCTTACAGCTCCAGAAGATGAGGTGTGTGTGTGTGAATGCTGTGATGAGATTCAGGTTGTGTGTGGTGCTTTGATTGTCAGCTAAAGCCCTCCAAATGCGGGCTTCCTCTGAGACTGGACCAAGTTGTAAGTTTCTGTAAATATCATGTGTGCCATCATTACAGCCTAGTCTCCTTTTTTATTTTTATTTTTAAACTCATCTAGGTCTGGTTTTATTTTCTTTGGCTTATTGTCATTCAGATGTCACTCATCACTGCAAAAAATCCAGCACTTTACTACAACCGCTTCTTTGCACTTTTTAAAGTTTGGTGAAGGCAAGGCTTGTGTTTCTGTTCTTCCAATGACTTCTCAGTACAACGTGTGGGGTGTGCTCATATGCAGTATTTCTGTATGTTTCTCAAAGGTTGTTTGTCTTGCTGCCTCTTGCATGTGGGTGACCTGTGCAGTGGAATTCTAAAAAGATTCTGGGGAGATGCACATTCAGATGCTCCATTTGATCTTTAGCAAGCTGTTGCACCTTCTTCCTAAAGTTGGTCTCCTTAAGAAGTCACATGACTTCAAAGCGCACATGAATGAGGCATCTCCACTGTCACACAGCAGGCGATTGGAAGAGTCATTTTGATGAAGAGCAGATGCTTATGCTCTGATTAATCAGTATTTCTATTCCTAATTTAAAAAAACTGAACAGTTTCTCTGTCATCATGTTTATTTTCCTTTGGATGCTGCATGGCCAGGCCAAGATAAACGCTACATTTCAACCAAGATCAGGGAGCATGAGTTGTCACTTCATATTGTTTGCTGAAGTAAATGCTCTGGCCCTTATCTCTGCTCTGTTGTGGTCAAATGTTGAGCCCTTTCTTGCAACCCTCCCCCTTCTCCCCCCCCCCCTCTCAGTTCATTGTAGAAGGTAAGAAACACAAGATAAGGGGTTTGGGAACCTGTGTGTTTGTGTCGGTAGAAAACAAGCGAAATGGGAGCTAGGGGGAGTTGAGAGCTTTAGACTGACAGGAAACGGACTGGAGCCCTTAACGGAAATCGATGATTTACATTAACCTATCTCAGCACCGTCGGTCCTGGCGGCAGAGCGAATCTGACCAGAACTCTTTCTCCATCTGCTGGGGTCTTCCAGACAGGAAATAGGTTGAGGAAGTTTACTTTGCTCTCAGGTTTCCTTTTTATCCCCAGATGGCAGTGAAGGGTCTAAGATGTGAATGGGTTCTGCAGGGTGTAGCAACCTTTTCAGCCGCTTGAAAGTGGCACAAGAAATCCATTAAAAGCATGTGATTCTGTGGAAACATCCAGGCTTACTTTGTCACAAAAGCCGAGTTAATGGAGTTTGATAGATATAGCAAAGCACAGATCCAGGTTTGAGAATTGCGTAGATCGGCCAGGATGCTCTCCTCAACCATAACACTCAGTTTTCTACCCGTTTCTCTTCCTTTCTCTCTTTATTTTCACAGCATGCAAAAGTTTACTCAACAAGAAGTCGGATTCTGCCAAGGTAAGGCTGTCAAACATCTCTTTGAGATCTGCCTTTTTCTAACTTTGTTTACCTCACTGTCTTTTATTTTAAGCTGTGTTAAGGATTTTCTTTTTACAAATTCATTTGTGTGCCTTAAGAGTCACGATCCCTTTTTCTCTACCACAAATTTCAGAAACACTGGTTCTAACTTCCTTTTCTCAACTTTTAGTCAGTCTTGCGTCTGCTGGGGGTTTGTTCGGTCTGAGTCAGATGTGAGTTGCTCTCTTTCCGAGCAGCCTCTCATCTCTCCGCACTCTCTTCCTCCCGCTTCCCTGTCCATCTCCTCTGCCTCAGGGGTATCACTGTGTAGTTAAGTGGCACAGGCATAGAGGGTTAGTGAGGCAGTAAAAAGGATGATCTAGAGGCCATTCTTTGGCGCTCACCCCCTCATTTATCCTGTTTAGCTGTCAACAGGCCGGGAGCCGTAGACAACATTAGCCCTGTCCCGAAAAAAAGAAAGGGAAAATAAAAAAGCGTGTAATTGGAATGTCTGTTTGTGTAGCTTTTGTGTTTCACTTTGAGTGTTTGCGTTTTTATCCCAGCCTTCTACCAACAACAGTAAGAACAGTATAGTGAGCGCCATCAATGCCCTGAAAGACACCAACATGGCAACCAACGCCCAGATGGTACAGTAGTCCGCCGCAGTGCCAGTCCCCCGCCCCGCAACTCCACCCAACCTCCCGAGTCGATGCATCATAGCTTGATGTACCTCATCCTCATCATCTTAGCTGCTGCTTTTAAGTTTTCATTATGCCATTCGGGAGGTGTTGCACTCCATCATTCCCCATCCAATCGGTCCCTGGCGATAACTCATAATTCTGAATAACTGAGTGGAAGTTCAGGCAGTACATGTGCATCCGGGAAGACTTTAAAGTGGCATGAAGTTGTGGGAGGATTACACGTGAAGAAAAAATGTTGGCACCCCTCTGCGAATGGCAGAAAAAACCTCGCAATAGGCAGTATAAAGAATGAATACAGTAATATTTAAAGATGTTACTCAGAATCAATGAAAATCAGATCTTGAATTGCTTCAAAGGATGGCCAACATGTTTTTCCACACGTTTTCCCCCTAAAGTAGCTCTGAAAGCTATCTAGGTCTTGTTTAGAGCACTAAGATTAGTCTAATTGAGCAGTGTTGACTCTTGAATTGTTGTGATGTCCTTTAAACTCATGCATTCTGAATAACATCCTTTACATCCCGTAACTGACCGGGTATTTTTTTTTAAATCCTTTTTATCTTGATGTCATTCTTTTTAACCTGGAAGTTGACCCCGCCTATCGCTCTAACCTGTTTGTTTTCATCACCATTTGCTCATGCTGCCAAACGTAATCCTTCCCTTTCAGCCATCCAGCATGTTTTCTTGTTGTGATGCTTTTTTTTTGGCATGCGTTGAATCACATTTGGTAGTGTGGTTGGATTAAAAAGTTCCACTTGAGTGCATTTCAACTGGTGATTCGGGTCCCCAAATTAGCTTTTGTGAATGACTGTGCTTGGTGCCAAATATTGACAATTAAAATGTCTTTCTCCATTTCTATGAATTTTTTGGAGCAAACTCCATGTATGTTTTGCATATAATGGAGGTTTTGTATACGTTTATTTCCTTTCAATACATGTTAGACACTTCATAGGTCATAATATAACAGCTGTATAAGAAGGAAAATGCACTACATTATGCCTTAGTCACAACTGCTCTTACAGGTGGATACAGGCGAAGAAATTTTAAGATCAGAGACAACTCGCTGAGCTTGTAGTTCTAAAATGGTTTTACACTTTTTTTTCTGACGTGGACGCTGCGGGCTACAGGTCATACTTGTGCATCATTTAGGGATAACACTGCGCACGGGTTAGTTCAGTTCAAGTGAAAAGTGCACGTCACGTGCGTGCAGCCGCACTTTTAAAAATAAGGAAATAAGACAGTATGAAGTTTGTCTGGACGTCCTATGGGCACTTGAGTATCAACCCCTCACCCCATGCGTGCAGCATTTGTGCGTGGTCAGTAAGGAGCCAGTATGTGCGCCTTACTTATGACTAGAGTCCTGCACTGAATGACAACATCACCCATTTATCATAAGTGGCTGCAACTTGCATCATCCTTAAAAACACTTCACAGTACGCTTACCAAACGCTAGACAGTCGTATGTTCCATGTTCATGGCGTCTCTTAAGGTGGTTGCATGAACCTCAAGTTAACTGCAAGACCCACCTGCACTCCCCTTAAGATGCAGCCACTCCTCTCCACGACCCTCTACGGGCCTGGACCACCCAAGAACCAGCAGCAGTGCATGTGACTCGGGCATTAAGGAAATAGTCTGCGTTTTGAAGGAGCGGGCAGATAATAAAGCATGGTCAGGATGAGACTCAATCAAAGAACATGGACCAAGTTGAAAATCCAGTTGAGAGGCGCTGTTCTTAAAGCTGAGACTGGAGCTGACTCCTCTTTGCTTCTGCAGGAGTCTCAGAGCACAGTGGTGCACAACCCTCCAGATGGAGTCAAGGTGATGTTATTTTCTCTCTGCTAGTTTGACCCTGTTGGGTGACATCACAGATCTGTTCCCTATTGACTCCCTCTCCTCCCCTTTGCGCTTTAGGGATCAACAGAGAGCAACGCCACCAATGACGAGGAGGAAATGAAAGGTAGGAAAGGTACTCGCGTACTTTGTTCCCTATTTCCCATCCTTATCCGCGCTCTCTTTCTGTGTGCATTCGCCTGTCGTGATTCGGCAGCTGTGCTGAGACACAACACATGGCTGCCACACTCTTGACCGTGTGCTTGTCGCGTGTGGATGTGCGCTGGTATTTATCGTGAGTCTGGCTGCATTTTGTGTGTGTGTTCTAGCGGACAGTTCGGCGCTGAGTCAGAGCAGCGCTGCAGAGGAGATGCCTCCACTTCTTCCCTCACCTCAAAGCTCACCTGCCAGTAAGTTTATCCATGGCAACCAAAAGCTTTACGGTCTCCCCCCTCCCCGCGGCAAGGACCTAACACCACCACCCATCCCTCACTCCCAACCTGGCTTCTTAAAGACATTGGCAATGATTTCTTTACATTATTATAACACTTCCCTGCCAAGCCTTTGTTGTTGTTTTTTTTTTTAGGGTTCCCACTGGGTTTGGATTTATGCAATATTGAACATTCATTTTATGTTTTGGCTTGTTTACTTTTGCTTTAAGCAAAAGGAAGTTCAGATAAAGGTGGAGCATTGCAGGGAAAGGCTTTTGGAAACACATCTTTTTGAATTCTAAAGATCTGGGAACAGGAGAATCTCTCCAGACAGAAGAGCAGAACAAAAAAACTGTTCACTTTTAGAGGTGTTTTGTTTTTTGTCAGCATACATTTCCTCCACTTTTATTATAATGTTGTTGGATCTGCATATTCACACTAGAGTGAGAATATTTGCGGATATTTCCTAAATAAATTTGTGAATCCTAAAGGACCAAGGCTATTTCGAGTCAGACATTAGTCTTCGTAGTTAGGATGATCAGGTTTTTTTTTTAGCAAAAAAAAAAAAAAAACGTGCTCATGAAACTGGTACGAAACTATTGAGGCTTATGCTATAAATAATGATAATATTCCAATAAAACATATTATACAAAAACCCCAAGCAGTCTTTAAGAAAAATCTCTGTGATTAGCAAGTTAGTTTTTCCCACATTTTACAAACCTGTAGGGTTTCACAGGCATTTAGTACCAGATTTCCCTTTATGTGTGAAAACTGATTTGATCAAATCGGATACAAACATTATCTTTGAATCTAAATTACCATAGTAATCTTTGGGGGTTGCATTCAGGTGATAGATTATGGCTGGTAAAACAAAGCAGACAGCCCGTCACCTCCTCCTCCTCTTCCTTCTACAAAGCCGATAGTCACGTTTCCACGACGAGCTGCTCCGCCCACAGTCTGTGCAGTAATGTCAGAATCCGGTGTTTTACTGACCCAGTGGTTATCCACTTTTTCTAACAAACCAGATCAGTTTTAAATGGAATTCGTCCACGCTGCACCTTGATTTTACTGCACCCATCATCCTTTGCAGTCCTGAAAAACTAAGTGTAGTTGCTGTCATTTTAAGTTTTGACATCCCATTGGTCAGCAGCTGTTCTTTGTTTTTGTTCTAACTGAGGGGGAAAAGCTTTTTTGTTGTTTTTTTTTTAAATCTGTAAAGATGTTTGCAGTTAGTCAGTGAAAGCGTCCAGCGTGGCAACAGTCTGATCAAAATAGAGATCATACCTTAAGGGGTGTCATTGTGGAGGACCATTGAACACAATCATACATGAGGAACAGGCAGCTGACACACAGTGAGACAGACCATTGACTGTATGTGAGAACTGGACTGAGTGACCCTTCGACTTCCAAACAGGAAGTACCCTGTAGTCCCAAAAACCAATAGGCTTGTATTGAGAAATAAACAACTATTACTCGGTCATTCTTTTCGTCAGAATAAACTCTTGCTCTGATGTTCTTCCTTATCCTAATTTTTCTTTGTGGTCACACATCGAACGTTCAAAATGTTTTTTCGACAGATTTCATGTAGCCTGCATTCAGTGGAAGGGGTGTGGACTTCAAACAAGCTCATTCCTGATCCTGAATGGCCAAAGCGGTTGCCATGGAAACTTTGACTCAGACAGATTTGGACCTATCACTACTTGCTGACAATTTCTGGTTCCAACATGGCGACAGCTGTAACGAGGAAAAATGGCGACGGAATTGACTTTGTTTGGTTGGAGCCGGAAGTTGGTCGTTTTTTTCTATGAGTGACGTCCCACTTTTGAGTCTATTTTTGTTGTTTGTTTTGAACCTTTTAGTCACTTTGTTCCCAGATCTCATCATTCTCTCTGTGAGCTGCAAAACCATAGATTGCAGATGGTTAGTCACAGCTGTTTCAGCCTTTAGATCAGCCAAAAACATCAGGGGTTTTTTGTCTTCCTTTGGTAGATTAGGATCTATTTTCAAGTCAATAAGGGCCACTGTGGGAACCCTGAAATGTGTGTGCGTGTGTTTTTGCGTGTGTTTGTTGGTGCCAACTGCACCTCTCTCCTTGTCGTCCTAACCTGCAGCCCCAGCTGAAGAACTGGCTCACCCAAACCGGCCTCCGGGTCTGACTTTACTGAACAATTCCCTCCATAGAGCATCGTGGGGGGTTTTTTCCCTTCATGCATTCATCTCATATTTCCTTCTTTAAGCCTTCAGCAGGATGGTTCTTCGATGGCTTCCATCAATGCTCCTCCTTCCACTATGACTGCAGGACTTTGCTAACATACTTTGAGGGAGAGTCAACAATACTCTTCACTCCCTTCCTGTTTTTCCCCTCAGCTTCCTTCCTGAACACGCGGTTTCCCCACAGGCATCGTGTGAGCTAATAACCAGGGATGGCTTCGATCTGTTCTTTGCTTGATGTTCATCAGAGGAAGCCTTGTTAATGTGTTTGAGCGTTAAGGGTGAAGACGCTGGCATTACTTCAATTCCACGTCCATTTTCTATTCCTCTCATCTCTCACCTACATTCCTCCTCTGAAATCTCTCCCTTTCCTGTTTTACTGCATGAACCGTTTGCATTTTGTGTGTGGCTCATCCATTTTTTCTTTTTTCTGTTGTCCATCCATGTGTTTGCTGACCATCCATTGTGTGTTTCAGTTCCACCGCATGACGTAAAGCGCATGGCATGGAACAGCACAGTCAACAGCTCCTGTCCCGACTCTGACCACTCACAGTCCTCAGTTGTTGCTGCTCCACTAGGGAGCAACGCTGTCGCTGCTAAAAGCAACACTAAGCCGAGTAAGACCACATCTGCACTTACTAACCAGCTTTCCCTGTTTTCTTCTCACTGTAGCTCGCCCAAGGCTTTCCTCTCTGAATGACATCTATTAAATGAGCTGTGGTTGAGTTTAACAACAAAAATCCAGCTCTGGTCTCCAAAACAGGAAGTGTTGACCTTAATATTGGCCGTTACTCTTACTGTCCTGGCCTTTACGTGCATCTATAGCACATGGATTTTGTTAAGAGATTATGTAAAAACAAGCAGCTTTACTTTTATTTGGAATTTTGACCCCATTTTCCATGTAAATAGTGTAGTGGGTCCATTCTAGCCTCTTAGGTTTTTGTTTTTGGAGGTTTCTACCTCAAAACTCACATCTTAATGTTTTTTTTCTTCCCTGCAGCAGCCAAAGCAGATGAAACAGCTCTTTATCAAACTGATAGAGCCATCCAGGTTGATTTCTCACCACCACAAAGTCTGACTTCACCCGTTAGGGAAAAAAGACACTGATTTGTTTTTATGTTATTGTTACTGTTATGAAAATATAAATGAACTGTTGTTACTTTGGCAGTAGTAAATCAGGATGGTATGAAATAGTTTATAACTTTTGAAAAAGGTTCTTTTTAAAATAAGACACTCTGTGCCACTCATCACAATGCAGCAAATGTATTAGTAGTGTAATGTCAACAGTGATAAAGAAAAAAAAACTTTATTGTTTCTGATGCAGAAAATTAAGAATCTAACACACTAAAAGTAAATCTGAGCTAATTAAGTGACCCCTGCTGCATTCTTCAAACTATACGACGCACTTTAAATCTTTAAATATGTTCAATTGTAGATGATGGTTCGCCTTATAATCCGGTGCTCTGAACTGTGAATTCTGGTTGTGCTTACTGACCTCAAACGTATTGTCTGGGTTACACGGAGATCAAAACCCTGTCTTGTTTTTTGGCACGCCTCTGGTAAACCACTAAGAGTCTGAGAGTTCCAGCTACCATGTTCTGCAACATGGTGGAGTGATTAGGACTGTCTATTAGCGGTTTGTGAATGAGTCGGATAAAGTTTGAGTGGACTTACTTTACTTTTTAAATACATTTTTATATTCTTTAATCGGAGAGTCACGTAAAAGAGCCACATGTGGCTTCGGAGCCTCAGGTTTCAGACCCCTGGACTAAAGGTTCCAGGTAGCCTAAACATGCAGAAAAACGCAATAATCCGCTGCTGCCGTTCGTAATGTCTGTTTAAACTGTGGATGTTAACGCTGTGTCTGAAAGGTGCTTCGTCAGTTTCATGTGTTGTCCTAACTCTCATATTGATGCTTTGTCTTGATGGCTTGGCGTGAGTGAAGCCGGAAGAGGCTTCTTTAATTTTTTAATTTAAAAAGGATTTGTTTTTTGTGCTTTAGATTAGCGTTAGATTTGGTCTGGTTTTTGTAACAAAGCAAACTTGTTACATTTAGAAAGGTTACAGCTCATAAAAACATTTCTTTTCTCCTAGTTTTACAGTTGGGTTTTGTTTTTCCTGGTGACATGATTCTGTTTTAAAGAACAAACATAAAAAATCTTTTAAACTACATCAAATTTGATGTGAAATAAATAAAAATGCATTTTGTCTTTTGGTGAAGCCTTTTTTTTTCTTTCTCTGAAGTTCATGCTAATCCAGTGAATAATGGTGGCACAGTGAGGGAAAACCTGTGCTCTGTTGTCATGGCGATCATTTTGCAGGCTTCCTACGTCTCTATCAGTTGATGAGAGCAGAGAGGCTGGCGATTTGCCCTTTCCCTGAAGATTTTGGTCAGACTAAGCTGTGGTATTTACAGGAAGAAACAGTGTCTGTGTTGAAGGCACTGACGTAGCTGGAGGTCAAAGAGGAGCTTTGTGAAGGAATCGGCGGGGTGGAGAAAGTGGTTAGATTGGTGACCTGTCTCCCTCTTTGTCTCTGTTTTGTGGTTTCTGCAGCTCGTAAACAAGAGATCATTAAGATAACAGAGCAGCTGATCGAAGCCATCAACAATGGAGACTTTGAAGCTTACACGTGAGTTAATGCTGTTCCTGAAAACTCCACACACGCCAGGCGCCATAGGAACTGTAATAACGACAGGTGGTTTCGTTTTTGTTCTTTCCAGGAGGATTTGTGATCCCGGCCTCACCTCGTTTGAACCGGAGGCTCTGGGAAACCTGGTGGAGGGCATGGACTTCCACAAGTTCTACTTTGAGAACTGTGAGGCTTTGATTGCTTTGCATTGCACTGTTTGTCGTGCTACGTTCACACAGGCTCAGAAACGGCCACTTCCCAAGAAAAGTCTACGTAAGCGCACGTATATGTGCGCTTTAGGCTTCTGTGTTCAGAAGTCTCATGTTCACACACAGCTACTAAGGTTTTAAGTCCATTTTTTTTAGCTGTTCGTACAAAACGCGCGTGTTCAAAATGTGGTCATGAAGGAAATTACTAATTGCAGTTTGTTCCCAGATGGAATTATGTGACATATAAATCGGAATAGAAAGATTCACAAAGTTTGCACCATTTTGCACGGAGCCTCCTGTAACTGTGAGAACATGTGGTAGTAGTATCGGGTAGCAACAGTCCAGTATAAACATTAAAAACACTTTTCAGCGCGTTATTGAACACACATCACGCGCCTGTTGTCAACGTAGCATTAGGTGACATGAGCGGTGATACCTTTAGAGAAACGGAGCAGAATGCACCTTCTGTCTGCTACAATTTACAACTCTTTCATTTTACATTTCAGCTAAATATGATTCTCTTTGTTAAAATCATTTATTTTAGATATTTTACCCAGGTGTCGGTTATTTTTATTTTTTGCGCTTTAACCGTTTCTACATGCAGCTGCTTTCGTGTCCTTTTCTCTAGTGCTGAGCAAGAACAGCAAACCTGTGCACACCACCCTCCTCAACCCCCACGTGCACCTGATCGGCGAGGACGCCGCCTGCATAGCCTACATCCGGCTCACTCAATTTGTGGATTCCATGGGCCGCCCTCGTTCCAGCCAATCAGAGGAGACCAGGGTGTGGCATCGCCGTGACGGGAAGTGGCTGAACGTGCACTTTCACTGCTCAGGAGCGCCTGCTGCACCCCTCCAGTGATCCGGTATGAGCTCCAACAGTAGAGGATAGGTTCCTCAGAAGAGGCAGCTTCTCAGGTTTTCTCTGGTTTGGCGGCTCTAAATTCGGGAAACTTTTTGTTGCTACATCATCAAATCTTGAGCTTTGAGATCAAATGATGAAACCTGACAGCAGATCAGGATTTTCATCAGAAACATGCTACACATATACAGACATAAACACTGAACTCTATTTGAAGCCTTTTTTTGAGCCCCTGCAGTCCTGTTAGGCCGTAAAATACCAAAAATCAATTCTTTGACTTCCAAATTGAAGCACTTAAAGTCAAAGTTACTGGATTTGTTTTTTTTTTTTTTAACAAATTATTGCTGGGAGGAATTTGTATTCCAACCTGCCTGCACTCACTCCTTCACTTCTTTTCCACACTCTCCATTTCTCTGGCCTGTTGACCCTAGATATTTCAAATCCTCCCTGTAACCTCACTCTTCCACTTGGGTCCTTCTCATTCACAAACATGTAGTCCATTTTGCTGCAGCTAACCTTCATTCCTGTCCTTTCCAGGACAAACCTCCACCTCTCTAGCTTCTCATCCACCCTGCTACAAATCACAGTATCATCTGCAAACATCATAGCCCATGGTCATTCTTCTGTCCATCACCATTGCAAACAGGAAGGGACTCAGAGCTGATCCCCGATGTAATCCCACCTCCACCTTGAACTCCTCTGTCATCCCTACAGCACACTTCACCACTGGCTTACAGCCCTCATACCTGTCCTGCACTGCTCTAACATATTTATCTGTCACTCCAGACTTCCTCATACTGTACCACAGTTCATCTCTGGGTACCCTACAAAGACACAGTGTAGCTCTCTCTGACCTTCTCTGTACATCTATATCAGCTTCCTCAAAGCAAATATTGCATCTGTAGAGCTCTGTTTTGGCATAAAACCATACTGCTGCTCACAAATGTTCACTTCTGCTCTTTGTCTAGTTTCAACTACTATTTCCCAAAACTCCATCATATGGCTCATCAGCTTTATTGCATTTAGCAACCCAGTCAAAAAGTCCGCCTTCCCCGTTGCTGACAATTCTCCGTTTAGATGCTCTCCCGCTAGCTTACAGCGCCTCACACCACCAACCTAACATCAACGGTGCAACAAAAACACGGCGAGCAATTCTGGAGCGATCCAGCTCAGATGAGGAAAAGCAAAGATGCTCCAAGAACATGTTAAAAACACAATTTCCATCAGAGCGACTCTTTAAAACTTACTGTTGTCGGGGCTCAACTTTACTGCTAGTTGAAAGATGAAGTTGGAGGAAATCCATCATTTTCCTGATTTGCTTCCTGAATTTATCAGAAAACGCCTCACTCATTTGATGCCTGACCTTCTCTTCTTTAATATACTGCAGAAAAGAAAAGCTTTAAGTAGTTTTAAAGCTCTTTCTAAAAGAGAAATATGACAAATATCAGAAGAAGGTGAAGCTGCCTCAGTTAGCTTAATTACTCTTCTTGTTGAGGTATTTCATTAGTAATGACCCCTCTTTGTTCCCCGCAGCGGTCTGGAGCCTCCAGTCTACGGGAGTGTGTGTTTTGGGGGCAGATTTTCAGCAAGCGTGTTTAAGAGGCCCGTCCTCTGCGTGGATTGGCTCATGCCAGGAGCCCGGCCAGGCAAGATCGCGTCCCTCTCCGTGTTACCAACCAATCTTGTCCCTCCTATGACCTGATGGGGGCAGGCTGATTCCAAGAACCCTGCCCCCCCCATGGGATGATGCATGCATCTGGCGCCTGATTGGAGGGCGCACCTTTGCCCTCTGTCCCTCCCCTGGCAGCCATCTTTTTCTGCCCGCGCAAGATGAGACATCCTGGGGGAGGAGAGGATTTACAGTTGAGCTTGTAACAGTTTATGAGTATGAGTTATGAATATACTGTGTAAATTATGACTAGATGTTCAACCCACCAAAACCCAACCTAGCATTTATTACCATCTGATAAGGAAAGGGAGCAGAGAATGTGAAGTTGTTTCTGGACTCGTTTAGGGATTACCTGGTAGACGGTGTTCTGCTTTATCTGGATGACGAAGGGAAATCTTCCTCAAGTGAATTAAAGAGGGAAAGTGATGGAGTCTGCTCCATCACCAGAAACTTGACAACATGAAGCACCAAAGTGTAGAACTTTAGGCTTTTTACGTGTTTGTGTATTTTGTTTTGCGACAGAACGGAGATGTGGTTGTGGGATTTGGTCATCCGACGTTGGGTTCCGTGTTTTTTTGTTCTTTTTTTCTTTTGTTTTTTTATTTGTCGTGTTTTAGTGTCCTGTGAAAAAAAACAGAGCCTTTTATGTATCTGTGTGTGCGTGTTGTGTTTTATTTTTATTTTATTTTTTTTACGTTTTGCTGGAACTGACTCAAAAATCGAGGCTGTCTTTTATCTAAAAGAAGCCTTTTTTTTTCTTTTCTTTTAAAAAAACAAAGAGGGATTTTAATTTGCAACTTTAAAGCTAGCCGGTTTGTGTCGACATGTTTTTTCCTGTGCGTTTTCTATATGCAGCGGACAGGGAGGCCAGGAGAGGCGTCTGCGTTTCACATGTTTGCCTGCTGCCTCTCACTCCACCCCCCACCCCCACCCACCTCCAGCGGAGTTCTTTTTAAGCTTTTTCAGCCTTCCTTTCCTCCCACTCTTCCTCTGCTTTCTGCCAAGGCCTGCTTTGTTAATATTCACTGTGTAAATACAGTGTGTGTATAGATATATGTAGAAAGGTGTAATATATGTACATGTATCTAAGAGACACTCATCCTGTGCATTTGGGGGGGATCCCCCCCTCCTCCCTTTGCGACTCTGTGACTCCTCCCACCGTAGTTTAGGAGCAACGTCATCTGAAACAATGTGCTAAAGCAGAAGTTGCTGGTCTCTCCCGATGGAATCCAACCAGCGCCCCCAAGCCCCATGGCCGCATGACTGTTTTTGAAGATGGGGGATCAGACGAGCAGGATGGACGTAGCGAAACCCCACACTTTAACCGCCGCCTTCAAAGTCCTGTCTGCCTCTCCTCATCCCGCCACGCTGTGAGACGCTCCCTCCATATCACCTGCAAAGGCGCCCCCCCCCCGCCGGCGCGTCTCGGCTCTGTAACATATCCGCACCGCTGCTGTCGTCGTGCTGCTTAAACCGTCTCCCATCAGGATGGTAACTCCTCCCCCGTTCTTCGCTTCCCTCCCACCTCCGTGTTCTGACAAGTCTTGATATTTATTTGTACCTCTCTCTCCGTTGTTCCTCTGTTACTGAGTTTTTGTTTTTTGGTTGTTGTTGTTTTTCTTTTTGTCGTCGTCGTCGTTGCCGTTAACTTTGTTGTTTGCCGATCTGCCAAGTTGGAGTTCTGCACTCTCGATTGCACACAGGGAAAAAGATCTTTTAAAAAAAGACAAAAGAGGAAGTCAAACAAAAAGATAGGTTCGGATCTAAATTCTCAATGTAATCTACCCCGGGTGGTTTTAAACCAGTTTCTACAGGAACAGATGGATGCAGGTCATGTGACCTCAGCAGGAAACTTAGTTATATGCATGTTTCAGTTACACATTTCTACCATGTACCTACATGATTAAGGATGGAGTTAGTGTTAATATATGGTATTTGCATCTTTTGAAATATGAAATTTCTCCATCCAGAATGTTTCATAGGTGACATGACAATATAAAAAAAATCAAAATTACAAAAAAAAAATATTACAAAAAAGATAAATTAAAAAAAAACAAGGTTTCTGGAGCCGTAGCTTGGTATGAGGCCCTTGACGTTCGCATTTTCCCTGCGTTGTAATGATATACTATTTGGGCTGCGCTTTTTACCCCCCCTCCTCCTCCTTCCAGCCTTTAACACGGATGCTGGATATTTTAATTTCTTTTATTTTTTTGCATGATCATGATGTACAATGAAATACAACCATGAACTGATGACTATCAAGTGTTTGTCTGAGTGTTAGTTGGTCTTCATCATAGCTTTGTTATTCTTGGAACTTGGATCTTGAAAGTATTTAATAAAAATACTATTTCAGCACTGGATGGCCTCTGCAGTCTGACATTTATTAACAGTGGATTCATCTGGATGAAGCTAAAATGTGAATGGATTTGCCATTAACTCTTGTATACTTGTTTGTTTTGACGCACATTTCATTTACCCTTGATTATCTTGCAAGAAATACGAGGCATCTGGAAAACGGATTGTTCAAAACCGTACTGACAACCACAAATGATGAAAATGAATCGTTCCAGCCCTAAATCTGAATTACAATTGTCAATCAAGTTAGAAGAATGTGCAGCTACTAACCAGCCTGGTAAAGTCTGAACATTTTTATCAAACCTCTGGGTCTGGTTCCATTGGCCTCCATATTCATCTGTCATCTCCTACAGTCAGATTAGGCTGTGGGTGAGTGCAGCAGCAGCAGCGTCGTCCCTGCAACCCTCCTCTGTCCTGTTCATGTTTCTGCTGCAGCGGAATGCCTCCACCTTGTTTGCAGAAGGCTGTTATTTCTGCTGCTTCCAGTGCGTCTCTAGGAAGTAGGACAGCTCCCCCTGGCTCTTCTGCTCCGTGTGAGTAATGAGGAGAGCTCAGCAGTTGCTTTGCCTTGACACTCTCTCCAGCTTTATCAAAGACACAGAGATGAGGGGAGGGGGACTCATGGGGGATTGTGTCTTGTTAGTTTCTCTCCGACCTTTGACCTCTGCGTGTCAGGAAAATTAGGAAAAAAGCCCAAAAGGCTCTCCTGAATCTAAATTACTTTTGACTTTGGAAAAGCACTTATAACTTTTTCCTGTCCATCACCTCCAAGCTCCTTTCTGCAGGTGTTCAGAGCATCACCTCAACCCAATTTAGTCCAAATTTTTAATAGGTTAGCATAAAAAAACATAAAATAGATTTTAACATTTTCATTTTTGTTTGCACAAATAGACAAAAATACTTTTTGAATTAAAAGTACAATTTCTGAGCTCGTGTCTAACCCTAGAAAACGCCACATCTATGCATGTAAATTCATAGATGTTGGGTTAAAACAACCTGCAACATCATGAATCAACAATTCAAAAAGGAAAGAAAGACCAACAGACAAAGGTACCTTTACGAGGAGAGCAGACAGAGATCTACCCAGTAAACAATCTCTCTCCACTCTGGCCCATATTCTGCTGCCTCCTCTTTTAATAAATTATTTTGGGTTGTCCCTAAGTTACACATGCACTGAGCTCTAAGGAGGGGAAACAGATAAAAACACAGCTGCAGCGCAATCAGAAAGCATTTATTACAACATTTCCATCCTTCCACAGTCTTCTCAAATCATCCCTGGACCTGCAAAACTTATTCTCACGGATAAACTAACACTGAGCGTCCTTCGATTCATTTTAGACACAGCTAACACAGGTTCCCAGGAGTGGGATTCAGTGTGTGAATGTGCGTGTGACTGGGTGAATGGGTCGGTGACTGTAAAAGCGCTTTGTCCTTGTAGGTCGAGAAAGCGCTATACAAGTATACACCATTTACCATTTACCATTCATCCATTTACCATTCATAATGTAAAAAATGCTAAAAGAATGAATGAATGAAAAAAGCTTTATTTATATAGTGCTTTACAAAGCCATCAGATTGTCAAAATAATGTTTTTTTAATACCAAGTAGTTGGTGGCATCTTATTGTCTTTTACTCCTTTTATTGAGTTCTTATCTTTTATGTATTTCATAAAATGTATGAAATGTATTTCATTGCTGAGAGTTTGGGGTGTCATAATCCCTCTGAGCCCCTAAAATGCATAGAAAACCATGCTATCATATCAGTTTATCTATCCATACATCTGTCTTGTAAGTTTTATTCTCTTCCTGAAACTATCCTCTGCATTTACCGGGCTTGGGACAGGCACAAGTAGGATGCTGGTTTGTGTCCTGATGACGCTGCTTTTATCTTTTTATGTCTGGCTATTTTTCTGTCTGTTTCTCCATCCTTAACTTTTTTTCTACTTTTATTTAAAAATGTTTTTTTGGTGAGATTTTTTTACTTTTTATTTTTTTTATTCTTTTAGTTCTTTGTGGATTTTTCCAGGTCATCATATTTGATGATGCCCTGATGATGTTGGAAAGTGCTACATTAATAAAGTTTCATTCAAAGTGCTTTACCATATAAAGAGAGATAAAAGAAAAAATTAAATATTGAGCAAATTAGGAACAAAAATGTAAATATTTTAGCAAAAGTAATTAAAAAATGTAATAAAATGAGTACATGAAAAAGATGCCACTAACTACAGAGTATTAAAAGTCTTTAGTTGACGTTTAAAACGGTTTAGGTCTATCCTGCACTTTTCTTATTCCATATCTGTGACCACCAATGGAAAATTTCCCCAAGAAGCTCTTTTTGTGCAAAAATCTTTATTTTTTTCTCATGGCTAATTGACGTTACGATGTCCTTGGTCTAAAGCCTGTGTCCCTGCATGCAACATCTTCATTTAGCAGCTCGAAATGGATTCATTAGAGTCAAACAGCAGTTCAGAAAAACATGTTTGCTTTGGCTTTACCTCCGCTGACCCTTTATTTATTTCAGCGGAGATGAAAAAGATGTAATTTTGTTGTTTTCCACACAGGACAGTGATTTTTTTTTTAATAAAAATGTTATATTTTCAATGTATGGGACTTCAATAAAAAGGTTTAGGGGTCAGAAAGAAAACTCTGTTACCCCGTTTTTTTAGGGATGAACAAAGCTGTCCGCAGTAATGGACGCCCTCTGCCCTATTGTGGCTGTGTTCATTTGATACTGGAAACCATTCATCCCTGCCTTTCCCCTCCACCTGCTCCTGAAAGTTAAACCCCTCCAGTGAGTTCACCTCTCTTTGCTCAAAAGTCTTCCATTTCAATTTTCTTTGGTGGCCTTCTACAAAACTTTATTGAGCGCTCTTTTGTTTACGGGCTCGGTGACTTTGATCAAGCTTTTCTCCAACAGTTTGGCTGCAGCTCTTCTGGTTTCTGCTTTCTCCCCACTGCACGGGAAGGCAGAGCTCCACGTCATTCACGTCTGAAAGGCTGCAGATCTGAAAAGGTTCCTCTTTAACTGTGAGCATCTTTGCCGCACTCTGCTAATTTTCTTGCTCAAGAGGTTTTGGCACCCTCCCATCTTGTCTTGATTGCTTCTTCATAATCACCCAAATGAGCTCTCACTGGTTCCCTTTTAGCGGGGAGAGCGGCGCACACCTGCCTGCGAGTTCATCTTTTGACCTTTTACGCTGTTTTCTTTAAGGACGAAGCAAGTCTGTTGCATTTGTTATCATCCTATAAGTCTGAATGCCCATGATGCGGATGCTGCATCTTTTTGATCCAGATTCAGCCCCCCCATCCCTGAGATGAAATAGGCCTCGACTGGTCAGTGACAACAGCCTCCCGTGATGGAAGGAGCAAGCTCACCAGGAGCTGCAGTCGCTGTGGCCGCTGCATAAATAGAACATGAGCTCTCTGAACACCTCCGGGCGCAGAGGAGACGCAGCTGCAGGAAGCTGCGCCTGCAAACATCATGTAAACCACAGCGTTACTTCCTGGAAATGATGTCTTCTTTTTATTTTCTGCTTTTGTTCGTTAAAGCAGCAACATCTCCCCCTCTGGCTGAAAAACAACTACATAGATGTAGATCATCAAGATCCAAAGGTTTCATCTTTCCTGTTCAGCCTTTGAGGCGTCCACTCACCTGATTCTGTGCATTTCACCTGCAAACACACTCGGAAAATCTGAAAATGTAGGTTTTCTACTATAGATTAGGTTGAGGTTTCTTCTTTTTTTTAAAAAAAAAAAGCATTTTTTTTGTTGCTATTTTTTCATCCCTAAAAATGGGAAAGCAGGTACTTTTCCCCTCCTTTCACAATATTTGCTCAGTCCTTAAGAATTGTGTGAAAATGAAACAAACACTAACTGCTTGTTTTTGTTCATATTCAATGAAAATTGTAGGAGTGAAGACTTTAGTGGTTGCTTACAAGGCATGGGGCGCTTAAGTACGTGCTACAACTCATTTACACACAAACATAACAAATGTGCTGATACAATTCTGTTGTTTTTTTGAAGTTATTTTATTTTTATTTCTTTTCATTTTCAAAAGTAGGAGACCTTACAAAAGACCTTATACCTGGGAAATATAAGAGAACAGAAAGAAACTTTAGAAAATATGCAAACCGATTGTTTCAGCAGCTGTCCGAGTGGCTGGTCTCAGACGATCTTGGAGGTGGACATGCTGGATGTGGAGGTCTTGGGCTGGTGTGGTTACACGTGATCTGTGGTTGTGAGGCCGGTTGGATGTGCTGCCATATTCTCTGAAACGCCTTTGGAGACGGCTTATGGTGGAGAAATGGACATTCAATTCCCTAGCAACAGCTCTGGTGGACATTCCTGCTATCAGCAGGCCAATTGCACGCTCCCTCAAAACTTGCACCATCTGTGGCATTGTGCTGTGTGATACAACTGGAGATTTCAGAGTGGCTTTTTCTTGTGGCCAGTATAAGGCACACCTGTGCAATAATCATGCTGTCTAATCAGCATCTTGGTATGGCACACCTGTGAGGTGGGATGGATTGTCTTGGCAAAGGAGAAGTGCTCACTATCACAGATTTAGACAGATTTGTGAACAATATTTCAGAGAACTGGTTATTTTGTGTATGTGGAAAATGTTTCACATCTTTGAGTTCATACCATAAAAAATGGGAGCAATAACAAAAATGTTGTGTTTATATTTTTGGTCAGTGTATGTAGTTGTAGAGTTAGATAAGTTAATTCTTCTATATGAGTTCTGGTAAATCGCCTGTCAATCCTGGGGGAGGATCCCTCCTTTATGTGGGCACCCCTGAGGTTTCTTCGTTCTTTCCGGAATCTGTTTTTTTAGGGGTTTTCCTTTACCGCGAAGGGGGGTATAAGGGTAGGGATGCCAGTTTAGCTTAGTCAGTTTGTTAGTTCAATTTAGTATTTTCCTATTTCCTATGTATTTATGATCCTTTTGATTTTAAGTTTTACTTTTTCAATTACCGATCCGAAGCCCATCAAGACGACTGTTGTGGTGAATTTGGGCTAAACAAATACAATTGAATTGAATTGATTTCTTCACACCAAGCTGCTTACCTTTTGCAGATTCAGTCTTCCCAGCCTGCTGCAGGTCAATTTGGTTTCTTGTATCCTCAGGCAGCTCTTTGGTCTTGGCCATAGTGAAGTTTGGAGTGTGACTGTTTGAGGTTGTGGACAGGTGTCTTTTATATAGAAAACCAGTTCAAACAGGTGCCATTTATACAGGAAACGACTGGAGGACAGAGAATCGTCTAACAGAAGATGTTACAGGTCTGTGAGAGCCAGAAATCTTGTTTGTTTGAAGGTGACCAAATACATATTTTCCACCAAAATGTACAAATAATTTTTTTTTTAAATAAGACAGTGTGGTTTTCTGGATTTTATCCCCCGCATTTTGTCTCTCTCTCATAGTTGAGTTCTAACTATGATGAAAATTACAGGTCTCTCTCTAATTTTTTTAAGTGGAAAATCTTGCACAATTGTTGGCTGACTAACCCCCCCCCCCCCCACACACACACACACACACCCCTTATATATCTGCCGTATAGCATATAGGTATGCTTGTAGTTTGCATCAAAATATTCAGTTTAGAATGGCACAAACACTGCCACCTTATATCTTATTTCTAAATTCGGGTACCTGGATGTGCTATCCTAGGCATTTTAACGTTGGGAGTTGGGTCATCTAGACCCACTAGACAGTGCGCTGAACCTTTTTTCTTCAATGATTTGTGATCCTCACTGGTGTCCATGGAATACATGAAATCTTTCCACCTTTATCCACCTTTGTCATGTTTGGGAGAACACTTAAAAGTAAGGGTGGGGTCATCTAAGATAGCACAAGGGTTAATGATTGTATTTTTGTAGCAATTCTATTTTAGCACATTTTTATGTGATTTTTTTTTTTTATTAGATTGTACCATATCTGAACATTACATTTATTTACAACTGACCTTAAGGTATGTGATAAGTACAATTTTAGTTGATCTTTGTACTAACTTTTTCTTTCCTTGCAATGTTGACTAATAAATTAGTTTCTAAATATGAAAGATATTTTAAAAGATCTATCCTGAACAAACTGAAAAACAGAAGTTGATTTTAAACGCATACCTTAACAGGACCAACAGCAGCAAAGGCCCTTTTTCCCCAACAAGATATTCATCAAAACCTTTCAATTGCGTGTCTAGATACCGAGGCCAGTCCATTAGAGAATTCCAGTCAAGATCAATAGTTCTGATTTAGTTGATCCTCTCCTTCAACTACAGCTGGATTCTGTCTCCGAACAGCTCACATATCTGAGGTTTTAGTGCGGACAGATGACACACATGAAGCAGGAACTGATGCCAACGTCTTTAAGTGGAGGTGCTACACTCTAAAAAGAAAAAAGTTGATCCAACTTAACCCTTGTGCTATCCTAGGCACTTTAACATTGGGAGTTGGGTCATCTAGACCCACTAGACAGTGCTCTGAACCTTTTTTCTTCAATGATTTGTGATCTTCATTGGCGTCCATGGATTACATGAAATCTTTCCACCTTTATCCACCTTTGTCATGGTAGGGAGAACACGTCAATGTAAGGGTGGGGTCATAGGATAGCACAAGGGTTAAATGAATCACTTCAATTGGTTACACGTAATTGAATTAAGTTTATTCGACTTAGTGTTCTGTCTATCCAACTCAATTTAATATGTTGATCTAACTTAATATTTTTTGTTTATACAACTCAAATTAACGCATTTATCTAACCAAATATCATATTTATCCTATACTCAATACAATGTATTTCTGGCTTTGGTTTTTATTTTATTGATTTTACATGTGTTAAACTTTAGACCAACAGGCCTTGTAGTTTCCATATCAAAGAAAGAGGACAAACAAACAAACAGAATCTTCTACGTCAAAAATGATCACTTCAAATTTTAACGAGTTTTCCTATCAAACTACTTTTTGCATCAATATTTTGGTTTTGGTTACAGAAATCAGTATTTCGAAAAAATCTCTTAGACCAAACAGGTACTGGACAAAGAGAACAATAAGAAAAAAAAAGAAAAAGGTGGCGCTGATGTAGAGATGTAGAGTTAAAGTGCAAACTAATCTTTTTTATGGTTGTTGTTACAAACCTTTTCTGCCAACTCCAACCAGCTTGTCCTGGTTTGGAAGAAATCTCCAAACGGCTGATGGCAACACAAAAAAAAACACACAAAAAGAGTAAAAAGTTGTCCTGACTCACATCACAACAGAAACATCTTTACTTTTTAAGTGTTGTGGCTTGATTTTAAACAAAAATGGGCTGTTTCCAGCTGAGGTTTAGAATAATTAGCCACTTCCCCAAAAGCCCTCCTCATTATACTCATCACAGACAACCATTTCTGGGGCAGGACAGGCCAATCCGGGCCAACCCGATCCTCCCTTTTTCACAGAAACCAAAACGATTAGCAGCACTCATGGGTGATCCAGAGCAGCCGCTAAGCAGATTTACTTTTCAATTACTTGGAGCAAATAAAAGCATGAACAGCATCCCCCCACCCAGCATCATCCTTTGGCGCAGCTCAAAATTGGAAACAAATGGAGAGAAATCCAAGCTGAACAGAGGCACAGCAGTGGCAGGTAAATGCTTTAATCATGACTCAGCACAATACACTTGAAGCAGCTGCTGGTGGCCTCCGCACCACCAGTCCTCCTTTATTTACAGGAACCTACAGGATTTACAAGGGACAGCATGACGTCTGGAGGGCGGGGCTTATGTACAGAGTAGGAAGGACAGGCAGGAGGGGCTTACAGGATGATGCTTCACGACACGACGGGACATATCTACACACTCACAGCATCTGTATCAAAAGAACAGGTCACCCCTGTGGAAACGAAGCAAGGTCGCCCCCTTCTGGACGGATCCCCAAAGACGAAAAGAGATGACACACAACTGGCTAATATTTAAACACGCACTATCTAAAGCCAGCAGCTATCTATGCATCTATCTAAAGCAGTACCAAAAAAAAGAGCTTCACGGCCCGAAGGGCAGCTTCTGATGGCTTTGAGAGCAGAGGTTTGTGGTGGCGGGACCACGCCACTGCTTCACCCAGCTCCTCTAGCAGTGCACAACATTTAATTTAGAACTTTAAGTGGTAAATTTTCAATTTTATTGATGTAACGTTTTAAATTATTAGATTTACGTCGCTTTGCTTTTGATTTAACCTGTTCAAATAACAATCTAACCCAAGAAATCATTAATGAGACTTGAATACTACAAATACTTTTTGATCCTGCCCGGATTTTTGCTTTCGTCTGAATCTCAGAAGCACACTTTGAGTTTGCTGAAGCACTGGTTTGCTCCCGAGGTCAGCAGCTCCCTTCTGTTAACTACAGCACTTATAGCATCACATGTTTGAGACGTCTGCCTGAAGAGATGAGCCCTGTCTGAAGAAAAACAATATACAAAAGTTTGACGAAACACAGTCAGATCAATTGGAAAACATTCTGACGGATGCCAAATTTTTTGAAAAACTGTTTTCAAAGTTCCCTCACAATACAAATGAGTGAAATAAACTTTAATTATTGTATGATTTTGAAGATTTAAGCGTTATTTGGACTGTATTTGGGTCTTTCAGTTTGAGTTCTGATTGGCCTGTAGAAAGATCTCCTATGCATTAAAGTTGCAGCAGTTTTCTGTCTGTCCTCCACAATGCTGGACGTTATCTGCACAGCTAAGGTTTAATTGAGGTTTTATGTTTTTTTTCTTCACATCCTTTCTCCTCAGGTGGTCACATGGCACACTTGGCAGCCAATTGCATCAATGAATCAATTAAACCAATCAGTCACACCACATCATGCTTGTTTGCATCTTTTGTGTACTGCATGTGTGTGTTTTTAGCAAATGTGTGTTTTTCTTTGACTCCACTGATGTGTGAGTGTTTGTCGTGGTTGTGTGCGTGCTCCTCATTTGCGAGTGCGAGGTCGTTGTTGGCGTTTGTGTGGCCGTTCTGTCTGTGCTCGTGCTTCTCCTCGGGGTTGATGACCTCGTCCATCCAGCTCCTGAAGCGGCTGACCCGCGTGTACAGCGCAGGAGAGGACGGGTCTGCGCAGCCGTAACCTCCAGAGACGACCCCGGTCAGAACCCATCGTCCTGACTCGTCCTGACACACCAGCCCGCCTCCGGAGTTGCCCTGGCAACCGTCGCCACGCAGGAGGCTGGTGTCCGGAGGACTGGCTGCACAAAGCGTGCCGTGGCTGGAGAAGCTGTTTCCGAAGCGTTTCTTACATTGCCATGGCGACATCAGCGGAACCCAGGAAGCAACTACAGAGTCTAGGAGAAAAAAGCAAGCACACAAATGGTAAACAGTGTACTGTTACACTAATATAGCATTTCACTACCTTCTTAGAACACCCAAAGCTCTATACAGTCACTGTCCCATTTAACCACGCACACACTGATTGCAGCTCCACAGCTCTACCGCCAGGAGCAACGTGGGGTTAAGTGTCCTGCCCAAGGACACTTTTACACGTAAGAAGGGGAACTGAACCTGCGATTTTCCGATCAGACGCTCTACCTCTGCACCCCATGTCAATAAAATAAGGATCTAAGTGAGAGAAATAATACAGGAGCTGCAAACAGACTACATGATCCAAGTGCTTCCATCAGCCTCTTTGGCTGAATCACACATGCATTTCCAGAATCAACCACTTGAGGGCACTAGAGTGACATCTTTGGGAAATCATCTCTGTCACCAATCTAGACAAAAATAAACAGAGTAAAAAATATATTTGGCCTCTGTAGAAAAATGAAAAATATAGAATCAGAAGTTATGACAAAAATTAGACTATTTAAAGTTTTTAAATGTATTACTTTTTATTAGAAAACCCCCATTTTAATTGGAATTTTTTAAATTTCATTTAATGTTTTATGTTGTGTTAATTAATCTACAAAAGGCGTTGTTAAATTGTTTTATTTTTAATTTGTTTAAAAAAAATCCTCTGACATGTTTGTATGCTACTCTAGGTATACTGTACTGTAATTTGAATTTTGTTCAGATATGAGTCCTTGAGAATCTAGATAGAGACAGTTATAAATTACTTATTTAACACATTACAAATTTTATTTATTCTGTTTTGTCAAATTGCATGTGTAATTTAGAGCATACCACACAGACACCGTTCATTCACCTTCATACAGATTCATAAGCAGAATCAACAATCCTGTTTATTTTTGTTTTTTTATGCTTGAATGTCTGTCTAAGCCACAAGGGTGCAATTGGGTGTCTAAAGCTGTTAAACATTTAATAAGTCATTATATTTCTTTATTATTAATTACTAAGTTTGTGAATAAATCTATTAGTTGGATAGAAGTAGTAGAAGTTAAGAAACTGAACATTTCAATAGTTTTGAACTTTATCTTGGTGCTTTTTATTAACTTTGAGTTTAAAGAAAATGAAAATAAAAATGAATTTGTGCTATTTTGTTTGGATCTTTCTAATACATATCATAATCTTACCTGGTCCTGCCCATCCAGTGGTAACCATGACAACACAAGAAGCAGGTATGTTCCCTTCCTTTGCCCCATCATTGCCGGGGAGACAGGCTGCGTTGGTGTTGGGGTCAAAGGTCAGACAGTGACCCTTGGTGCTGGGCAGCTTCAGCAATGCCAGATCGTGACCTCCGCTCTGTCCCTTGAACTTCCTGTGAAGCACTAGCCGCTCGGGCGTCAGCGTTTGCTCCGACGCCCCGACTCTCACCACATAGATGGTGGGATCGCTGCCAAACCTGCAGGACGCGTGCAGGAGGAGGTTCGGGTTACAAATAAGGAGCTGTGAGTCCGATTGAGCAGCCTTTTCCCATAACTGATACAGAAGGAAGAGTGGGATTTACCTGCTGAGGCAGAACGCAGACGTCAGCGCCCAGCAGGGGCTGATCAGCGTGCCGCTGCAAAGGGGCCCCTCGCCCTCCCTCTGAGACTGAAGCCACACTGACACCTGCCAAGGCCACGTAGTCCTGGGGGGGAAATATTTAGTCATTCTTGTTTGGCTTTGAAAATTAAAGACTTCAAATATTAGAAAATATGCATAATTGATTACCATTTTTTCAGTATTTTATTTTAAATCATTCTACCTGGACATGCTTTCCTCTTCATGGTTCCTCTGCTTGCCCTCCACCTCCACCATCTTCCTTAACCCACAGCTCAGCTCCTCAGGCTTGGTCTTCACCGCCGCCTCGTGGGGTGTAGCATCACACTTCACCCCTGCATCTTCCCTGCGTCCGCAGCCCTGGATGCTCTGCCCCAGAGAGGGGCACTCCCCCAGGAACTCCTCCTTCCCTGTGCACCTCACCTGGTCCAGGTGGATGGGTCCTTTCCCCTGACCAAAGCCTCCAGCTGCTGTCGCTCTGCCACTGAGGAGACGAGTCATTCTAGAAATGTTTTTCCCTGAGCTCTCTCTTCATGTTTGCACAAACCTGTGTCCGAGCTGTCTGCACACCACAGCCGCGTTCAGGTCGTTCCAACCCGAGTCGCAAATGCTCCCCCAGTCTCCATGGAGATAAACCTCCACTCGCCCTTCTTTCCTGGTGCTCCCACCCACCAGCCGCACCAGGGGCCCTGGCAGAAATAAAACTCATTCATATTCATGTTTGATCAGGAATTCCTTTTAGGAGTAAACACAGTTTGCATTCAAAAATCCAATTTTTTGATAGAGTTGTAATCCCAAAGTACAAACCTGTGGAAGGTGAAATGACCGGCACCTCGTTGGTCTCCTGATTGGATCTCACTCTGCAGCGAACCCCGACGTCTTCACTGTGGGAGCAGTCGGTCCGTCCCCAGATCCCGTGACGACAGTCCAGCAGGGAGGTCTCTGATCCTTCACAGTGGACGTCGTCTAGGAGAATCAGCCCGGCGCCTTTGCCAAATAACCCATCTGTGACGACCTCTGCATGACCCCTGGAAGTGCAGAACAACTTCAAGTCTGCTCAGATATTTGTACACAGCAAAAACAAAATCATTAGAAAAAGTAAAGTAAACTTATCAAGTAAGTTTTTCAGGAGCAAAATAATATTAGTTTAATAAAATCTGTCTTATTGGCTAGAATTTTTTTTCCTTAAAATAAAATTTTTGGTAAGACCTTTTTTCTTACCACATTGTCAGATTATTTAGCTTTTTTTTTCATTTTTACTTGAATAATTTCTGACTTTTAATGTGCACGATTTAAAAACAGCATCAGAGGCTCCAGAAAGGTTAGGATGAGGAAAAATCGTTTCAAAAAACAGTTTTATAAGATGGCATTACATTTTTTTCTTATATTTAAGAACATCGAGGTTAAACCTTTTTCAGGTATTTTGTTAAATTTAATTATTATTTTAGTTTTAAAAAAATGTGGCAATATAAAGATCACTTTCATATTTTTTTACTTCTACTTTTGATTTCATGTTTACGATCATAGTTTATAGACACAAAGTGTTTTTTTTTTTTTTTTTTTTTTACTATTGCATATCTAAAAAACAAATAAATGCAGTCATTTCCTTTAGAAAGTGGATTCATTTTTTGCACACAGTACTGTCTCAGCTTTGATGAAAAATTACGCCACTTTTGGACAGAAATAAATCCGGTCAGCCTGCAGGAATGAATCCGAACAAAGCAGTTGACTGAAAGAAAAAGTGGCCTTTTTCTGGTTTCATGATGATGAGTGACTGGTTTCTCCTGGTACCTGTAGCCCAGCTGTCTGCAGACCACCTCTGCATGCTGCTGGGACCAGTGGTCGTCACACACCGTCCCCCAGTCACCGTTGTGGAACACTTCCACTCGACCCTCCCAGGGACTATCTCCTCCAACCAGACGAACCACACCATCTAAAAGAGACCCGCCTCCGTTACTATAAAACCACTTTCTTTTTTCAGTTTCTGATGAATTATTGAGCTTGTGTTACTGAAATCGCCTTGTGTCCTCCCAGCTGGCTAACCCAATCTTGCTGCTTCATGCAGTGATGATTTATTGATGCCTATGAGATATATTTAGAAGTCGGTGTGTGCGTACCCGTGTAAGGGCTGCAGGAGACCCCGGCGTCCTCCATGTGGTCACAGTTGTGCTGCTCCCAGTCGCCATGGGAACACTGATCGAGGAAGAGCTCATTGCCGGTGCACTTCACCGCATCCAGGAGGATCGGTCCTGAACCTTGACCGAAGTGAGCCCACGACCAGGCCTTTGCTATACCGCTACAAATTTCATAGAAATATAAAACGATCCCAATTCATGAGAAAAAGAACTTCATTTAACAAATCTTTCATCATTTTCCCCCCTCAGTATTGCATGAAACAATACAAGCTAATAAAATCCTATTTGTTACAATGCCCTGCTTTCCCATCTTTGATTTAAATTAAAAAACAATTTTCTTTTATTAAAAAGGGAAGTTAAGAACAAAATATACTTCCACAAAGGATTTCTACTCATAAGAAATGCATAATTTCGCCTGTCAACTCATTTGTAGGGGTGCTGTTGTTTTGACCAGCGCTCACAAATCCTTTAATCGCACAATGAGGACAGGAAATGACACACTTATTCTTTGGGTGATCTCTCCCTCCTTAATTAGCATTTCTGATCAATTCTGTCCTTCTAAAAAAAATACTGCAACACATTACTTCCACCTCCATGTTTTATCACTGTAGATCACCATAAAGCAGGAAGGACTTTTTCCTTCTACATTTTATTCAGTTTTAAATGAATAAAATAACAAAATGTTGCATAGAAAGGTTGTTCAATGTGTAGAAATTGGAGATTTTTCTATTTATGTGAATGTTTTTCAATAAAAACCTCTGAAAAACGCTGACATTTTAGATTTTTATTTTTGCTTTGAGCTTTTTGTAAAAAAAATTATAAAAAATAAATAAAGTTCGGCAGATAAGACATTTTAGAGTAGTCTCAATACTTAAATAGGAGATTTTACAATATAACAGCTTCCTTCACAGTGCTTTTTGTAACGATACAAACATTTTTATTAAATAAAGATTTCTTCCCACAAAAAAAGCTCATTTTACAATGTCTGGTGTATTTTTAAAAATAAATTAAAAAAATGAATTCTGGCCGGAGGGCGTAACCTACAGGCTTATTGGCAGAAAGATGTGCACAGCTTTGTTAACTTTAGTGCACACAAAAACACATGTTTGTTCATTTAAATAAGTTGATTAATGCTTACAATTTTATTTAAAAAAAAGTTTTTTTGCAATATAAGATTAGGAAAAAATGTCTAAAAGTAGAAGTTAATAAAGAAAATATGAAAATTACGCTTGAAAATAATGGCTTAAAAATGTTGGTTGATTTCTAAAGCAAATTAAAGTATGTACCTTAATAAAGACATAACTTGATTATTGGTTTCCCTTTTCTTTTCCAAGCTGCATTGTTCAAATAAAAATAATTGTGTATTTTAAAATTTTTTTGTTTTATTCTGAAAATTCTGGAGCTTCATAGGAGTTGTTAGAAAGTTCAAACAAAAAACAAAAAAGAAAAGGAAAGTTAGGGGCCACAATGAGCTAAAAATAATGAAAGTCAATGTAAAAGCTTAGAAGTTGCACATATTTGTGTGTCTAATATTTTAAAGAAATTGCGCAAATTTATGATAAAACTTTGAAGGTGACCTTGGTCAAATTCATAAGCTAATACAAACACCAGCTGCAAAAATGTTAAATGAGAAAACAAATGTCTCAACCAATAAAATCCTCTGGTTTGTCTCTCGGTAATAAAATGAGTCAACTGCTGCTAAAAGTAAAGTGTTGTGGTTTGAACTGCTGCTTTGCTCAGAAGAGTGGAATTTGATTCCACTGTTCTTCTGAGAATCGATCTGCCTCGCAGGGTAAACACAGATTCTGTCTCCGCTGCTTTGAAAGCTCACTCAAGGCTCAAACGAGTATTCATCACCGAAACTGAAAATATGATATGTTTATTTTAAATCTCTTGAGTTTTGTCTAAGTTTAAATTTAGAAGAGGCAAAACCGAGGAGGCACATTGCTAATGATTAAAACTGTTTTCCATGACATCTTTCTGGTACGAAGCTGTCAACAAGAACGATGAAAGTGTGAAACGTACCCGAATCCAAGCTGTCTGCACACCACCTCAGCATCTCTGTCGTCCCACTGGTCGTCACAAACGGTGCCCCACCGTCCTGCGTGAAACACCTCGACGCGACCCTCAAAGTCTTCCTCCCCTTCGACTAATCGCAGTGGGGGACCACTACCTGAGGAGCGATGAAGAAAGGGTCGGAATGACTCCATCGTTACAAGAAAAGCTGGACTTTGATTGGAACAAATACCAAAGATGTGTGGATGGAAATCTAACAGACCCTCTGGTGGTGCGCACACCAGCGTCGCTTCATTTCCATGGCTGCAGTCACCGGTGACAAACGTCCTGCTCTGGCACTTCATTAAGGTGCCTTCGTCCCCACGGCAACCCAAACGCTCGTAGTGGAAGAGGCCGGAGCCAGAGCCAAACTGGGAATGCTGCAAAGCTGTGCCGATGTCCCTGAAAGCAATAAAGAATTGTAAGAAGATCCGGATCCGTCACCTGCAAAGCTTGATAGGTTTATTTCCTTTACCCAAAACCCAGCTGTCTGCAGATCACACTGGCATCTCTGTCTGTCCAATGAGAGTTACACACCGCCCCCCATTGGCCATTCAGGTAAATCTCAACACGCCCACTACCAGAGATTGAGCTGCCAACGAGACGGGCCGCACCTGAGGACACAAACCCAAAGGCTTTATTTAAGAGCTATGACACATACAACAACATACTTGTGTTTCCATGGTTATTTGTTTTTTTAATGTGGAATGAAGGACGTACCCTGGTGACAGTCGCAGTACGCCCAGCCGATGGCACCTGAGCTCTGTCGGAAGAAGCACCATGGGTTGGACTCCCGGTCCGGGTTTCTGCAGTAGCTGTGGTCCCCTAGACCCCGACCCGGGTACTGCATGACATAATCTGGAAACTCAGTCCACTTCAGACAGGGGGCGCCTGAGTCCGTCTGAGACACGGTGCCGTTGTAGTACCCCAACTCTGTGAAGCCCTCAGAGCAGGACAGAGGCACTACAGAGAGGTAGAGAAGGATGGATGGATGAATTTAGTGAGTGAAGTGGAACTAGTCTTCCAATCACAAGATCCCCATATTTGCTTATAATCTGAATATAAAAGCTGACACGAGGGATTTTAACCCGATGTCCAGCAGGACTCGGTTTAATGCTTTCAGTCCCACTCATCCACAGCCGGAATGACAGCCAACCACTACTAATGTAACTCTGTGGGGAGCAGATATGGGCTGTAATCTTCTCCACTGAAGGAAGAAAGGGAGGAAAGCTTACACTGACTGAGGGAAACTGCTGACATCAAAGTGTAGAAGTAGGCCATAAACTGCGGGTTTAGCACAGGAGCCCTAATACAACTCAAATCAGTCATATTTTTCCTTTTATTTGGCATTTAATGAACACATTTTTAAGATATTAAAATCACATCTCCACTCAAAAAATAATTTGCAGGTTTTTCCTCGTGTGACATTTACTTTCTGGGAAAAACGTTTCTTGGATTTTAAAGCACAATGGCTTCTGCAGCTCAGCACCCACCAAGCAATGATTAATGGCAGAGCTGTTAACAGCAACAGCCTTATCTGTGTGCCGCACACACCTTGGTCACGCAGAAACATTATCTTTTCAGTCCAAAACTTTAAAGAATAAAACATTTTAAAAAAACGTCTTAGGTGGGTGGTAACTTTTGAAAAATATTTTCTTAAAAAGGGTTTATTTACATTTTATTTTTTGTCGTTCTTATTTAACTAATGTATTTGTCTAGTAGATACTTTTCACTTTTTGTTACATTTGTAACAAATGGGCAACTCCAGCCTTCCAGGGCCACAAACCAGCATGTTTTCCAACCCTGCTCAGGCATGTTCTAATTGGCTGGACACACCTGAACCAGGTAACCAGTCATGAGTGGGGCTTGGACATCTGGACATCATGCAGATGTCGAGGCCTGGAGTCGCCAATTATTTGTTTTAACACTGTGAATCTAACTAACAAACTCAAACAATGACCTAGATAGATACATTTTCTCAACAGTCTAAAAACAGTTCAACAAAAAGAGGATTTTTTTTAATGATGATAGTATATTTTTAATATCTGTAAATATCTACATTTGCACAGGAATTTTTTTTTTCACTTTTATTAGAGTAATATTATTTTTAAGATACTACTTTTACTAGAGTCGGAGCTTTTGGATACGCTACAGAAGTCTTTTCTCACTCAGACGATCTTGAAACTGGACTTTATAGAAGTCTTCCCAAAAAAAAAAGTTGCGGCTCATCTGTTCACGCATGCGCAAACGTTAGCGTCTTGTCTCTTTAAGAGCCTTGAAAGCGAAAGTAAACGGACTTCCCCGGAAATACCCAAAAGTGTTTCTTCTGCTCAAGAGGTGGAGGTACGTACGTATCACTTATTCAAATTGACCTTAAACTATTACTAACGTGTGTTTTCTTCGGAGAGTTTTGTTTTTAATCCAACTGTTCAGCAGACAAAGCCTCACAGATTTTTAAATAAATCAACAGGAACTCCAGCTGAAGTCGTGAAACAACATTTATTCACAGGTTTAGTGTCTTAAAAAGTCACAAGTTAACTAGTAGGTTGGTAATTGTGGAGTAGAAGTAAATATGGGGAACATTTCTGTCTAGAATAGAAAAAAGGATTAATTTATTTTTGCTTAAGTTGCTTTTATATTCTATTCTTGCTATGTCCTTATATAATTATAAAGCATGATTTTTCATTCAGGACTAATAGGTTATATTCTTTGTATGTACGCAGGGCGAAGCTTATGCCAGTACTTTCACAGAAAAACAATCATAGAACTTACATAAAAATAAGGATTTTTATGGAATTAAAACTAATTAAAGCTGAATCATCACAGAATAAACAAGTGTTTTAGTTTAAAACAATGTTTTGCTTAAGTTTGTAAAGTTCCATTAAAAAAAAGAGAACTGTTTGGAAGTAGCTCACAATTCAATTTCCTTTTTTTTCTAATTATATTTTTTATTTTCTCTGAAATAAACTCATTTGCTGTGGGATAATAAGTTGAGTTATTCTGCACAATCAGGCACATGATGGGTAATCGTTTCTTCCCTTGCAAACATGTTAAAATATATTCTAACAAACATGTTTGCCTATTGCCTAGAAATAAAACATTTTTGTTTTTTAGGTTTTGTCTTTATTATTTTCCTTATTTTACACTGTTTACCTTAGACGTGTTGATTGCTTATATTTTAGGAGCAGCCAAGTGTGAGGTTTCTTGATCTGCATGATCTTAGAAGAATAAGAGGTTGAAATCAGATGGATGGCTTTAAGATCCCAAAAAATGTTTGCTCAATTTTATTTTATTTTTTGGTTTCTTTGTTTTTCCGACGAAAAAAACAAATACAATCTTCTTTAAAGATCCCAGAAAGTCAAAGATCAAATATCCAACGAAACTGCCAACATGCCTATTAGTAGACATCATTCTGGCAGAGTTCTCCCACATTCCTCAAATGCTTAAAAGTCTAAAGTAAAACCAAGCCAATGTTCTCTCTTCTGTGATCCAAGTCTAAATTGTTAAAGCCTGCCTACATTTTGTAAAAGGAATCTATCTGTTAGGGTTTGATGATGCAAAAGTCTGATGGTTTTTGCCATAAAAGTTATGTTTGGTGCATCTCGAATGCAGGACATTATCAAATGAACAGCAGTGACGTGTGGAGCTTTCAGAAAATGATTCTATGATCATCTGGGGCTTCACTCGTGGAGGCAGACATGGCCAAATATCATGACAGTTTGGCAGCTAAGAATTATCCGCAGAGGAAAAATGTTGCTTTTAGCTCTATAATTGGAAAAAACTGGGAGTCCTATCCAAAAAGACGTTTGATCAGTAATGCAAAGTGAATTTTCTTTTTAGTGTAGGCTTGAATGCTACATACAGAAACATTTGTATAGTTCAAATTCCTAATTACCGGTATGTGAAGATTATTACAACTTACAACAGTGATACATACAAATATATCACTGGGGGATGAAAAGATTTTCATTGGTCAAACCAATCTTTTTTTGAATACTCGGCTTCAAGTGAAACAGGATTAAAAAGATCCATTTGTAGAATGTTTGTTTGGATCTCCTCT
The DNA here is from genome assembly GCA_037389245.1 of Oryzias sinensis. NCBI lineage: Eukaryota > Metazoa > Chordata > Actinopteri > Beloniformes > Adrianichthyidae > Oryzias > Oryzias sinensis. The sequence continues at coordinate 11,274,113 of CM074508.1, read as the reverse complement.
ACGAGGTTCTAACTGATCAAACAGAAAGCACTCACTGCGTTTCTCTTTGCCAAGAAACTGATATCATGACTATTTTTATGGCAGCAATTGCCATTTCCACTGAAGAAAAGATTCCGGTTTCATTTCTACTGTTGGAATCAAGCCTGGATCCTAAATGAACCTCAGGTGCAGTTCACTGTGTTTCTGGAACATGCCCATTTTATATGTTGCAATGTAAAAAGTTCCAACTTAACAATGAAAATAAACATATTTTTAGACTGTTTTGACTTTTTTGGCTATTAATAACTGTAATAAGAGCAGCATTTTTCAAACGGCATTAGTTTGTTTTTTTCTGACCTTTGAAACTGGGGTGCGTTGTTCTAATTGGCTGGTAACCATTCATCCTTTATTTAACAACAACCCCACTTAGCACGTTCTAACGACTATTAACCTTGTTTATCCATATATGGAAACACCAGTGTAGCAAAGTCCTACCAGGTCTATATGACAGCCACCTAAAACTCAAAGACTCACTCCAATTATCAATTAACTTTCTTTAAATATGTCTTCCATCTTTAAAAACAAAGCCACAAGAACAATATTAAAGACCTCAGAGTTGGTCTTTAAACCAAAGAATCATGTTTTCTGTTTTTACCCATCTATTGTTTGTTCATTAATCAGAAGCTATTTCGGCCCACCTACGCCTTCATGATGTCATATCACAAACATGATTCAACTAAAATAACCAGAAAAACTGCCTTAAAATGGGTCTTAGTTTTAAAAATCAAACTATTAACTTTTCTTTAAGTAGTTTAGGGAATTTTCTTGAGTGTTCTTATAATAACCAAAAATATATTTCTTGTTTAAACATCTGAAAAAACAGAACTGACTTGTTTTGCTATTAGTAAGAACTTTCCAGAAAATGTCATTCTGTTTCAGTTCATGTGATTTTTCTTTTGGGTGTGTGTTTTTTTTATTTTTTAGAAATGGCGAGCAGTAGTCTGTTTTCTGAGGAACAGTTTCTATGTCCCATCTGTCTGGATGTGTTCACCCGGCCTGTGTCCACTCCCTGCGGACACAACTTCTGCCTGTCGTGCATCACGTCATACTGGAATGCCATACCAGTCAGCAAGTGTCCCGTCTGTACAGAATCTTTTGATAGGAGGCCTGACCTCAAGGTAAATACTTTCATTTCTGAGCTGGCGTCCCAGTTCAAAGAGCTTCGTGTCATGGGCGCTCACGGCCAGAAAGAAGATGAACAGCAGATCAGCTCTGCCAGTTCAGTAATGTGCCACATCTGTGAGGACAAAGTCGCCATCAAATCCTGCTTGGAGTGTCAGACGTCGTACTGTGGGGTTCATCTGGTACCTCACAAACACTACCCTGAACTACAAAGACACACTCTGCTCCAACCTATCGAGAGCTTTGAGAACAGCGTCTGCAGTCTGCATAAGAGGCTTCTCCTGCTGTTCTGCAGAGATGACGATGTTGTGTTGTGCGACCTCTGTGCCAGCTCACTTCACAGGAAGCACGATTTGATTTCAGTGGAACGAGAGTACACGGACAAGCTGAGGGAGCTGGGGACAGCGCAGGCCAAAGCTGAACAAATGATCCAAGAACGAGTGCAAAAAGTGCAGAACGTGAGGCAGTCGATGGCACAAAGCCAGACAGAAAGCAAAGATTTGATCGCAAATAGTACCCAGGACTTCACAGAACTGGTGTCTGAGTTGAAGAAGAATCAAGCGGAGCTCATCAGAGTGGTTGAAGAGCGAAAAAACATGGTAGAGGAGGAAGCTAAGTTATTTATTAGCGACATGGAGCGGGAGATCTCCGAGCTGCAGGAGGCAGCCACAAAGCTCAGAGAGCTTAAAAGTACCAAAGACCAAGCTTATTTCCTCCGGAGGTATCCAAACTCATCTGTCCTGCCACCCACACTGGACCTATCATCATTCAAATACAACAGACACAGAGAGTTTCAGTTCATGAGCAAATTGTTCCAAAAATCCCTTTCTCAGCTGCAGGCACTACTGGGCAAATTGAGCACAGAAATAAACAAGATCTCGAGCGGCGAAAACCTATCCAACAACGCCACTCTGACATACATGCAACAGTTTGAGGTGTGCATCACGCTCGACCCCAGCACGGCTCACCCTCAGCTCACCATTTCCTCTGACAGGAAACAAGTAAAGTACAACATAGGTGCGGATTTCTGGGGAGAACAGATCGAGACCCCCAGCATGTTCACGGAACAGCTCGCAGTTCTGGGGGACCAAGGATTCGCCTCCTGCAAGTTTTACTTTGAGGTGTTTGTGGGTCAGAAGACGGAGTGGTGTCTGGGTGTGGCCACAGCCTCGATCCCGCGGTCTGGGACAATGTTGCGCACTCATCACTCCGGGCTATGGGGCATCTGGTTCTTGGAAGACAAGTTTGAAACCTTCAGTTTTCCGGAAATGGCAGTGCATGTGGGAAAAGTGGAGAGGGTAGGGGTTTTTGTTGACTGTGATGTAGGTGAGATATCCTTCTATGATGTAGTCCAAGCAACTCCTATTTACTCTTATACTGGGTGTTTCTTTACAGAAGAGCTCTACCCCTATTTTAACCCCTGTGATAATGAGTATGGTTCAAACCTGGATCCAATGGTCATCGTTACCGCATCCGACCAGTAGCACACTAAAGAATGGCAGGAAAACCTTACATTGTTCGAAATATCTCACATAAAAGGCAAGCTTTAAAGGTTTCTCCAATATGTGGAACTTAACCACTGTGAAAGCTTCAATTCTCAGATTCCCTGGCGTTAAGAAAAATGGACATTTTGGATTTCTTTAGTGCCTAGCAGGTTAAAAAAAAAGGCTAAAGAATCCCATGCTAGAGGTTTACCAAATCATTCAGTTTTTTTAAACTGCGCTTTTAATGTAGCAATCCAAACACAAAGAATAATGTAATGCAATCCGTGTGCACAAATGATAAAACTAATCTCTTGTTTTTGGAGTCCATGTGTGCAGAGATAAAATCTCAGTTAAATTTGGTATGAATTTACTGTAGAATATTCATACAGTCAAGCTTAATGTTATGTAGCCCCCTGATCAAAATATACTACTTCATTAAGTGTACAATGACAACACAGAGACTGGACTCCCACCAGGTGCAGACTTTTGAGGTCTAAACTCTAAGGTGAGGGACCTCAGAGTTTGTGCACGTCCGGATTACAAAACAAAGAACAGGGTTAGGCGATTCCTTAGTCCGCACGTGGGATGCTGCAGGTTTTTGGGTAGTCCAAGCCCATGGAGGCTCCTACGGCCAGTTCAAGCAAGAGGACCAGGCTGCAGACAAGATGGCACCCAGACATCATTATCGACGGAAACTGGAAGTTCCCATTCTCCCCCCATTTTGGTAACAACTAATTTAACTGGCAACCTTTACATGACTTTTTCCCCCTGTTTCAAGATTTAAACCTTTAACACCGGAGATGTTTCTGCCAAAACCTGCTATGCCTATTGACATACCGTACCTTCATCCCCCAATCAACATGAATCTGCTGATTTGCAAAGTAAAAAGGCTTTTCACTGATATGCCACACATGGTATGGTATTGCAGACGCCGGCCCAAACCCACTTTTCTCTGCGACAGAACGAGCTGATTCACGTTGATTGGGTTAAGTGTTGGAAAGTTGCTGAAGTCGAAGGAATGTCAACAATGGAGCTAAAGCTCTGGTGACCATTTTACAAATCTAAACTCTTTTGTTAATCTCAATTTTGAAAGAAATGAACCAATCACTGTTTTTTAAACATTGTTAACCATTTAAGCCCATCTTGCACACTAAACCTGTTATTCACATTAAAAAGTTTCAATAAATGGTGATACAATACTGAAAACTTGTGGAATTTCCGCTTACGGCTAATGATGTCTGGACGCCATCTAGTCTGAGGTCCCCTTCACCTCAAGGGATGCCATGAAAATGGAAGGTGTGGTAAGTGTATCATAAAGGATTTGGAAGGAGAATGTAAGTTACACACACTTAGGAAGTATGGGTGATGCTGGCTTATGGTGCCATTATGCCTCACTCTAATCCAGTGTAGGGGCTAAAACATTTTATATGGGGGGTGGGGGGCAGAAGACTTTGGAAGGGTGGAAAATGAGATCTGATGAATTGATGATTTCTTAATCTTTGTCAATAATGATACTACTATTGACAGCTTCGCCCCCATTGCTCCACCCCTGCTCTAAGTGTTAGTGAGCATGATGAAGAAGTAGCGCCACCAAAGACTTGAGGTCATAATTTCCTGTTCTGGAAGCTTAGGGCTTTTTGGTATTCACTTAGCATCACGGGCAAAAATGACAAATCTTCTAAAGAGGAACCTTTCACCTGAGCTTGATAGTGCAAACAGTAATCGCTAATTTATCCACATTATCTCCTAAAAGCAGAGGTGGGTTTCCACAACAAGACAAAAAAGTTGCAGTTAAGTTTGGAAACAGCTTTTCATTAATTATTCATTTTTAAAGTACGAAGCAGAACTTTATATAGTAAATAATTAAACCCAGTTTCAGAGCAGCTAAAAGCAGAAGCTTTATGTTTTAAAAAATATAACGTCACTGACTGCTGAAGAATAAATGTTAAAGAAGAAAAAAGTGTCTCTTTTGTACAGTTTTCTAAAACTTTATATTCTCTGCACCTTATGACATTATTCAATACTAGATTTAAGAAAGGTATGCCTTAATCCACAGCAACATTTCTGTTGTTTGTTGTGAGATGAGTCAAAGTGCCTTTCTACAATTGACCTGAGATTTTATTTAACCAGTTTGAATTTATTTTTTAATTAAGTAATTTTTACATGTATTTCAAGAAATAGCATAGTTTTGTTTAGTCTGTATGTAAAATTCAAATGTTTTAAGCCATTGTAATGCATTTTTTAATCCATGTACTGATATTTAACTAATATAATCTCATGTAGCATATGTTTTCTGTTTATGCCTGTTGTAGTTTAAATAAATAAAAAGCTGAGTAAGACCTAGTGTTGCTTTGCAATTAAACTTTAAAGCATGTCTTTATTAAATTTTTAACAAATGTTGCATAAAACAACAAACAGATTTGTCACTGTTGATGTTTTATGAAGGACCAGGAGTGTCTAATATAGAAATATTATCCTGGGTAATGTGGAAAATTATGGAACAAAATAATTGTGGGTTTTACAATAAATTTGACTCACCTTCCCCCCCCAACCCCCAAATAAATAAATAAAAACAAGCCTACATATGTAATTCTGGTCATTTTCTTCCATTTCCCTTTCAGCTTTTTCTTTTTTTCGTTGTTACTATATAGCTGTTCTTTTTAGCTTTTGTTTTTCGGAATGTGTGCTATGTGTTCCTTGCATATAAATTGCTCCATCACTGTCTTCAAAACCTGCATTACAACCTCTTCATCCTCAATATGTCGCAAATTTGCAACGTACAATTTAATCTAGGGTTTTAATTAAATTAACACATCACCAACATCATCTTGAATTAAAAAAAACACCACTGATTTTTTTTTCCAAATAATTGGAAATAAATTCAGGTATAAAGGGGTTAAAACACTGATCTTTCAACTGTGGATCTTTACTAAACTTTAGATCTTTGCATTGAATTTATTAAGAAAACTGGTGTAAATTAATGAGCCCAGTACCAGAAGAAAATAATGTAAATTACTTAAGTGTGTGTTTTTCTGGGGTTCCTTTATTTTTCTAAATACAGTGATCCACCTAAAGAGACAGAAATGTAAATTTTTAATGAATGGATTATTTGCTTCATTTGAAACGTATAAGAAAAATTTCAATTTTTTTTTTTATGAACTAATTTTTTTAGACACTTCTAGTACATTTTCTGTTTTTTCCATCAGTTTTATTCTTCAGAAACAATTTTGGTGGGTTTTTTTCCTCCCTTTTTAAATTAGCTCCCTCCCTTTTTTACGTCCCTCCATCTCGGAGTCTTCCCCGCATTTCACTCAGCCTCTGTAAATTATCTCAACACCTGCAGCGCTCACACCCTGCTCATTGCCAAGACAACCACACTCTGCCCATTGCCATGGGAACGCTCAGTCTCCCTGCTCCTATAATCCATTTCCCAGCCACAATGAGCATTTGACACGGTTCACATTTGCTGGCTTCGCTGTATGGGGGGTGGGTGCGTCTTCTTCACAAAGGAGACAAAAAAAATCCTGGGTTATGAGGATGGAAAATGAGGAGTCCATGCTAAGGAGATGAGAGTAGGAGTGAGAAGATGGACGAGATTCATGAGTCAGAACTCGGGTTAAAGCTGAACGAAAGGGAGAAGAGGTGTAGGAGGAGGGGATGGATGGGTGGATGAAGGTGGGAGAGCATCATCTCCAGCCTACCTGAGTTCTGCACCTCATTTAAATAGTTGTCCTCAGCCACCACCTGCAAATTAAAAACAACACACACATTTTTTTATTCAGAGAAAAATGAATTATGGGGGAGATTTGAACAATTCAGCTTGGGGTTTGTGGTGATGATGTCAGGACAAAGTCAGTAGATCACATGGCTCTACGTCTTGGTTATAGAATTTAAATCAGACTTTGAGGAACTTGTGTTTTCTGTAGTTCCAAACAGCCGGAAAAGCGTGTTGTTGTTTTTTTCTGTCGTGCTGGTTGTGAGATGGAAGGCATGTTTGAACAGAGCATCTTCACAGAAAGTGAGAGCGCTGATGACTTATCTGTTATACAACCAGCTGCAAAGGTGCAAGTTATAAGTTTCTCCATCTTTTCCATCACACCCACATTTCAGCAACCAAAGAAGCGTCTGGATTGACTTTTATTTACGTGAAGAAAAACTGAATTCCTTCTTTCCAGACAAGTTCTTATACAGATTATTGCTTATTCAAGATTGAAATGCAGAAAACCATTTTGCTTTTTCCCAAAAGACCCACTTGATTACATTTTGATCTATTATAAAAAATGTTCCCAGACATCTTTTCATTATGATTATATCATTTTTAGAAGAAAACAAAAAAATACCTGCATCGCTTTCTAGGACATAGTTTCTGCAGAGCCACAGTTATTTGTTGGAAATTTTACTCTGTGTTGTGGGCGGGACCATTGTCGCAGGGCAACCCTGGCCCCCCTTTCTTTGTCCCTTGCTGAGATCTCTTTTGGTTTATGCAATATCCTGCTGGCTCACAGCCCTCCATAACCCAAACTTAAAATTACTGGCGCATCAAAAATGGCAAGCTATCCACATGACAGCTCAGACGAGGAAACCAAGACGTACATGGATCTATTTGTCTTCAAGGGGATACATCAGAAATGAGCGGAGCATTGAGCTTGTGGCCCGCCCAGTGTATTTTCTACATAACAAATAAAGCTTTTTCAAACAGCATTTTTTACCGTCTGCTCCTGATTCACAACATTTTGAATAAAAAAATACATTGAAATGCAATTTTAAGCTAAATTTTCTTTATGTATGTCGTCCATCATGAGAAAGAACGTGATAAAAGCACCAAAAAACACAATTTTCATCAGAGTGGATCTTTAACCCTTGTGCTACTTAGATGACCCCATCCTTACATTGACGTGTTCTCCCTACCATGACAAAGGTGGATAAAGATGGAAAGATTTCACCCAACTCCCAATGTTAAAGTGCCTAGGATAGCTCAAGGTTTATAATGAAATATGTAACCCTTGTGCTATCCTAGGGACTTTACCATTGGGTCATCTACTAGACAGTGCGCTGAACCTTTTATCTTCAAAGATTTGTGATCTTCACTGGTGTCCATGGATTACATGAAATCTTTCCACCTTTATCCACCTTTGTCATGGTAGGGAGAACATGTCAATGTAAGGGTGGGGTCATCTAAGATAGCACAAGGGTTAAGAAGAGGTGAAAAAAATCTATTCTTGATCAAAAGGCTTTTTCGTGTTTCTGACACGTTTGTCTGTATGAGTGTGAATGTGCAGCACACACATGCAGCTCCGGCATGAGTTGGTGTCAATTCTGAAATCTGATCAGAGAGACAGACCCACAAAAGCACTGCATGTGTGGAATGCCATCAGTGAGACGGGATCTTCACAGACGACTTGCTCCTTCTCTGCTGTTGATGTAAGGCACTAATGCACAAACACTCCTGCACCAGAATCAACATGCAGACACCTCCCAGAGGAATCCATGAGTCTAATGACGTTAGAGCAGGAGCAGGTGACCCGTGCTGCTGAACACGGCTCGTGATATCTCCATTTGTGCCGTTCACATGGTCCGATTAAAGCCTTAATCTGCTTTGACGCTCTCGCACCTGCGCCCACAGAACGCCATGCAAACACACACACATCAGACCGGAGGAGGCGCGCATGGCAGACGGAAACAAATCGCCAATAAACAAACCCATTCCAGCTCCAAGGAAGAGCGATGCTTCCAGGCAAACTCGTGTCTCATCTTAATGGGTTTTTTAGATGCAGTTTAGAAGATCCACACAATTTAGTCAGAATAATGTCAAGGTCCTTTAGCAACGAAGAGCACAATCTGAGGTGTGAAAATAGAGGTAGCAACCTTTGTAGTCTGTAAATGTGCAGAAATGTATTGGGGGTTGGATATGTTGAAGCCCTGAGTCACTTCTCAGTATTTCTTTCACTTCAGTTTGCGGTTTGTAAAAAAAAAAAATCAAAAATACAGTTTTCACCAACATCGGATGAGCTGCAAGAGAATTGTGTTTAATCATGAAAGAAAAAATACTCAGACACATTTTTTTTTCTTTAAAGAAATGAAATATAGAATTAAATCAAGTGATTTTCACAGATTTTTAATCAAAGAGTCATCACTGCCTCATTTCAAACTGTATTCATGTTGATTAAATAATGTTCAGAGCAGTAATAAAATAGTAAATACTGCAGACGGACTGCAGCTCAAAACCTTTCGTTTTCCTCTTTAACTACTTCTATATGATTTAAACCATAGTCTCACTGTTTTTATTTGAAAAAAGCATAAAGAAATACAACATTATATTTAAAACAAACAAAAGTCTTACTTGTAATCACGTGAATCAGTAACAATTTTGGATTTTATTTAAAAGAAAACAATTTTTATTAATTTTCTTAGGATTTTAAAACTGTTCCAAGAACAACTGTTCAAATGTTTGCTATGGAGGATTTTAATTGATAAATCCCATTAGATAAAATGATCAAACATCTGATTTATAACATGTAATATCATAGACCTTCTATCTTCCTGCTGTTGACTCTTAACTAAATTAGCTGATTTTTGTGCCTTATTTAAATCGATTGACCTTTAACCTTCTTTGATTCACACTAACGCCGACTTTAGGAGTTTGAATGATTTATTCTTAAAAAACCTTTAGACCAGGTTTTACAGTTAATCAAAGACAAATTTGTCTGTTTCTAGTACTTCTAAACGTGGGAATCTCCCCAGTTGGATCACAGGAGCTTCTTCATAAAACAAACGGGAAGCTGTGATTACATTTCACCATGGAGAGAAAAACAACAAAGCTGGGGTCAAAGAAACAGAGGAAGCCTGACAGCTAAAAAACTTTTTTTTTGTCACAATCAGAGTTAATAAGTGTCACTTAAAACTGCGTAAATGGATCTGGAGGAGAATTGCTAATTTACTTAAAACAGTTTTTTACAAAAGAGCAATCCTCATGGATTCTCCTTAGTGATCCAAACTGTCAGTGTCAGCAACATTAAAAAAAACAATGCAAAACACGAGGAGCCTTGCACAATTTATTATGACTTTCAGGCTCAAGAGACTCAAGTTGCGATGAGGAAAGTCGCTGCTTTCAATTCAATCAGTTGGACAGTTCATTTTGCTAATTCATGGTTGCAAATTCCTGCTAAAATGATTGAAATAAAATGTAGGGAGCAGCTGGAAGACGAGAGGAAATGTGTCGTCCTTTAAGGTTTGTGTTAAAGTGATCAGGTTTATTGCTGCATTTGAACATTTGCAAAAAGTAAATAAAATAAAAATTAACAAAATCCAACAGAATCATATACAGGCAAAACCTCTTTTTAATTGACAATGTCTGATTTAAGTGGTATAAACATTCTTTTTTGTTTTAACTTTATTCCAGAACTCACAATCTTGACCTTTTTTTTTACCTTTTCCAAGAAGACTAAGTTAGAATTTATAGTTGGGTTTATTCCTTTTTATTTTTGCGTGGTAAATGCTGCTTATAAAAACAGGTTTTAGTGCAGAGGTCTGCAGCCTTCATTGCTCAAAGATCAAGTTGGTCCAGTTTCTTACCGACCAAAATCCAACGAGAGCCGCAAATTCCCACTTTCACCATCTAGAAAAATACACTTTCTTTATGTTATTGTGGTCATCAAGTCATTCATTTATTAAATGTACCAGTAGCTTTTAAATTTTTACAATGATTGAATTGCAACATGGTTTATCTACATAAAACTTTTTTTTTACTTTTGCCAGCAGCACATCCCAGTTCCTTTCAAAATAAAATCTGTGTCAAATACACACAAAAGAGTCTCCTGCTGCAGAATTTCTAGAATCAACAATGAAAAAAAGTCAAACGTGAAATGGTGGATGGATGGATGGATGGATGGATGGACAGTAGATAAACTTTTAACCATTCTTTTGCTGAGTTATCTGACATGTTAACATTTTTAACAGAAAAGATAAAACTTATTTAACCAAAAGAAATTATCTAAAACTAATCTGTTATTTATTCAAATATTGTGCTTTTTTTCCAAAGACAAAAAGCCACAAGAGGGTTAAAAGAACCGAATGCTAAGGTTGTATAACCCTGTTTTGGTGAGTTTCTGTTGGGAAAAAGGGTTAATACAGGTGTAACATAACATTGTTTAAAGGCCTGTTGTCCCATTTACATAAAATGTTTGTTAAGTTGAGAGTTTGTGGAGGTTCTAACCACGCTGTAGGAGGAGTGAGGAGCGTAAGTGTGGCGCTCCTGATCCTCACCTGACAGCAGCACCTGCTCCCCTCCTCTTTGGCTTTGGCGCTCCTTTTTGGAGTAAAATCGTTGTGACACGCGCCAGCAGCGCATGCAGGCTTCACGCCGCTCCCTCAGGGGGAGGGTGGTGGTTGTGGAGGGGTGAGAACCACCGCGGGGGAGGGAGGGGAGGAGGAGGACGGTGGTCCTCGGTGATCACCTCCGACTAATTAAGACAGTGCGCGGAGAACATGGCGCCGTTTAGTGGTTAAAATGCGGGTCAGGAGCTCGTTAACGCCCCGACCCCGCGCGCGCTTTGTTCCAAAACCAAAATGGCTAAACCTAAAGATCCAGTATTTATCAATTATCTATGTAAATATTGACGGCTTTCATGAGCAAAGTCTGTGAAGCGTGACTGTCAGACAGCAGAGGAATGATGGGAATAAATACAAATCGACCTCCCCCCCCCCCCATCCCTGCGCCTCAGAGGACACATACCTCCGCCAGCAGCGGCAGCCAGAGGCAGGCGGCGCCGATCAAGCACAACATTTCCCGGCTGATGAGAGCCATCCTTCCCGGCCGGAGTGTCCGTGTCAGAGCCAGAGGAGCCGCCGATGTTCTCCCATCTCTGAGTCCGACCTGTCCGCGAGGTGAGCCGCTGCACCTCCTCCTCCCCTTCCTCCTCCTCCTGCTGCTGCTGCTGCGAGAAAAGCTCTGTGATGATGTATGGAGGAGCGTTTACGCGCGGAGGACAGGGTGCGGCACAAAGAGCGGGACTGGAAACACTCAGTGCGATCCAATAGTGTTGAGCTCTGCAAAATGGACCTGGCTCTAACACACATACAGTCACACAACTGTGTGTGTGTGTGTGTGCGTGTGCGTGTGCGTGTGTGTTTTATATTTATTTATTTATTTAGGAGGGGGAGGCGTTGTCACTTCCTTTGTGCCAAATTCCTGGCACAGATTTCTGCCCCAAAGCCTTAAGTGAACAGGATGAAAAAGTCTTTCTTTAGATGCATAAGGGGGAAGCAGGTGTTGGGAATGAAATCCTTTACATTTTTCTGTCATGACGCAAGCAGCAGCAATGAATGATTTTTGCAGGTAAACCGCCTCTAGAGCACATGTTCCTAAAGAACGTGTCCATCAGTGGTCCCACCTATGAGGGACCCCTGCTATGATTTGTAATTGATAAAGTTCACTGATCCATGCAGGATTGAGCTACTTTTTTTGGTCAGTTTTCCATCTTCAGCTAGCAGTCATGCCAAACAGTCCAAAACCCAACAAAGATCTTATAGGAGCCATCAGTTACCTGCTATAAAGCAACCTGTCTTATAAGCTGACAGGTGCATTCTGCCTTTAAATAGTCTATGGCCACTTATGTATAGGTATATAGCAAAATAAATGCTCTTATTGGAACAGATTTTGAAATAATTGAACAATGAAGAAGAACTGTTGACTGTCCTTTAAAAGGCAAAGACAAAGCTCATCATTCATGCAGACGGCGTCAGAGAGCATGAGCCTTCTAACAGTATTTATTGATCTCTAGCAAAAATGTTCTATTTGACAAATAATTTAATTACATTTTAAATGTGTAAAAAAAGCATTCGGTAGCATACAGTGATATTTCATGTCAACCCCTTGATGCAAATAAGCATCAAACCACCTCTGCTCCAAACGTAATTTCATTTGTAATGATGTAACAATTAATTGACTTAATTTATCGATCTATACTCCTAAAACAACCAGATTGACCTGTCTGAGGCAAGTTGTTAATCCAATCAGGATAAATCTACTTACACCATTTAAAAATAATTTCAAAGTGAAATAAATCCATTATAATCAATATTGGAAAATACCATTTGTATTGAGGCACTGTAGGTTTATTTTACTGTAGCGTAAAAACGATCATCACAGCAGGCAACACAAACATGATGGCAGCAAAAACTGATCCATTACAGTCCAATGTGTGGAAACACTGAATTTTGCAAAGACAGGTGACCACACAGTGTGCTAGAATGTTCTAATAATGTTCACTTTATGTGGAAAAACAACAGTGGGCTGAACTTTATGAAAATAAAATGTCAATGGATCTGACATTAATTCTTGTTTACTTGTTTGTTTGTGCACATATTTAATTTAAACTTGATTACCTTGCAAAAAATACAAAGAATTTGGAAAACTTCACCAGCACTGTTCAGTGACCAGGTATCTTATCTCTGAGTCACACTGGTTGAAGTTTCGGCTAAAGATGTTTTGGATCAATTGTGGGTCAGTGGATTGTATCAAACCAGATTGTTCAAAATGAACCAATATTGACTGAATCATATTGTCAACTATAAACTATGATGTGAATCAAGTCGTTAAAATGAACCATTACGCCCCTAATATTTTTGTTACATCCAACATCACAACACTAAAAAGCATTGATATGATGATAAACAGCATAGTTTTAGAACCAGCACCTTTGGCTCTGCCCTGTGATGTGTGGCTCAGAGATGTTGGCAGCAGATCTTTCAGATCCCGCATAATCAGCTTTGTGAGGGAACATCCAGAAGAGAAACTGGCAGCAAAGTGGACTCAGCACAGCAGAGATTGGGATCAAAATGAAAAACGTCAAAATAAATAAAAGACAGTACAGCTTTATTACAGCCTACGATTGTTGTTTGTGTATCCAGCATGTGATGCTGATCCACAAAGAAGCCCGTCCACATCAGAGTAGATAAAGCTGTTCGCTGATGAGATGTTTCTCTTTGCTCAGCAGTTGGGCTGCAGTGCAGAAAAACAGTCAGCTCAGGCTTTTTTTTAGTGGTTATTTAATCAGATTTCCAGAAATGGAAAACCACCAAGAAAATCTACAACTAGACTAGAAGACGCTTCATTATGTTTGTGCTCTTAACATAATTTAATATGCAAACAGATGCTTTATATTTTTGATCAAACTTGTCATTTCTGCTTGTTAGTTTGTTTTGTCTTCAATTCCCCGTCTTTAAAGAAAAGTGTGTGTTTGAGACCTAACAAAACGGCAGAATTACGTGTTTGAAAGAAACTGGGTGTTATTCTACCTACAAAATTCAAAAAGAAGCAGGTCAAAAAGGTCAACATAACACAAAATGGTTTGCTATCAAAGAATTAACTGACCTCCAACCTAGAATCAGCTGATTTGCACTTCACTACTTTAAGGTGTTGCATATCATTGCAATGGTTGTAAGTTTTGTATTTTGGCAGAAGTACTCCAACAGTTGTCACCTTAACCTCCAGCTTTTTGCTGATGGTTATATAGTCCATTCCAGTTTTGTGCAGGTCTACAATCTTCTCCCTAAAATCCTTTAAAGGCTCTTTAGTCTTTTTCCATGTTGGAGGGTTTGGAGTCTGACTGATTCTGTGTACAGGTGTCTTTTCTACAGGTGATGAGTTCAAACAGGGGTCTGGAACCTACAGCCCTGGAGCCACGTGTGGCTCACTGGTTAAAGAAAAATTATTTTTTTTCTTTTAAGTTTTGGATTTTAAAAAGTAACTGTAAAGTAAGAAGTAAGCAGTAACACAAAAAAGTTAAATAAGATAACTCAAACTTGAACTCATTGGCATACAGTTTTTTATTTTGAACAACTTGAACGATTTTAAGTGCACCATTATGGTTCAAAAATACAGTAAGGGTCCCCTAATTAGCTCTGATGTCATTTTAGTTTGTTAGATTTACACATTTCTGTCTGGGAAGCTCTACAAATTAAAACATATATTAAACTGTTGTTCTTTTAAATCACTGTTATACTACATTTGGTACATTTAGATGACTCTAAGTAATGTAAGGTGTCTTTTATTTTGAAAGGCAGTCTGTCAAAAGTTATAACTATTTCATATTTAGAAAAAAGTCCTATAGTCCCTTTATGTTTATGGTTTATCTATGACAAAAAAGAACAATTTATTTATATTTATCAAAAGACTTTGTGGCTCCTACTGGGTTTTTGTCAGTGAGAAATCAACCTTAATGGTGTTGAAGGTTGCAAAACTAGGGGATCAAATACATATTTCTCTTAATGAAATGCAAATAAATTTACAGTAGATAAATTCTTTAAAGTCGATTTTCTATCCCTCGCTGTCCAAATAAACCTACCATTAGGATGACAGACTGTCACATTCTATTTAAGTGGGCAATACAACATCAGCAAGGGATCAAATACTTATTTCCTCCTTTGTACCATTTGCTGTTGTAACCTCTGAATTAAAAGAGTTTTCATTCACCTTTAGGCTCAGTTAAAAACAGTTTTACTACGTATTTCTATCTTCTTTTTTTTTTACCAAATATGGTCAGTTAGCTTGGTGTTTAGTGACCTCTGACAGGGAGGTGAACAAAACCAGGTGTTTGACAGAAAAAACTTTCACTGTATAAATAAAGGTTAAAAAAAGCAGGGAAAAATACAACTACTGCACCTTAGCAGAGAACTTATAAATTGCTGATTGAGTGCATGAACACTGACATATTATTGGATGATTATTCTAAGACCTTCATTAAAGTAGCTTTCTGCTTATTCTGTCACACTCCATCTGTCACAGCTCCTCTGTTCAACAACAACACCAGAAAAAAAGAGAATCATGCATGTTTCATTTTTATTTGCTCAGAAAAACGGATGCCTGCCCCACTACAAAATAAATGCATTGACCCAGATCAAGAACCTGCTCTTTTTGCCGTGGTGAAGCTTCATTTCCCCCAAAAATTTGAAGTACCAAGCACACAAATATCCACTTGTGAATTTTTAAGGTCCCTCTGTGATCCCCTAAAGCTGTGTGAGAGAGATTAGCTAAATTCATCTACTTCACAGAGTTTTGTTTTACCCATGAGCCCTAGGGTGGAAGATGACTTATAAAATTAACTTTTTTTTTTATTTCTTTAAAGTTTCCTGCCAAAAAAAGTCTTTGATGTGGCTGTGCAGTGATAACGCAAATCCAATTTCTCTTATCCTGATCGCCATCTCCCCCGTCTGTTATCTCTTTCTGTCGGGTATCTCGATCCAAATTTTCTGTTTGTTGCTTTCGTGTCAGTTACAGGGATCTTCATCTCCCCACCCACCCCAACGTACATATGAGTGGCTGGATGAGGGATGGAGTCACAGTGATTTAGAGAGAAAAAAAACAACTAATAAATGCCTTGTTGTCATGGCAACGCAGCATCTCTTCTATGAAAATGCACCTCACAGACTTGGCTGTTTTTTGTCCACAACAAAAGACTTCCAGAAAAATAATGAGAAGACAAATGTAAATTTAGAATGACTGTTGGCTCACCGCTCTCATCCCGCCTTAATTCATTTCTGCAGAGGGCCGGAGCTTTGAAGATTTATTTAAAACAAGCAATCACTTAACTAGCACTTACTAAAATCCTGTTTTCTCAACACCCCACTGTATTTTCCCAGAAGCCCATCCTCAAAGCCCACAAAGTTTGCATGGAAACAGACCAGAAAAAAAAACTCCAAATCTGTCTTTAAACGACTCATTACTAGTTTCTGCTGCACATTAATGTCACTATTTTTCACGCTATATCAGCGGGAAACTCTATTTCCACCCCAGACTGCTTCAGGGATGTGGAGGGATGCGAGGAAGAGAAGATGAGCATTGTAATCGTTTTGTGAGCATGCTGGCCTGTAATATTTCAATTTCCTTCCTCCATTTATCTGACATCCCTTCTATCACAAATCCATTATTTGGCTGCCTCCCTTCTCAGAAAACACAAGTGGAAATCTTGTCTAATCTCCTCCTTTCACGGGGGGTTATGGAAGCACACGCCGTCCCACCCTGTTGTTCCGACATTTCACAGCCCATGAAATCCAAGAGTGGATGGAGGAAACACAATGTTTTGCAGAAAAAGATCACAGCTGTTGTATCACTCTGAGAGGCTGAGGCCCCGCGGAGAGCCCTCGCTTTTTTTCAGTGCTTCCCCTCATCCCGCTGACAGACAACAACAGCGAGGGGAAGGATGGACGGGGAAAGAGGAGAGACACTGAAGGTGGAGCAAAGACCATAAACATGAAAGCACAGAGGCTGAGAGTCCCCCAAAGGATAGGTTTGATTATACTGAAACAAATCCACAATCTGGCTCAGCACTCTGGCCTGGGGTTAGCGAGCCAAGGTCTCTTCTTAAAGAGGAACTAGAGGTGGATATCTTCCCTGATCTGCTTGCACTGCAGAGGCTGTGGTGTTCCTTCATGCAGCAGACGGGTAGTTAATCAGCTGCTCGCTGCAGCCCTCCTGTGTTTGGTGTTGTTTTGTGCTCATTCATTTCATGTGGCGGGTATAGTTTGTGTGCTTTTAGGTAGCTAAAACCCACAGTCAGATGCACAAAGTACCATCTTTGTCTCAGCATACCTACTCGTCTTCTTAGTACATAAATCATTCATAAACCCTTGAATTTCAAGATCTCTAAAGATGACTTTGTCAGAAAACAGATTTCTTTTTTACTCTTAATTGCTAATAATTCTTGTGTTTTTGTCTTGGACAAATCCCAACAATAAGGTGTCTTCTTCATGTTTTTTGAAGCCTTAGGCAGTTAGTTTCATTCACTGTCTATATATGGCCAACAAATCTGATGATCTATGAGTTACAAACACAAATATGTACATTTTTTGGTATCAAATGTTGTCTTTCCTGGAGTTATTTGTGACTTAAGTATGAAATTGGAATATTTACTTTGTTTCTTAATGTAAATATTAATAAAAGTAGATTTTAAATGGTGTACACTTATATAACGCCTTACTACCTTCTTAGAAAGTTCAAAGTGCTTTACAGTCACACTATGGCAGCTTTTCTGCTAAACCCTGGCAAGACACGTATAACCATGAGGAGCAATATGGGGGTCAATGCGTTCTCTGCAAATCTTAGCTGTTCTAAGTCTTGTGCTTCGCTATTTACTTTTCTTTTTTTTTTTGTCTAATTTTTAGACTATTTTTCCTGTTCTTTTGCAATCTCTACATTCGATCTATTCTATTCTATTGTATTTTCTCCTGTACAGAAACCCTTGTTGTGTTCCCAGTTCATTGGAAGTGGAAAGTTTTTAGAAGTAATCCTTTACATTCCGATTAACATTCCGATTTACATTTTTCAATTGAACAGAGAATTTTAACTGATGTGACTGAAAACAAGAACAATATTCTAAAGCTGAGTCAGAGAGTGGACACATTTTAGGTGGAATGTGAACAAGAATGTTTCTTTTGTCTACCTTAGTCACTATAGAGGTTAAATCAAAGAAACACAAAAGTTGGCGTTTTGAAACCACAACACAAAATGTCGTGGTCCTTGCAATGTTGTGATGTACCAGTAATGCGTAAATCAGCATGGAATGAATTAAACAGGGACGTGCACTCATAGGGCCCCTTAGGGTGCTTGAGCATCTGCCCTTTTTGTCTTTTAGTAAAAAGTGCTCTGGTGCCCTCTGTTTTTTTCTTTTTGTATCAAAAGAACATCACAACAAAATGCCGCCAGTCTTCTATTGAAGCCATTTTTGTCATGGCCTGTCAGCTACTCCCTCCTCCCCCCTCCTTCCTGTGTTGGACGCGACCAGCTGGATCCACTCACTTCATCTACACCTGCCTTCATAAACTCCTCCTGGATCATCAGCCGGTGCCAGTTCGTTGTTCCTCCTATGGTGCATAGCCTGGTCAGCTCATGTTTATGTCTCACGTCTCGTTGTCTCTTGCTCATGGTGTTTCTCGCTCTGCCTCAGGACGTAAAACCTATTGGATCCTCACCTGGTCGCAGTCCTCCTACGCTGCCGTCACGCCGCATCAAGAAACCTCCAGCCAGCCGCCTCTCCTCACCTCGGTTCAAGCCTCGCCTACGCCGTCTCAAGTAACCTCCAGCCAGCCGCCTCGCCTCGCCTTGGTTCAATCCTCGCCTTCGCCGCTGTTCCCCCTTAATGGAGATTCCACCTCAAGATTCCTCCAGCCTGCCCTCGCTCTCTCTTCCTGGAAGAAAGTCCTGTCAAGAACTGGTTCTGATTAAACCACTGAAAACTTACCGTTGTGTCTTAGCCTCCTTCCGGGTTCCAGCATCTGGGTCATTTTGAACTTGCGTCCGAATCATGACAATTTTCTTGTAATTCTTGGTCGCTTTGCAGCTCCACTCGGACTCAGAGCCGCAAGAGAGCGTGAGAGACAGCGAGAGAAACTGCTGCTCCACAGAGACCTGAAGAGACGAGACAGTGAAAAAGTTCTGGTCTTAAATATGGTTCACATGTCAGAAAACACAGAGCAGATCATGCTGGGACAGGAAGTTTGGTACGAAGTTCAAAATAAAACAGGGAAGGAAATTCCAGAATAAATTATCCGCACTTGTAGCTTCTTCTCTACAGTTCTGACACTACAGCAAATATGTTTAATATAATATTTCTGATTAGATTTGCTTTCTTTAAATTCTGTATCATACAGTTTCACAATCTTTTGTACTAAATATTGCCAACTACAACAAAAACTTGTAGAGAAGAAGATGCAAAAGAGAATTAAGCAGTGAATCCCAACATAAAAGAGGAGTCACACTGGATGCAGCTGTCAGGAACTGGAGGTGTAGGAGCCAAAATGCAGGAAACTGGGCTTTGAAGGCAGAAACAGGACAAAAACCGTGGAGAAACAAAAATGGAATAAAGCAAATTACATAACAATGTAGAACTGAAAACTGGACACTTCTACTCACTGAAGACAAAGAACAGAAATGAAGACAGCTGTAGATGATTAACATGAACCTGGGGTGACTGATAAAGGACAAAACATGACCAAAAACATCAAACTAAGTCCCAAAATCCTCACAGCCACATATGATTACTTAAATATTATTAATGATGTTAGCATTTTGTGCATAAAAGTTGTAGGAAAGCTGTGATCCTCTGTACACTTGATGATAGTGATGATTATGTAAGGGTTAATGGCCGACAAAGTGTGCATTATTAGTTTTTAATGCACGTTTTGGAAGCCTGAACCGTTGCTTCCGCTGTTGTTTTGCTGCCCTTTTCTGACTTTGAGCCCCTCCCGCTCTAAAATCCTGTGCACAGCCCTGATTTTAAAGGTTAATTTAGGGCTAGACGCATTATTTATTTGTGTTTCCATTATATTTCTTTTATCTTAGGAACTGGTTTGGTTTTCTATCATATTTCTATCGTATCATTTGATCTGAGGTGAACAGCTTTCTGCATAATGACAGTATACTTTACTAATTAAAAATGATTAAACTATAATAAATTGAACAGTAATATAAGTTTTATGGCCAGAATTTTTAGTCTACTTTTTTTAGAATATTTTTTAAAAAAAACAGCAGTTTTCTGTTTAATCGGAAACTGAAAATCCAACTCTGATGATGCTTGACTGATGGTTTCTCTGTTGTAAAAATCCTGACCTCCTTTAGCGTGTTTCCAAACAGGTAGAGACTCATATTTTATTCTTAACTTTTAACTTTATTTGGGGATGACTCTAGGATTTTGAGCTGAAACAAATAAAACAACATTGCCACCAGGATGAAAAGCAAATTTGCAAATCATGTGTTGGAGACTCAAGTTAGTCTTTGTATTCAAACATTTCTAAGACTTTAATTTTAATACATATTAAAATTAACAATTTTGCCCTGTTAGTGGTTTGATTCCCCTCAGGTTTGGGTCCTCGGCCAGAACCCTGGGAGCTTGAGTGTCCAGTGCAATATCTCAGCTGCTTTTTTGGACTGAGATCTCAGATGCTGATCCATGCTCTTAGTTTATTATTCCAAGCTTTATAATTACCACAAGAACCACTGCTCTCTTAAACTTTATTTTTTTCCCCAACTTTTCTCCCAGAACTCTGGTATTTCTTGATCTTCTCATGAACTTTTCCCCTGATGTTGCTTTCTTTCCATCACTGGAACCCTCTGTTTCTTCTTCCCCTGCATTGTGTTTGGTGTGTCTTCATATCCAGAACTCCCCGGGGATCTTAGCTTGATTATTCTCAGATACTTTTGGAGCTGTGACCTTGGGACCTTCAGCCCATACACACAGGTATTTCTGGTTGCTTGCTGGCTACTTTGTTATGGCTTTCCTTGTGTCTGCTAGAATCTTACACTGCTGTCATGCTGGATTGTCTCAGGAGTACGTTTGCACAGCCTACATCAGAGACCTGCCTGGTGAGGTAGATCATGGCCTTTGTGTATGTAGTATTACTGTGGTGCCATGATCAGAGCTTCTTTGCAGTCTTTCCGTTCAGTTTTGTCCACTGGTGGGATTTTCCGCCACCAGCCTCTGTTTCTGTCAGCTGGGGCTGGGATTTGCTTCCATGATGGTTCAAGTCAGTAACGTCTATCTACGGCAGCGCTGAAATGCAAATCATACCAAGAATTCACTCAAAGGAAAAATATTTTAAAGATCACAATCGAAATAGCAAAACAAATAATAAAAAATCTACATTACGTTTCAGAAAACAAAACAAAGGGACTTCTTTGCAGTTGGCAGATTTTATTGTTATGTATTTATTTGCATATAAATAATGTTGCAAATTATCTACAGTAAGGAAAGTCTGCCTATTTTTTATCTATGAGATTTTCAACAGCTAGTTTCATAGTTATGAATTTAAATGTATCTTTATCTTCTTGGTTGTTTCTTGCTTGTGAACTTTTTTGGCTCTGCAGCACCCTCGTGTGGCGATAACGGGAATCTGCGCTGGTGTCTTTCTTTTTGTTTTGTTTTTTACAATTGGAGGAAGTCAGCAGGTGTACTGATGAAAAACTGACAGCCCATTCCGGAAATTCATTCCAGATTCTTCAAAATAAAAGTCAAAGAGTGTTTCTCTCCTCTAGAAAGAACTTGTGTGGCACTACTAGGAAGAAACATTGTGCATGTTTGTATAAAACACAACATGAACCAAAAAGGCTCGAAAATACGGATCAAAATGCTCCCCCATCTATGATTTGTTGTTACATTCAGTTGGTTTATCGAGTGTGAAATAATTTATTAAATATAAGTAGTATTGTTAGTAATACTCAGGCGACTTGCAAGCTCGAATAATTTAAGCTTTATTTCTTTTTTTATTTACTTGAACAGAGTGCAAGTAGAGGACGAACAGCAATTCAGTTACAATAACAAAAAACCAGGGGAGGTTACTTACATAAAAACATTCATGCACATTTTTTTTTACATCTTTAAGGCATTTAGTGCACTATGATGATGTATGATTAATTTTACATTTATGGAAATAGAATTTCACCTGAAGAATTAACTTATTATTATTATATATTATTATTATTTTAAACTTACAATGCTTTTTTGAGTTTCTGAAAAACAAAGTTCATTTTCTCATCTTGGGTCATGTCAGTGTTGCGTTAACAACGGGACATTTATTGTGAAAGTGCAAACCGGAAGTTCATTCAAATCGCAGGAAAGCGGAGTCTCATCAGTGCAGAGCCGGCTGCTGACTGTCTGTCCCTTCAGTGATGAGCGCACCGGCTGCTGCGGGCGGGAAGGGCGCTCACTGACTGACTGAGCAGAAGTGGTTGCGGGTTTGATCGCGGCAGCGCCGGCTGGAGTGAGTGATCGATAGGAAGATGCTGACCGACATGATTGCCGAGGAGGAATTCGAGATGAAGGAGGAGGAACCGTGGTTCGACAAGCAGGACCTTGAACGTGGTACATGCATCTCCTTCCTTTGTTTCTCTGCGCTTATTCACCTTAGCTTGATATTTAATTACAAAATTGAAGCTTTGGTTTAAATGTGCATTCATGATATTTAAAAATATTACATATTAATTTAAAATAAATGTGAAATTTGGGGATAAAATGAATGTCTACAATGCAAAAAAGGTGCTGAATGATTAGGACACATGCAGGAAATGGCAAAGTCAGCAAGATGCACACATGCGGCAAAGAGAAAAAAAAAGGAGAAACCTCTGCTGTGTGACCTTACATTCACTCCATGTAATAAAAACTCCATGGATTTTGATTTTAAATTATTTAAATAAAATAAACGAATTTCTTAGAAAAAGTGGGGTTGCTGGGCTCCTGCCAGGCCCGAAATAACCCCCCCACAAAGCTGCTCGTAGGTCCTCCTTCCTCCATCTGTGACACACAACCATGAACCATGAAGGCCGCCTGGCTCCTGCTCACCCCGTCTCTCCTGCAGACCTCCAGCTGGCAGCCGAGCTGGGGAAGACCCTCCTGGAGAGGAACCGGGAGCTGGAGCAGGGCCTGCAGCAGATGTACGCCACCAACCAGGAGCAAGTGCAGGAAATCGAGGTGAGGACAAGCTTCTCCTGTGTTCAAAACATCACCAAAGTCCAAAACGAGTCGATCCTAAATATATATACTTTTAAAAAGATGGTCACATTGATGGGAGAATTTTTGAAAAGTTGCTGGATTTGAACATCAAAGTAAGATTAAAAAAGGCAAATAACTTATCGAGATAGCTGTTAATGTTAAAGCAAAATAAATAGTTTTGTGGTACTCTGTCAAAGTTTAACTAATTCAACAAGATTATTGTTAAAATATGAAAAAAAATGTAATCCCTAAATTTATCTAGAAAATTAAAAATCTATTATTAATTCATTTTTCTCTGCAATTAGACCACACTGCATAGAGTTTAGGATCTGACTGGATCCAAGTCTTTGTCCGCATGTCTCTGCTGGCCCCAGGAGTTAATCTCTAAAGAGCTGAACTGAAGCGGTTCACGATTGATTACCATTTTACTGCCTCTCATAGCTGCCTGATAAACACAAACCACATAAAAACCCACCTGAAAGCAAGTTTAGCATTTTCTAAACGATGGGGACGAGCCAATAAAATAAAAAGTTGAAAGTGTCACAATGTTCTGAGTGTGATGACTGATTAGATAAATCCCTGACAAAGACTCAAAGATAGATTCAATACTGGAGACAAAATGCTGTAAGATCTTTTGTTGCAACACACACACCGCTTTTGTCTCCATAAAGGGATGTATTTATAATTTTAAAATTAAAAAATTAGATAAATTAAACTTTTTTTCAGAATTTTTTTTTTTTTTTTGGCTCTTGAAAGTCAAAAATTGTCGCAAATTCAATTCAATTCAATTTTATTTGTATAGCCCAAAATCACAACAACAGTCGTCTCGATGGGCTTCGAAGTAAAACATGAAATCAAAAGGATCATGAATACAAAGAGTTCAACAGGAAAATACTAAAATGAACTAACAAACTGACTAAGCTATACTGGCATCCCTGCCCTTAGACCCCCCATTGCGGTAAGGAAAAACTCCCAAAAAAAACGGATTACGGAAAAACCGAAGAAACCTCAGGGGTGCCCACATGAAGGAGGGATCCTCCCCCAGGACGGGCAGGCGATGTACCAGAACTCTTAGAGAAGAATTAGCTTATGTAACTGTACAACTACATATTTAAAGTCCAGCAGACGAGCTTCATCCAGCCGTGGTTGGGGGGTCAGTCAAAGGCGCGAGTCGAGCCGGAGACAGGAACCACAGCCAGGAGCAGGAGCAAAGACGAGGTTCTCGGTCAGGTACAGAGCAGAGACGAGCCGGAGACAGGAACCACAGCCAGGTGTAGGAGCGGGAGCAAAGGCGAGGTAGACGGTCAGGAACTGGAGCACGGATGAACCAACTGGAGTCTGGAAGCACTCTCACTCCCCAGGAGGGGAGAGGGAAGGAGGGACAATACATGAATCGCACTGCACCAGATAGAGGCATGGAGAACTAAATGATAAATTATGGTCAAGAATAGGGAAGAGACGAAGGGTAGAAGTAGATGAGAAAAGAAGACAGAACCCCAGTGCACCATAGTTACCCCAGCTTCAACTTCTAGCAGCCTTTTAAAAGAAATAGTTATTGTTATTAAGTTTAATTTAAAGACATTAACATTAAGTTAAATAATCTCTGAATACTAACTAGTCTGACAATAAGCCTGTCCAAAGAGGAATGTTTTCAGTCTAACATTGAATGTAGAAACTGAGTCGGCCTCTTTTACATGAGCTGGGAGCTTATTCCATAAGTGGCTAAATAATCTTTATAGTGGGTTGCACCGTTCCAAGAAATCTAATTGATTCTAATCAATGCATCTGTTTGTCTCTTTTAAAGGAGTTTTACGTTGGCCTACGCAATACATCGCTAATTTATCGTGATAGCCTGTGTGATACGCATTTTTATTTTCGAAAGACGATGTAGACTGCAGTGGATTGCTCTGAAAATACGTAAACTTTGGGCAATTGACGCACGTTCAAGAATGCGCGTAAGTAGGAAGAGGCCTGGTGCGAAATGTTGAAGTGGTTCAAATCTTGTGAATTTTGCTTTTTCTATCACAGCTCTGCTCTAATATATGAGTGATGATAGGCTTGGTGTCATCTAGGTCTGTCCGAGCACAAATCCCAATTACCAGTTTCCCCTCCATGATCAATTTTTAAACGTTTAAATTAAAGGGGTAACATCGCTACCAAATCAGAGTCCCTGATTGGTCAACGTTTGACCTGGTTTATCTAGCAACATGGGTTCAGTGGCCGTGCATTTGGTATGTAGAGCCTGAAAACGTAAAAACTTGCATAGCTACACGTGAATGCGCGAGATTTGGATGTGGAAGCTCGAAATGCGAATTTACTTAGACTTTTCATTGAAAGAGGCTGCTTGACGGTGCGTTGCCGAGGGCGATGTGAACGTAACTTTAGGTTTTCAGTGATTCATTTGGCTTTTTTTTTCTTAAATGGCTACATGTTAAAAATTGCTTACTGTTACAATGTTATTCAATTTGAAATTTCTTCCTGAAGCTACAGAAATGAGTTCTTTCTTTTCCGCTGAAGTATTTATGTGCCGATTTGTGTAAAGGACATCAGTGTAAGTGTCATCAGATTATGTGTTTTAAATTCTGTGTCTTTGCCAACTCTTTTCAATAAAATGACCTTAAATACCAATTAGCAGAGCAGGATTGTGCTTCTCATAGTGGCATAACTTTTTACTGGGAATTTTCCAGAAATGAATAGTTGTAAATCTGTTCAACTTTCAGGAAACTCTGGATGTTCTTGGATTTTCTAAAACGTTTTCGTTCCAGCCTGAAGCCATTGTCACCCTGCTAAAGCCTCTAGCAAATATTAAACAATTTCAATTTTATTTCACGCCCACATAGTCTTCCAGAAATGACATTTGCATTAGAGCTATTTTTTGTTTTGACAGTACCTGACCAAGCAGGTGGACCTCCTGAGGCAGGTCAACGACCAGCACGCTAAAGTGTACGAGCAGCTCGACCTGTCGGCCAGGGAGCTGGAACAGAGCAACCACAAACTGGTTCTGGACAACAAGAAGGCCCAGAAGAAGATCCAGGGGTGAGGCAATGGAAAGGCTTTGAAATGTTTGGGAAGACTCCTTTCTTCCTAACGTTGTAGGTGTGGGGGTGTCCGTACAGGCTGACGGAGACGGTGGACCTGCTGCAGACGCAGGTGGAGGAGCTGCAGCATAAGGTGGAGGAGTTGAAGCTGAGTCAGTCCCAGAAACCTCCTCAGAGACGGAGGTCTTCTGCACGCAGCGCTCAGAGTGTTTCTTGCCTGCAGGAGCTGCAAAACGCATTCGGGTGAGGATGAAAAGATGCTGACGAATCAGAACAAAATGGTACAGTGCAGACTGACTGTTTTAATGCTCCAAATCGTCTATTTAACGCTCAAAGCTACTTTACTACAATTTGGAAACATTTCCTCTTAATCAGCGGGATCTATTGATCTTAATTTCCTTGTCACAGATCCAAAAGCTCTTTGGAAGCTTTAAAAAAAGGATAAAGGAATCCTCAGAGCTTTAACTCCTCTCTACTAATCCCCTTTCCATGCTGCAGCCACTTCCCCTCGGATGGCGGTGGGCAGCTTTATTTACTTCCTGGGGTTTAGTCTCCGTGTGTAATGCGGTTTGAGAAACTCATGCGGGCCAGCTGCATGGAGGAGTCCAGGATAACGGCGTCTGAGCTGGGTCAGAGTTCAGTCTGGGGGACGAGGTTGGAAGGAGGTCAAAGTCTGAGCTGGAAGACGGCCCATGCAGCGATAACTCTCTGAGGCTGATTGATACTAATCTAATCGCCTTTGGCCGCAGATTAGAATACTTTTCTCTCTTTTTTTTCCATTTGATTTTGTCCACAAATAAATAAATACATTTCAAAAAGGCTTTCAGATCTCCGTTGGTGTGTAAAACCCGAAATAACTGCTGTGATGTCACACGAGCATCGCTCTGAGGCTAAACTGGGCTGATTATCTTTGACCCGCAGAACCTCCTGTGTGTTTCCTGTCACCTTTGACTTTGTTTCCTCTCTTTTTTTTTTTTAGCACATGCGTCACAGATTAGCACACAGTTAGGTAACAGTAGAGAGGAAGAGCGACAGACTGTAGAGATACGGGGGGGGGGGGCAAAAAACTATTTAGTCAGCCAATTGTGTGAGAGAGGCCTGTAATTTTCAGGCATGTGTCGTTTCTACAGCTGGTGTGACTAATGAGGTTTTATCATTTTTAAAGGGTCATTTTGGGTTTTAGAAATTTTACAATTTTGTTTCCATTTTTTTCTTGAATTTTCAAATGAATTTAGATTACTCTAGAGTTAAATGACTGAAATGTTTTTGCTACTTAAAGACAAGTAGCCAAAAACGATAAAGAAAGTGTGGTTTAAATAAGGGTCAAGCCTTCCTACCAAACTATAAACTACTTTATATATAACAAAGTCTAGGTTTTATTATAAATAATGTAAACAATGAAAAAAAATGGTCTCTTCTGCCTTGGTCACCCGCGCAGAAAGAAATGCTAATTTCTCCCCTTGTTTCAAACTTGTTTGTAAATTTATAGGAGCAGAAACTAATCTCTCAAATTATATGTTCTAAACCTAACAAACCATAAATTACCATAATGTGCTCTGAGGTCTTTTAGTTCTCCTGGTTGGGGTTTTATGCACAGTTTGTGTCTCTGCAGGTCTGACTGTGATGCTGAGGAGGCCTCAATCGACCTCGAGAACTCCTCCGTCACGTCTTGGAACGAGGAAGAGCAGGCGTCGCTGCGGCAGTCCCTCCGTGCTCTCCAGGTGCAGTTTGCCACTGAGCGTGCTCGGAGGGAGGAGGCGGAGCGTGGGGCTGACCTGCTCGTGCAAGAGAACGCCGAGCTGGAGCAACAGCTGTCACAGCTGGAGGGATCCCAGGTACGTCTGTGGATTTGTTGAAGGGTTATTCATGTTTGAAAGAATATGTTGAAGGGCAGAAGACTATTTATGACCCACTTTGATTAAAAATGGTGTCTTTGATGATTTTGACTTGTTTCTTGAGGCATTTTTCTAATGGAATATATATATATATATATATTTCTTTTTTCATTTAATGATACATATGATATATTTATATATAAATGAAGAAAATTAAGTTTAAAATTGTAGAAGACTATGTAAACAGATGGATGACGGGATGTTGGGGCAGACTTTGTGCCAACAGTTTCACCTACAACTCGGAGGCAGAAACTAAGTCCTAGAAAACTGCATAGTTTTTTTGGATTTTAATTAAAATGTAATAATCATACTTTAAAGACCCATGGGAACACTTTTAAAATAGATCAAGATGATCATTTCTTTTCTCTTCATTTCGAAACCATCAGGCGAGGGTGTCCGAGCTTGAGCGAGAAGCAGAGGAGCTCCGTCAGCTTTGGAAGTTGGAATCCTCTTCAAGATCTTTAAGGCCAGATTGCATCCAAGGCTTCCTGCTGCACCCAGAAGAGGAGAGCGAAGGAGAGCCAGCAGCAGCGGCGGCGGCGAAGAGCCCATCTGTCCTGAAACGCTGGGCCAGTGAGCGGCAGATGAAGGCCACGCAGGCGCCAGACTCCCCCAACAGGATCTACGACCACGAGTGCTCCTGCGTGCGGCGGGCTGAGGTGGTGAAATACCGCGGGATCTCGCTGCTCAGTGAAGTTGACGCCCAGTACAGTGCCTTGCAGGTGAAGTACAACGAGCTGCTAAACCGCTGCCGCCCAGGGGTGGAGAGGGAGGAGCAGGACGGGCATCACGAGGAGGTGCAGTCTGCAGATCTGGACCCAGCCCGGCCAGCTCTGTCCCAATGGGAGGACTTGAACGACGGCTTCCACCAGCCTGAGTACAAAAAGCTCTTCAGGGAGATCTTCTCCCGCATTAAGAAAACCAAAGAAGAGCTGAGTGAAAACCGAGAGAGGCCATGATGAGCCGGCAGCTTCTACTGCGTCCAGAAATGCTAGTTTAGATTGAAACTCCAACAGGACAGTTGTCATTTGCACAGACTCTTTAACAGCACTGACTGTAGCATCACCATCACAAACCTTTCTGGGGAAACGTTTTCATCAACTATCATTTCATTTGATCATTTCTTATAGTTTTCTAGAAGGAAAAAAGACCCTTATGTAACCCTCTGGCTATTTGGTGCTATAAAAAACAGGTCAACTTTAAAAAGAATGTAAATAAAGTTTTAAGTAGGCAAATACCACTTTAAATTATTACCGTCATTAATGTGACAGATTTTCACTTCTTAGCACTTTTAAAATTCACTGCTCAGTTCAGCTGCTGCTCCTCAGGTGATTATCTTTGATTTATGTCCAAATATTTGACAAAAATGCACATCAAAAATATATGTATATATATGTTTTTGCTTTAAGTTGCTCTTTCTTTCAAGAAAACAAAGGGAACCCCATAAGATATAACTTTTGTATATCTCAATCTGTTTAAAAGTCTTGTCTGTATGACGAATGAACCCACGCCTGACCTTCAGAGTACGCAGGTCATGGATGTGCTTAGTTTTCACTGTAAATGTTTTTTGATGTTCAGTCGATTGTACGGTAGATTAGTTGGCTGTGAATGTACTAAAAGAAGGTTTATCTGAGTATGGATCCAGTGAAGGCCTGAAAAAAGGAACTCCTAGAAGCTTCTTTTAGCTGCAGTTTGGTCGTTTCCGCTGCCTGTTGTGTGTTAAGCTTAAAGTCTGTACCACTGTTTCTGAAATCACACCGAAGTGCACCAAGCGGTATCTGGTGTCCGCTTGACACCGTTTATGGGGGTGGATGGTGAAGCAAGGTGGGCTCTATAATTCACATTGTAAACGTGGATGATCTGGACACCTTGACTGGATGTTTCTGCGTGAAGCCATACAAAACAGAACAAGCTGTGCATTTCATTCATGTCTAATAAACCTCATTTGTAAATGTGTGCCTCACTGTGTTGGGATTTTTGGTAAATATTGTTTAAAAAGGGAATTGCAAATGCAATGTTGCAGTTACCCCCCCCCAGCAACAAATTTGGGTTCTTGTCACATCCTTGACATGGTTACATCACACGTTTTTGCTTTGGACAGGCTTATTTTTAAAAAAAATTTTTAACTTGTCCTGTCCAACAGCTGGGCAGGCAGATGAGAGCTGAGGGCCTCTTGTGTTGGACATATTTTACTTTAACAAGAAGGGTTATTAATCTTCAGACAAACCAGAGGTATGTCTGAATAAACCCCTTTTGTAATTGAGGCCAAACTTTATTAATTTCAATCATGTTTGAAAATCTTTAGTGTTGGACCGGACGGAAAAGGAAAGAAGGGAAGGAGAGAGAGGGATGTTAGAGAGGAGGGGGGGTAAGAGGGTGATAATAGGAGGGGGGGGGATAAGACCATGAAGCAGCATAAAGCACCAAGTTTACTGGTTTTTAATCATTATGGTAAGGTTCAAATGTAGTACAAAAAGGGAGGGGCCTGTCCACACACACACTCAAATGTTATCAACACACCTGCTGGCTGAAAAGAAAAAGTCCACATGTCAACATGTACACAAAACAGATAGTGTTCACAAACGCATACTTATGCCTTTAAACCAACTAATGGGAAATATTTCATTCATTCTATCACGCAAACTGTTAGTGCAGAGGTGAGCTAACACCTGTGCTCAGGTGAGTGTTTATGTTTTTCTAAAATGGACGGTGGAATGTGAAAAGAAGGAAGGAGAGTGCCCAGCCATCCCCACACCAAGAACCCCGCCGCAGCAGCAGCCGGAACCCCCAACGCCAGACGGCAGCAGGCAGGGAACAACCGGCCCCCGGGCAACCCAGCCCGCCCCACAGGCCAGGGCCAGCAGGACCGCCGCGAGGCCCCCAGAGAGCAGGGAGGCATGGAGGGAGAGGGAGCGCCGCCCCAGCCCAACCAGGAGGGCAGCCCCCCGCCGCGCCAGGAGACCCCAATGCAGGGCCCCACCCGAGAAGGGCGCCCACAGCCCCGGACGAGCAGCCCATCACCCCCCAGGAGTTCCGGGCATCCCCCCGCCCCAACCCCAGGTACGAGCCAGGACCCCCCCAAGAGAGACCCGCCCCACACTCCAGGCAGCCACCCACCCGGCCCACGGTTGGTCCAGGGAGGAGCAAGGCAGGGGCCAGCCGCCCCCGCCCAGGAGGGGAGCGCCCCGGGGAAAAGGGGGCCCACCAGGGGTGTTGTTAACTTGGCCCGACCAGGCTCGGCCACAGTTGGAGATTTGGCGGGGCCCAGCACCCAGGGGCAAGGACCAGGACCCACCCCTCAGGGACACGGACACCCCCGGCTCAGGTGTAATATGAACACCCCCCGCGCAGAGAGAGCACCGCCGGGCCCAGGAAACCGGCACCCAGGGGACACGGCCGCCGTTCCCCAAGGGGAAGGGGTAGGTTACAGATGGTCCTAGGTCCCACCTTCCTTGCAAATGTGTGTGCGTGTATGTGTGTTTGTGAGGGTGTGTGTGTGCATGTGTGTGTGTTTATGTTGGAATGTATATTTGAGGGAGGAGGGGTGTGTGTACTAAGGGGGAGTGCAGTTAAAATTGGCGGGTAAGGCACTGAGGGGACATCTCCTGATTACTCACAGTGATGTCCCCTCACCCTCCCCACCAAGGGGCCCTACATGTCTAAGGTGCGAATAAAACCGAAAGAGGGGGGGCCCACTCCATAGAGCAACCATGGGAGGAGGGGACCACTACCAAGTAGCCCCCCCCCCAAGGCGCATCGCAGGCTAAGCCCCCCACCCCCTCACCCTAATATGAGGTTATATGAGTTTTGGACAGGCTTTTTAACGTGTTTTCACCCAGCACAGTCTGTTTCCCGGTAAAACAAAAATCGGACTCAAAGTTTACAAATCAAGAATTAATTTTGGAAGCTAAATGTAAAGTGGAGATGACAGACATTCTTCCGTCTGCAGGATCTTTTATGAACCAAGACGGGAAAACAAGTGAGGCTGTTCAGTTTCTTTACAGAAAAGATTTATAGTCTCACAGAAGTTAACTAAAGATGTAGTGCTTGTGCCAGATTAAGAAGGGTTTCTGCATTTTGTAATGTCTCCATTTGTAAAATCAAATGCAGTATTTTCTAAAAACTGCGTACGATTCCTTGATCGTAGAGGCACCCTCAGATGAGACATGCCATTTGCAACATGCTATGAAAGAACAGTGAAAAAAAATCTTTACAAATTAACATTAATATTTGTCAAAACTTGTATTTGTGTAACCCTTGTACTATCCTAGGCACTTTAACGTTGGGAGTTGGGTCATCTAGACCCACTAGACAGTGCTCTGAATCTTTTTTTCTTCAATGATGTGTGATCTTCACTGGTGTCCATGGATTACATGAAATCTTTCCACCTTTATGCACCTTTGTCAATGTAACGGTGGGGTCATCTAAGATAGCTCAAGGTTAATGGGGAGAAATGAAAAGTATCCCCTTACAATGACACATGTAATTCAAATTCAACTGTATTCAAATAGTTCAAAGAATGTCAGGCCCAATGGTTGGCCCTCACATTTCCACAAAATCTGGCCCACTTTGCAAAAGGTTTGGACACCCCTGGTCTATAGTATACATGCTATACTTTTAATGTATAAACTTTCAAGTGTTCAATTGTTGCTGAGGGTTCTCATTCGGTACATTTGAGCAGAACACATTTTCTTGATTGCATCTTTATTGATTTATGTTGAAAATCAAAAGTCACTCCCAGGAACAATTTTAAAACCTACATATGCTGGGGAAAAGAAAAAAACTCATTGATTTGCTTCAAAACTGACTAAAACACAGAACTGCAGGAACATTGTTTCCTGCTTCCCTTTTGAAATGACTTTACATAAGAAACTTCTAACAGTGGAATCAATTTTTAATCTTAAACTGAAATCTGATGCAATAAAAATATTCAAATGAACCGTATGAGTTTTATTTTTGTGGCTGACAAAAGTTTTGTGTTCTCTGGGAAAATCAGGAAAAAACAAACTGACAGCTCTTTGAGAGCGATTGGGGCTTTCAATAGTAAACACCATCCTGATTTATTAGTGAGAAAACATCTGACATGAGGTCACAAATGCCAAAGTAAACTGATAAACCGTGTATTTTCAGCAGTTCTGTGGTTTTTTTCCGATCTGCCTCTCCTGCTAAGAAGGCGTTTATCTGCGTTAGCGCCTGCGTTCGGGTCTGGAAAAGTTTCTCGTTCTGAGCACACAGCAGACGTCTTCGCCTTCTGCTCCCACAGCCGGGCTGCGATTAGCTCTCATCTCTCAACGGCCCTCCCACTGGACACTTCTGAGAGGATCTGATTGGTTGGAGGCGACGACACGCTTGTGGTCAGGATGGTACCGTTCCTTTAAGGTACCAGCAGCCTGCGTGGCTGCTGCAGCACTCCTGAAATGACAGACAGCAGGTTGGAATGATGAGGCACAGCTGGTTGGAGGTGGATGCTCAGCCTCGGCCACGCCCTCTTACTTGAAGAACTCGGTCGACATCGGCCTTCGACGTGTCGCCGAGCTCCTGCGACAGCTTGGTTTGAACCATATTTCTCCTGACCCGGAAGTTTTTGGTGAACAGGTCGTAGAGCAGCCGACGATGCTGCAGCGGGAAAACATGTTTGACCTTAATGGTTTCACAGTCGTCCTTCAGGAAACGGCTAAAAAGTCAACTATAAAAGATTCCCTTTAATGATTTTAGATGAGCATTTACAGGCAGGAACTAAAATCAAACAAGTGTTTGAGTTCAATCTGATTGCTTCTAGAGTTTATTGAAAGCAGAAATACACAAAGAATTGAAGGTGCTGTTACCTGGTCAAAGTTGTCTCCACTCTCCCACAATCCAAACACTTTTTGTTCATCAGGAGCTGCTTTGCTTTGTGCAGGAAACTAAAATATTGAAGAAACAGACAAAAAAAAAGGTTCATTTCTGATGATTTCCATTTCTAGACACAAAACCTACTAATCTGACAAATGAGTCGAGTCATAGTTATGGGACTATACTCCATGTACCTGAGGCAGAGTTTTCAGGAAGCTCATCAACAACTAGTCCAGACATCCATCCACTGTCAAATCTAGGAGAACTATGTAGTCAGAGCCTGGTTTATGGTGTTTCAATAGATAAAAAAAAGCATTTCTGCATCAATTACAGCTCATTAACTTTATTTTATGGTCAGATAGGAAGTTAGACTGTAAAGAGAACTGGATTCTCTCTCTTGACAAGAATTCAATACTGATCCATAAGTGGTTCTTTTAAAGACGCACTTCGATTAAGATGGAGTTGTTGTTTTCTCATGTTCCTGTTAAACATAAAGGACATATATTAAGAAAATTAAGCTTAAAATGGCTTTTTTTTTTATATTTCTTTATTTAAATCGTTGGGAATCCGGAGTCAGACGGGAAAATGCAGTTTGAAAAAGCTTTTGGGTGTGATGCAGAACCTACAATGGCAACGCTTTAAAAAATGGATCAAAAGATGATCAGAGTGGAGATTTAAGCGATAAATAAATGATAAACAGAGGTCTTGATCTGCTTGAGTTGAAGAAAACAACCTCCTGCAGTAAAGCTACTTCAGAGCTCTAAGGAGCTTTGATTTGGGGCTAATCACCTGTTGCATAACAGAGACGGCTTTAGGCCAGTGTCTAATAATCCTCCAAAACAGACAGTGTAGAGAAAATAAGACCAGAGGTCTTTGTTGTCTCTGAGCCATGACCCAGGAGATCTAGAACCGCACACCAGCGTCAGATGGCCTTGATAGAACCTGAGAGGTTTACATCACCTGAGTGAGGCTCCTTCTTTAAAAGCAACTGTTAAAAGTCGTTATTGAGAAAAAGAAAACTGATACCAGCATTCGGGGGCTTTTAGCAGCTGTGGGAATCCAGAGCAGCGGTTCTTAATCCAAGCAGAACATGATAAATGCTTTAAAACATGAGAATAAATCAGAGCTAAAATGGAGAGAGGCCATTTACACTGAAATTGGCTCTTTGTCAGTTTACATGACAAAGGAGCCAAACCACCAAGTCCCCTAATCAGTCTGAAGATCTGTTTCACAAGAAAAGACTGGAACCGACAACCAGCTGCTCAGCAGCACTGTGGTCCAACAGCAGGAAGCCTGAGACACAAATACAAAGCGATAAAAGCCGTTTTTGATACAAATCATGTGCAACAACATCCAGACTTACTGCAAATGCCACTTAAACTATTTTACGATTGTGACAAGAGTTTTACTTAGTAACACATTTTGTTCAGCAGCTTCAGTGGTTCAGGTCGTGTTCTTCTAAAATGTTGATGGGCGGATGTAGTCTCTGTAGTAAAGATCAGTGGTTTCTATGCTTCCTGTTGTTTTGCATTCCGTACACAAAAGCTTTCCTTCTTTGAATCGTCCTGCAGCAGTGTTTTTGGTGTTTCAAACATGCTCTTACAGCATTTTTCTCACAATGGATGACATGAAATAAAGAAAATTAAGCTAAAAATAGCATTTTTTGAGGATTTTTCAATCAGGATGCATCTTAACAATAATTACTTTTTATGCACAAACAGTAAAAGTTTAATTAAATCCTAGAACATTTTATATTTAAGGAGTTAATCAAGTATAACCTCAATACTCACAGGCACCAGGATCTGTTTGCACTGGCAGAGCAGCATGGCGTCTTGCAGCAGGTGATCAGAGACAGAGTGGAAGACACTTTGTCCAGACGGTAAAGACGCCAGGTGAAGGTTAAAGAGTCGCTTTAGCTCGTTCAAGGTCAATACAAAATGCTTCCGGAAAGTCTTTTTCACAAAGTCCTGCAGCTGCGGAGGCGGCACGCTCGCGGGGCTCCCCCCGTTCACCTGATCGAAGCAGGGGGAGGAGGTGGGGTAACCGTTCACCGAGCCGTTGGGGGCAGAAGACGAGGAGGTGTCCATTGGCTCGTCCTCTCTGTCGCTAGTCCGCTCCTGCTTGATGTGGACGATGTTTCCTGCATGCTTAGCATCCAGATCCTTCTGCAGGGATGACTGGTTGGCTTTCGCCCGTTCCTGAGCCACCTTCAGGCGCTGGTCCCCGCTGATGTGCACGGGCTCTGGATCAGAACACACTGATGTCAGAAAAGTAAAGACAAAATCATCACCATTTTAAAAACGTCATGTAGAGCTTGTCCTCACCGGGCTGAGGGGAATTCTTGGGCAAAAAGTCTTCTTTACAGACATTAAACACCTTTTCCAACCTTTAAGGACACGACTGGTAACTTTTTTTGAAGAAAAAGGCAAAAAGGGAATTTTTTTTTAGTGGCTCGAGTTCGTCATACTTGCTCTGGATCCCGAGCCACAGCATGTTCTGCCGGTGTGCTACGTCTGGATGCTTCCTTATGAAGTCCACATCCGTGGGCAGCAGGAACTCCCAGCCGCGGTTGACCCGAGGAACGGCCACGTGCTCCAGAAACTCCTTCACGTCCTCCGGAGGAAGCTGAAGGGGGCAGAAGAAGAAGAGAAGCTGGTTACCCCACTGGACAAAAGGGAGATTTCAAGAAGGAAAAAAAAGCAACAAATCAGCACAGCACACAAAAAATGATCATTGGTTCTTACTTTGATGATGGATGCGATCTCCTTTCTCATCACAGAACGTTCCAGAGTGAACCTCCAAATCTTGAATAGAACAATAATTTGATATCAATCATGTAAAGGCAGAGCATTCACTTTTCTTTGTATTCATGCCAACAGAAAAACACAAAGGGGGTCAGCAGCTCACCACAAAGTCTCTGCCGCGACAGAGCACTTCAGCCGGAACGCCGCTGTGAGCACTGCAGGTGTTTTTTGGATACAGAACATCGCTGAGGACAAAACATTGATGTGTAAGAGCATGAAACGTCTCTGGAGTCATCTCTTTCCATTACCTGGTCTAATCTTTTTTTTTTTTTTTTTTTTTTTTTTTATTTATAGAACACAATACAAAACAATACCAGAACATTTACATAAAAATACAAAATATGGCGAATACAAAAGAGAATATTATAATTGGAAAGGAAGCAGAAAGAAGAAAAATTCTTATCAGTATGCAAACCTATTTATATTCATAATCATAGAAAAATCAGGGAAAAGTATAACCTGGTCTAATCTCACCTCTTTACAACCCAGTTCCCCTGAACCAACAGTGCCACCTGCTGGATGCAGCGCAGCACTGCGGTCTGGTCCACGCCAGACGCCATCAAGCCCATTAGATTGGCAAAAGGCATCACTTTGACTGTAGATAACGGAAAACAAGTGAAGAAAATGAAATTAAAGATTCAAACAAATCGATACGTTTGAAGAAGTCTAGCCCACCGTTCTTCATCAACGTCTTGACCTGCTCTGCCAGAGGAAGCGTGCGGAGCTGAGCCATGGAGAGCACGTTACTGGGCCCAGCAGGCTTTGCTCTAACACACCAGAGAGACAACGAGGATCAGGATGCATCCCTGCTCACGTCATTATGTTCGGATCATCGGGTACTTACACTTTCTCCTCAGTGAGAGGCGGCATCAGCATTGCCAAGTATTCCCTAAAATAAAACAAACACCAGATGAAGGATTTTGTTCCGGGAGCAGGAACCCAGTAAGAAAAGAGATGATGGTGACCGAGCACAAGAGCAAAAAGGAAGTTTGCAGCAATTAGCAAGTGTGATTTTGCACAATTGACTGAAAATGTATCGTCATCACAATAACAGGCTATGCAATATGAATATTGCAAAAGATGGCGTTACTTGCAATAATTGGATACCTTGAATGTTTAATCACGAGCTAAAATGATCTCAAGGCAGCTTGAAGTATTTAACGAATCAAATGCAGTAATTTATACATTTGACTCCTTCACATCGTTGACCAATCAAATGAAGGTCTCTCATCTTAGATGCTACGTCATTTGGAGAATAATTTAGGTTGTTGTCGACTTATTTAAATCAGACTGTTGTGGTAAAATGGAAATGATGTATTTAGTTGTTTATGTTTTGCTGTTAATTCAGGTCCTCTTGTCATCACAGCACTGATCACTGATATCTCACATCACAGATTTTCCTGACTTTAACCATTTAATACCAAAGATGTCACAGAGACAGGAAATATAACATGCTCTTTGACAGTTTACCAAATTTCCGTTATCCCAACTTATTTTGATCAGTGGTTTACGTTAATTGCTGCTTTTCTACGCTTCAGAATCCGTGGGTTACTTGCTAAAAACACATTACTAACGTAAAGTGTTGCATATCACTAAGCTGTTTTTCTCCTCTTGAGAATCTGTTGGAATTATGGAAATGTGAACAGTTAAAGAGTTATGGTACTTCAAATGATATCAGCACTGGAGCTAAAGTCCTGCTGTTAAAGGGCTCCAGACAAAACCAGGCTAAAAACTTTTTTTTTTATTTTTAAAACCTGTCCAACTAATCGTACATTCACTCCAATAATAATCAGAGCCCATCAGCTCAGATCGTGATCCCAAAGTAGAAATCACATGGTGGGAACAGGTTTCTACTTCAGAGTGTTGAACGTATTGAAATCATTGCGACTCACTTTGGCGATTTGACCAGTTCTGAGTTTTCCGAGGCGTCCACAGACGGACAGAACAGGTACTGTTTTTCATGATCTGAGCGTCCGTCCTGTGGTCAAAAACAAGGTCACCAAATGAGTCCACAGCAGCCCACAGCCTGGCATATGATGCAGATTGAGATGGATTTTCTTGTCCTTTCACCTTCACACCGTGGTACTGCAGGTGAACCCAGGGCTCCTCTGCCTGCTTCTTCTGCAGGAACTCGTACGACTGGATCCTCCTCCGCCGGGCCTGCTCCGACTCGGGACGAGCAAACCTCACCTGACAGGAACACAAGCAGAACGTATTTTGGGAATGATGCGTTTGGAGAGCCGCGAAGGTTTCTCTTCCTTGAGCTTCATTGTGTGTTATTGTCAGTATTTACTGTAATAGCTTTGGCCTCCTCTTCAGCTTCATCCTGGGACGAGTCGCCACCTGCAGGCAAAGGTTGCAGCGATTTATCCACAATTTCTGAAGGCCTCTTTTTTTATTTGAGGGGGGGGGGGTCTTTATTAGAATTCACAGGGACACGTTTGTTTTTATTTTGATAATCAAATAAACATTGAATAGCATGTAGGAATCGGTTAACTGAGAAATGCAAACAGAAGGACAAAACTCAAAGGATCTTGGCGTTTATCACATAACAACCTCCTGACTTTCCATCACTGACCCAAAGCAAACTCATTTCTCTGAATATTACATTTGGGAGGTAAACACACCTTCGTTGGCCGCCTCGCGCTCCCTGGTTTTGTTATCGGCCTTGTCCAGATAAGAGAAGCTGGGTCTCAACTGCAAGATTCCCGTCAGAGGAGTGACATGAAGCTCGCCTGTTACCGGCAGAAAAACACAAGCAGGAAATGACACTTTCATCTGGCTTTGCAGAGTCTGATGGGGGATTATTTTGCATTTTACTGTGAAAAAATTCAAATTTAGATTGAGTCACTTAAGCAGCATGTGGAGCATCGAGACAGACCTTTGCGGAACACACCAGCTGCATATCTGGAGGTGTTGGTGGTGGCCTGGATGGAGGTAAAGGTCTGTTTGTCCATCATTTTCCTGAAGAGGATTAAAAGGATGAAGAACTCAGACAAGTGTCAAAGCGCTTTAGTGTGGCGATTAAAACCAAAGGAGACATACGCGGAATACGTAGTGGTTTCATCGTATGTTGTGCCGTCCACATTGAGAGCTATTTGTTCTCCTTTACTGCGACAGTAGTTTGGACTCGTGGTGTCCATGGATATGTCCACCTCCACCTGGACAAACATGTTCAGGTCAGCAAACACAGCTCGACATGAACTTCAACTAAAATCCAGCCTTCTTTAAATGTTGACACTCAACATTAAACTAACTTGTTAAGTGCTGTTTATGGACAAAACGACTGGATTCATATTCAAATGAACTGAGACGTAAAAATATGTGAAATTTTACTTAGACGTTGCTTCCAGTCTGCAGCAGTTTAGAGAAAGTCATACATTTAGATTCATTAAAGTTCTTATGATGACCACAAATGGGTAAAAATGTGAGAATTGAAAGTCTAAAGTATACCTGAAGAAAGTGCTAAAACAAAACTATATGACTATATTCTTAAGATAACGACTTAAGTTGCGAGATAAACACTGCTTTCTTAAGGTAACAAAACAAAATGACAGCTCATTTTCTCAAGCAAACAAGTAATTAAGTCAAAATCTGAGGAAAACGGTTTTCTGTTTTCTTGGCATCATAGGATACGTTTACTAGAAAAGCTTAACAGTTTGTCACAAATATGAGAAGATCTAGAAAAAAATAGATTTATCTTTAACCTTTAATGGATTACTTTAGTTGTGATCTAGTTGTCGATCATAAATAAATTTGAAAACAGCCATTTGAGCAGAAAAATGAGTGGTCTCCAATGATAATCTATTTTTTAAAATGCTTTCTCGAGGTATTTCATTTTAAAGTCGTGATGAAGATGTAATTTAATTCTGTTATGTCCTGAAATTCGTTCTTTTTATTCTTGTGATAATGAGTTAGTAAGACTCTACTTCAAGAAATCAAACTGGAACAAAATATGTATATGAGCAAAGATGACAAGAGTGGGACTTCCGTAATGACCAAAACAGCACATTAGGATGAAAAAAATTGTAGTTTAGAGCTTGTTCACCCTCTGTTGTTTGGGTTTGATCTTAGCAGCCAGATGAGTGACGTTGTCATAGGTCATAATAGCCGGCCGGACAGGATACTGCACAAAAAAAGAAAGATTAGCCAGAGGAGGGCTTTTTTTCAACTATCAAAGTTTAGAAAAAATATTATTTTATTAATCTTTTATTAAAGATAAATAATTTAAAAGCTTGAGGAAATAATGACTAAAAAGGGAACATTTTGAAGAACAAATTTTGACAGAAACATTTCATTAAAATCAAGATAATTGAAAGTGGTTTGGTGCAAGTTACACATTTTCAACAAAACATCTGAAAGGGCAGAAAAAACTGCTTATTCAGTATGTTTGTGGCTCTCAAAACAGAAAAAGAATAATAATTTTGCATTCAATTTTTCCTTTTTATGTGTATGTGTGACTAAGACATTCAACTGACTTCCATTTAACAGTAAAAAAAATAATAATAATAATTAAAAAGAAAAGCTTTGACCATGAGGAAAGTAAAAGGCTTTAAGCAGAATATAAAAACCGGCTCAATAATGAAGGAAATGCTTACCTGGAAAAGATAGAGCTTATCTGCGAGGCTTTTGGCGAGGTACACGTCAATCTACAGGAACACACAAATGAAAATCAGACTTTTCCACTCTGCACAAATGACTCTGAGCTTCAAGGTTTTCAACATAATATTCGTATTTATTTAAGTCAGAGTCCTAAGTATATTTCTATACATTTAGTTATCTAAATAAAATGTCTTAAAACATAAAAAATAAGAACATTTTTAAACTAAACAGTATTTATTTAGCACTTTACATACATAACGTTGCATCCTAAAGTGCATGAAACATAATTACACAAAAAGTTAATTAAAAATAGTTTTTAAAAAACCATTATAATAAATAATACCAAAAAGGGTTTTCTGCCTATGAATACATCTGCTTCTTAAACACAACAACTTCTCTTAAACAATGGCACAAAAGGCTTTCTTGGGCATTTTGTACAAACCACCTGCTAATCTAAACACTAAAACTCCCACACCAAGTGTAAACTGAAGGAGACATTTCCAGTTGAAAACCCCAAAGCAGCGCCACTC
This sequence comes from Oryzias sinensis, assembly GCA_037389245.1. Lineage (NCBI taxonomy): Eukaryota > Metazoa > Chordata > Actinopteri > Beloniformes > Adrianichthyidae > Oryzias > Oryzias sinensis. The sequence continues at coordinate 11,232,290 of CM074508.1, read as the reverse complement.
CTTTTTGTACATATGGCTCAATATGCAATCCTGCAGATCAGGTTATAGGAAAAATGCTGCAAAACTCAGAGGCTCTTTTTTTTTTTTTTTTTGGGGGGGGGGGGGGGGGGGTCCCAAAGGAACTGATGACCCACTATGATGATTTTTTCAGATGATGGAGGACATGTATGTGAAAATTAACCACTCTAATTAAAATGCGTTTGGAAAAACCAAACCACCGTTAATGTTGTTTAATGTAAATATGTGACTGATTTCAGAGGCTGTCGGTTGTTTCCATTCCCTTTAGAGAAGGTCACAGTGTAAACACAGATGAATTGTTAGACAACAGCATGTTGGATTTTTTTTTCAATTGACCGCACACCACAGAAAAACGTCTTCAAATCAGCTTAAAACAAACACTAATACATACTAGTTTAATGGGAACTACATTTACCCATAAACATGGTCATTTCCTTATTTTTGAGATCAATAAAGTTGTATTCATTCATTCAAATTCATATTTCTCATGGCTCAAAGTTGCTGCATAGCCGTGATCAGAAGAGGATTGAAACTTTATTTAAATTCCAGACGTAAACATACCTCCTCTATAATTGGATCATCTTCATCTCCACTAGCCATATCTATAGGATCAGGGGAGCAGCAGTGATATATCAGAGGACTTCAACCTGGACAAAATAAATGCAAAGCAAGAACACTGCTTTTATTGCTACAGCAGGTAATCCAAAAGAACAGACAGGTTTAACAGAAGTCCCAGTAATCCAGATGTACATTATATTCGTAAAAAAAAGTGTTTCATTGGTAGTTAATATATAACAAGTTACATTTCTGTATCTATATGTGATCTAAACTAATCTGTGATGATGCAGCATGTCAGATGATGCTTTCACGGACCCATCACGGCGAAACTGATGTAATAGTACGCAACCATCCACAAAATTGAAGTTTTTCACATCACTAAATACAAACGACGTCCAGCATCCTTGTCAATCTGTGATTTATGTTAGTTACACAATTTTCTGCAGGCCCACAGTTCAGAAAAAGTCAGATAGTTCTTGCTTCGTTAGCTTCATTAGCCTAGCATAAGCTCTTTAAATACTAGCCACAGCCCCCCACAACAGAGACACTCAAAATAACATTTCTTTACAAATACGCGCTTAAGTAGACAGAGACGAACGACACTTTTAACTGTGGAGTTTTCTGAAAATTCCAAAACTGAATGTAGGCTGTAGCTAAGCTAACCAGAGTGGTGTAGCTTAGCGTGCTAACACACACATAGCAGAGATATGACAAAACATCAGATTTAGCACTTTGGACATGTGGCATCCCCATAGAAACAGAGTGAGGCCTCACCTGCTCACCCCCTGCAGTTTAAATATCTAACACGTTCAAGAACAGTCCATGAGTGAACCACCAGACTAAAACAAACTACCGGGCTTGAGGTTGAGGTACCATGATGTTGACGCTGCTTCAACAGACACGTGGGGACTTGGACGTGCTCGTGCAAAAAATGCTATTCGGACCAAACTGCGGGACTGAGCACTGTCACGTGTCTTTATAACTTATTTACTTTAACTTACCTTTTATTTACTAATTCGTTCTGCATGTATTTTCTTTAACTGTCAGATCAAGCGTTGAGAAAAAATAACGACGTACCAAAAGAGTTTTTGGCAGCGGTGGGATTCGAACCCACGCCCCCGAAGAGACTGGAGCCTTAATCCAGCGCCTTAGACCGCTCGGCCACGCTACCGTGATGCATCGCATACGAAAATGTATGATCATAGTCCAAAGGATGTGTTTTATTCCACAAGGCTGCACGACGCTTTACATGTCCCAAGTCCGGCTAAAGGCAAAGGATGCAATGAGTTCCCCGTGATTCAGTTCAAAACTACTCTTGGGTCACAGTTTTGTTTTGGTTCAAATATATATATGATTTGTGTATCACAAAGCAACAACCGAGACATTCGGAAAAGTATTTTTTTTATTTGGAAATAGGCCAGTACCAATGAAGAAAAACATTTTAAATTGGGTTATAATAAGACTGGTATAATGTACTAAAAGAATTAATAATAATTAGATTCTTCCTAAATTTAACACAATTGAGTGTCAATCAGTTGTGTTAAATTTAAAACAACTCATTGACACTCAATGTCACCCTAGGTGTATCCAGTCGAGATGCAACAGTTCACTTTCTCCACGATTTTGTTCAGTTCAATGGTGAAACACACGGTTCGATTTTAAACCGGGAATTGTGAGATCATTCGTAAATACAAAGGGTTGTGTCATGAAGGGCACGCAGTAAAACCAAAGCCAATACAGTCGTGCAAACTACAACCAGAAATGTTGTACTAATCGTGGCACAGGTGTAACAACAACAACCACCAACGGTAGTCACCCACAGGGTGCCAATGGAAATTGGACATGTATGAGAGGTGTGAGGCAGTGGTGAGATGGTCCTCCTTGTTTGTGTGGTGATGAACAGACTAACAGATGAAATTAGACAGAAATCTCTGTGAACCATAATGTCTGCAAATGACATGCATTGAAAGCAGAAAGGAAGGAAGAACAACTAGAGAGGTGGGGGTTTGACGTGGAAAGGAGAGGACTGAAGGTCCGCTGCAGAAGATGGGGAGGATTTCCAGTCCAGAACAACAGATTGGGTGTAGAGGTATATGCAAACAGGTTGCAATGGGTGGAGGAAGGTTTAGGTATGACGTGAGAAAAAAAAAATGTTAGCAAGAATGAAAGGAAAGGTGTAGAAGATGGTGAGAGCAGCCATGTTGTTGGTTTAAAGCAGGGGTCTACAACAATCAACACTTAAAAAGCCATTTGGGCCTGTTTCATTGTGACCAAAACCTAGTAGGAGCCACAAAGTCTTTAGGAAAATTTGATATTGCTTTGTATTCATTACTTTGTTATTTTTATAATAAATATGAAATATAATCATTTTTTGACTTGAAAAAGCACAAATACCCCTTGTGCTATCCGATGGGATCAAGATGACCATTGACGTGTTCTCCCTACCATAACAAAGGTGGATAAAGGTGGAGAGGATTTCATGTAATCACTGGAAACTAGTGAAGATCACAACTCATTGATGAATCTTGTGGGGTCTAGATGACCCAACTCCCAATGTTAAAGTGTCTATGATTGCACAAAGGATTCAAAGAAAAACTTTTCTCAAAATGTGAAATTGTTTTTTACTTTTCACAGAAGCTGGCATCTTTTCCTTTTAAAATAAAAGACTTCCTGTGCCATACCGGATTATCTTGGAGCAGCTAACGGACTCCTATAAAAGGTTTAAACAACTCCAGGCAAAAAGGAAATCTTTTCTCGTTATACCTTAGGTCTATTTTGGTGAGTCGTCATCATTTTCTTTACTTACTCCTGCTGTTAACCTGAACATAAACACAACTCAATTGGTTTATGATTTGATAGAAAGAAAAAAAAAAACTTTTTATGCAGCCTACGATAACATCTGATTTAAGCTCATAAACTGAGAAATCAGAAAAAAAATCCAACTTTTCAATCAATATATTTTAAATCAGTGCACTCTGGAGGAAGAGTAGAACAAACTAGGCCTCATGATGTCAGCAGGGATATAAAAACCTTTATATTGTTTATCTCCTATCAGTGCACCTCAGCTATAAATTCATAAACTTAACTAATCTAAATTAAATCAATCAAGCAGATTGAGATGGTTTGTTGAAGATTTTGGTGTCCCAGAAGATGAGCAAAACAGAAGGATTATGGATGTAGTGCCTGAGTTTTTATTTGTGTGCTTTGGTTTTATTGATGAAAAGGAGAGGAGACCCTTATGCAAAATTCAAAAGTGGCTTTGTTTCTCACAGAAACTACAAATAACTCAGTTACAAATGAAGGGAATGATCACAAAGGAAGCATGGCTCATATAAACCAATGCAAACTTTATTTTTAAATTCTTGTACATATTTTGCACATACATCTTTCAGACATAAATGCATTTATTAAAGAAAGATAAGTAAACAGTCTTCTTTGTTCCATTTTTTTTTGTAAATAACCTCTTATTTTTTACACAACCATATTCATTTAAATTAACCAAAGACAGGAAATGAGAGAGAAAAGAGGTCAGGATGATTACTTTCACATTTGAAGAGATAAAAAAAAAAAACAAGAATGATCATCAGCGGCTTAGCACTCACTCACACACCCAAACCGGCAACAGCAAAAATTCTGCCATAAAATTTATATGATCCAAAATCATTCAAGCTTTAAGCTAAATTACTTAAAAAAATAAGCGACAAAAAGTTAAACAGAAAATATTGCCACCTCTTTAGTTACTCCTCAACTTCTGCCCAGGCCTCTTCAGCTTTCATGTAGTACTGGTTGGCCAGGCGACCTTTCATGGCCGCCATGGCGGCTTCTGCAGCCTCTGTGAACAGGTCGCCTGCAGAGACACAAGGGGAGGGAAAATGTCACAAGATTGACTAAATGACCATAGCTATGAGTGGAAGTCTGTGCATATGAAGCTTTACATTCACACAGTAGCAGGGTTGTAATAATGTTTATTCTGTTCCCTTCAGATAGGAAATATCAAAGTCTCTCTAGAGTTTTTGATATTCTCCCTTAACAGTCTGGGCTCAGACCTGCTCTCTGAGGGTCTGCAGCCAGGTTGTGGCCCCCCTTCTGGTACAGTTCCGCTTCTCTGGCCAGCAGCAGGTATCGCGGCTCATCCTGCGTGCCGTCGAACTCCCCGCCTTCGTCAAAGTCTGACATGTTCAGCGCACTGTCGTACCAGTGAATTGCTTCAGCCCAGTCTTGTTTTCTGCAGGAAAAAACAAAAATAACTTATTACTAAAAAAAAAAAAAAAAGTGTAAAAGTATAAAAATAATTAACCATAAAAACTCTACAACCCCAACAGAGGGCAGTGTTTCACCACTTCTGTAAAGCTATGTTCACACGTGGCTGCTTCCAATATAAAGTCTATGTAAACGTGCATTTCGGGCTTCCGTAGCTAGAACCATTTTCAGGTCAAAACACTTGAACGCACAAGTTAAACCAGGTCGAACTTTGACCAATCGGAGACTCAGGTTTGGAAGTGACGTGTGGATGGCATCCCTTTTAATTTGTTTCAAAATTGATCATGGAGGAAAAATAACAGTTGTGTTTAGTGTCTGACTGGAATTATACGACACCAGATCTTTCATGCATTGGAATAAAGCTGTGAAAGAACGAGCCAAACATGTTCTCTTGTTTACATTCCCGGTGTGTCCGCAGCTTCGCAGGAGTCTTATTCTTGAGTTCTGAGCATAAATCCAAACTGACCTGTCAGCCGACAGATTGACTCCACTATCAAAGGCTCTGGCCACTATGATCATGGAGGATCTGTCTCCAGCTTCAGCGGCCTGCAGCAGATATTTGAAACCTTTCATCCGGTTCCCAGCGTTGTCCTGCCAACAAACCAAACCTGTCAGTGCTATAACCCCTAACAGGAGGCCCAGCGGTAAAATTCAGCTTACCTCCAACTCCATGTCAGGCAGTATGTGATGCGGTAACTGCAGGTAACACTGTCCTAAGGCTACGATGGCCTCCAGCTCCCCACACAGCGCGGCTCTCTCCAGGTGGAACATGGCGGAGCTCTCATCCCACTGCTCGTCCTTCTCGCAGAAGCGCCCCGCTTCGTGGTACCGGACCATGGCCAGATGGACCTGAGAGGTCAAAGTAGTAAAAGGTCAAAAACACTTTCAATCAGGATTTGACACAAGACTTTCTGAACAATTTTAACAAAACGCCTACTTTAACAGCTGAGTTTTAAATTTGTTTTTCTCCCCTCCAACGTCTTTGTATCATTTATAGAAACATTTATATAAACTTAAAGAATCAGTTTGTGTTATTAATCTTTAAATTTGAGGAATTCTAGTTTCATCTGTTTCTATATTAATAGGTACATTTGTTGATTTTATTACAAGGTGTTATGTTTGGTGGGTTTGCTGTAAATGTGTGCGTCTTTAGACATTTACCTCCACTGGAAAAAACATTTCCCATATTTACATTTTAAGTATTTAGTCTTTTCTCTTTTACGATTTTTGTATTTCTAATTTACATGCTGTTATTTGCACTTTATGCTATTAATTCTGACCTGCTTAATGCTTTTTACATTTCTTTTTTCCAATACAGATGATGGCATAGCCTTAACTTACTGTTGTGACGTTTAACTAAAGTAGTTGCTAGGCAACCTCATCAAAATAGTAATTAAAAGTAGCATTTGTTTAAATGTTTGTTTAAATAATGCATAAATGGAAAACATGAACTATTATTTAATGAATGCTTTGCAATACAGATTTTAACCCCAACAATCCATTTTTACTAGAAATTTCTAGAAAATTTGAGCATTTCGATGCATCTTCTGGATTTGTTTTGCAACAAAAAGCTCATTTTGTCTCAAGATGCTCTAATGACTGTATATAACTTTATTTGAGATAAAAATAGAAAAAAATGCTTCATCTTTTATCATATATTTGTGTTTTTTTGCAGTAGTATTTCCATCAAAGCTAATTGATTTTTTTCAGGCTCCTACCTTTCCCAGATTTGACTGTCCAATCTTCTTCTGCAGCAGAGTGTTGAGGCGCTCCACTTCTGTCGCCACACAGGAAGGGCGGTGGACATGAGAGCGAGACGAATGGAAGAAGCTCCATTTCTCATCTGTCAGCTGGAGTGAAAACAGATTGGAGAAAAGATGGAAGAAGAATAAAAAAAAAGTAATCACCCTTTTTAGTCATCAGATAATTACATCCCACTCTGGGGCACACCCATCCAGCCGGAGCTTTAACAGAGAGATGACACGACACTATCTGTCACAATCATGTGACAAGAAGTTGTAAGCAGCAAGACGCACAAAAAACACACAAAGCTGGTACCTGTCATTAAAAATGGAAAATTTGCTCAATTGGAGGTAGATGCTGTTTCAGCTCCAAATATATATTGATTTCTCTGAAAATTTGAATATGTTTTTTACAAGCTACAGATTGATAAAAGCCGACAAGGAAGCAGCAGCAAATTAAAAAATTGTGAACATCTTAATGGATTTTCCAGCAAACATAGAGCTCGAGAGGAGCAAAATGGCACAGAGCTGCTTCCAAAGCAACTACTTTTAAAAGCCTCCGTGCAAATAATCACCGCTTCATAGATGGGACTGCATGAGTTAAAGTTTGCAGAGACTCTTGGAGGAGCTACCATCTTCTTCTGGTGAGGAGAAAATAAAAAAAATGGGGAACTAAGTTAGAAGAAGAAAAAGGCTCGAGGAAGTGATGAGGAAAAAAGGAAGGATAGAAAGGTGATTGATGATTATGGCCGAAGAGGGAGGAAAGATCTAAAAACTTGTTTACCCGTCTGATACTGTCCTCATCCGACTCTGAGTAAGGTCTGTGGTAGCGCTGGTGCACCTATGACAATATACGACATGCATCACAAAAAATGTCCTGCCCTTAAAGCTGGTATGAGTTAAGAACCTGGAAAAGAGCCTAAAAACTACAAAAAGTGAAGAAAAATTAGCATGACAAAATATATATTTCATCATGTGGAATATTTTTAAAAGTTTAAGTAAACAGCTTTAAAGATATATTTAGGCTTTTCAAATGTCTTGATGAAAACAAAAACTACCGTAAAAAAAAACAGATTTACAGTGCGTTTTCTAGTTCTAGCCAGTAAAACTCCAGGATTGGTTAAGCTGTAATTTAAAAAAAAGGATGCATAGATGTTTACCCCATCCATGTGGTCGCTGGAGTCTGGTTCACTTCTCCTCTCACTGGGGTAGCCGCTGTCTCCACCGCTTTCTGATTCCTGCCAAAACAAAAAATGAAATAACAACTGAGAATTTGTATAAAAAAAATCGGACATAAAACCTAATTATGCTTAACCTAATTGTTTTCTCCTGTTGGATCCCGATTTTCTTAATAATTAGCAACAAACTCATACACGAAGAGGCACCTGTTGTTGCCATCTTCTGCCACTTGGTGGCAGTGTTTACAATTTATTCAGATATTACTACATGAAGGTCACATGAAAAAGAACGATAGCGGTAGTTTGCGACTGATATTCAGTGTTATTTTTCCCTTTACGTTTAAAACGCCTCAAACAACAGCTTTATGCTTTGACAGGAAAATTATAACACAGAAAGACCCCCACCAGATAACATTTTTGTGGTAGTTTTGTGACTCAGAAAGAGATAAAAGTCACAGCAGACAACAGATGTGTTTTGTGTGAACAAAGTGTTACACAAACCGTGCTGCTGACTGAGAGCTTTGTCTGTCTGCAGCACTGGTGAACGCACACATTGTTGTGCTGGCCTCATGTGATGACCGTATTTCAGCAGATTAGCAGGGGGCCTGTACGTGTTGTGCAAGAAGAGCAAACTGCTTGTTGGAGGAGTGTAAACAAATGGATCTGTGAGCTCGACACGGGTTGAACTGCCATAACCCATTTGTTTGAGTAGGAAAAACAATGCAAATAAGAGACCGTGAACCCAACCTGTCACAGCAACTATCATTAGAATATTGCATCAAGCAACAGACTGCAGGATCCCTCAGCAAAAAGTAGTCTATTACATGGACTACAAGTATACTTAGTCAATACTAAAAGTGAGGCAGTATTCTTAAAGTTTAGTTTTTATATTTCATTTGTAAATTTAAAATGTGCCAATTTATTCTGTATTCAGTTAGTATTTTTTTCTACACTACACGCACATGATCTATAGTATATTTGCTACGGTAAAAAGGTAAAGCGGTCAACCTCCCATCAGAAGATTGATGGTACAGTTCCTGCCCCGCCCATGTGTGTTGAAGTGTCCTTTGGCAGGACAACAACATTACTCCTGAGGGTTTAAGGTTTGCACCAGCATGAGGTCAGTGTTTGAATATGTGTGCATGAGTGAATGGGGCTGTGATACTTAATAAAATCAACTTTAAGTGTACTACTTATTCTTACGAAATGCAGTGAAAAACTTGCACGGGATAAACCTTAATATTTTTGTTTGCTCTCACAAAACTGCTATCTAAACGCACATGAAACCATTACTGAGCTCCAGTACTTAGACAAAAACAATTAGAAACATTACTAATATTAAACAAAAATCATAAACTGCATTAAGTCGCCTTTTACAAATGGAGGCCTGACCAACAGAAACACTTCTTAATCTGACATGAGGGCAGATATTTAGTTTAATTTTTGTGAGATTAAACATAATTTGCTGCTGGTGGTTTGTACTTCCAGGAAATTCTTTTCATTTTGTGCCTCCTTTAGTTCTGTGCTGTTTGTGAATTTTGTGCTTTTTAAAGTATTTTTTTCTTTTTTTTAAACCAGCTAAAAATCTCTGCAGGTCAGTTAGAACTCACCTTGTGTTCCCCTTGGTTGTTATTGTTGAATCGTTCATGTTCATTCATTCCAGTAAAAGATAAGCCTGGAAAATGCATTAAGGAAAAAAAGCCGTTTATTCTCAGCTGGATGTGCAGGAAAGCTGCTAACGCTAAATCACACAGAGTGACTCACCCAGAGATCCGACTGCTGTGAAGGGAGGATTAAGAGGTGAACAGGGGATGGACTCGGCGTCGCTCATGCTCTCGTCTGCAGATGACGTCTCGGACAGGCGAGAGAAGAGCGGCGGCGCCCGGCTGGCAGACCAGGTCCGAACTCGGGGCGAGCCGCACTGCTCCTCGCAGCCCCTCAGCACCGTCTGCGCGCTTTTCTTAAAACCAAAAAATAAAGAGAAAGAGAATTAACAAACCTCAGAACCCAACCCACTGTTCTTGCACTGAGTTTTAAAACGTTTTGAATTACAAGAAGTTTGTTGGTGCCGTCCAGCTGGGACATTTCTGCCGGGGAAAGGTCGAACGGCGTCAGGCCCATGCTCTTGCAGATCTTGTTGCACATGTGGGAGTGGAAGAACAGAGCCATGCCCCGCACACCTGGAACACAGGTCTTCTCAGATCCCATGGCCCACTATAGTTCAACAGCAGTTTTCCCAAACAAACGGATACCTAGGTTCCCATCTCCGAAGTCAGTCCCCTTCTCCGTGTGGATCTGGGGGTCCGTGTACAAATCTCCCACTCCCTGGATGTCCACCACGATCAGCTGGTGGCCCGAGCGCTCAAAGGTGAAGTGACTGAAAGCCTGCAAGACGGAAACAAAGGACATTTCTTTTTAAAGCTATGTCATCTGAGTTCAAATGTACCAAGAGACAGCCGCTCACCTGTGGAGTGAGTCGGATGTTGTCGTCCCTGACAAAGCCAGAGTTGGAGTTGTATTTAATGTACTTGCCCTCGATGTAATGCTCTAGGTGGAACAGAGGTTTGCCGGGTCTGTTTGTCATCTCCACCACACACATCTGCATGATGTCAACCTAAGAAATATAAATGAATAATCAATAAAAAGGCACAGAATCTGGGGGTTGTATTTGCTAAAAAGGTTGGCACATTCGTTTTGAATAATAAAAGCTGAAATCTCTGATCTTTAGTCTGATTATGAACACAAAAACGGACTGATTCAGGTTTAAGCGGTTCCTAAAAAAGAACATTTTCTTCACAGTCTTTACATTCCACAGCTCAAAAATTATGAAAAACAGCCAACAGTTACATGCCATTATGTTGATCGTAATCCATGATCTTTTCGACCTTATCTTCCCGGCAAAGAAAAACTTCAAATGACTTGACCTGTTCTACAGGATTTTCAGCACAAACGGTTTTCCTTTTTTTTAAAGATCTATTCCCAGGGGCGTGATGAGCCTCATCCAGTCTGGGTCCTTGGAAAAATCCCATCGCGCTGCTGCCTAACTCTGTAGCCACAAGGGGGCCCAAGTCTGGGTCTCCCTGTGCCGGTCCCCAGCCCGGATAAAAAAAGATCCCTTTTCTAATATTTCACACTACAACATTACCACATTACCAAAAAGCGGCAATTTGAAGTTGATTTTGCCCTCATAAATCAGTGGGAACATTTCTCCTCCACCTGTTTGGGAGGTCTGTGTCGATTGTACTCCTCTCCCCAGAGTTTGGCCTCCATTTGCAGCCTGACGTCCTCAAAGTAAACGTCTCTGTCCACCTCCTCCATGTAACGCTTTGCCACATAGTTGGAAGCCGACTTCCAGTTGCTGCTGTGAGAAAAATTGGACAACTTCTTCCTGCAGGGAAAAAGACGTCAACATTAGCCTGTTTTTTTTTTATTTGCCGTCACTGTTGAACTTTAAATATACATTAAAAAAACGAAGCTATAACAGAAATAAAGATCTGAGATGTGTTTTTCTTTTAAGTTGCAACATCAGCTTGGAGACGTGGAGATCTAGTCTTCACAGAACAATTTATGCTCCAAATCCAGATATGTACAGTCTGTGCACGTACACTGCAGAGCTCATTCCTATTTTAGGACAAGATATGTTTGGGCTTGTTCAAGTCGAGAGCTATTTTTGTTCTCATCTGCTCATTTTCTGCCTTTTTTTTTTGGAAGGGAATTTTGTTTACCAAAAAAAAAAAAACATCTAAATTTTGGACTCTAAATGAAAACATTGTTAATTTAAAGCTAAAATGAGATAATTTAGGCTTGTATTGTTATTATTGTGCAGAAATAAAGGATTTTTGTTTTTATGAGATACAGAAAATAAATACTAAAACTTACGATCGAAAGCACTCTCTCATGGCGCCCTTTCCAAACGGCTGAAAGAAATCAAACAGTGGGAACATCAGACATCAGCTGCTAGTTGAGGAAAAAACATGTACTTTTGAGCTCTAATACCTGACAAGCCATTTTAATGTGGATCTGGTCTTGATGCCATTCCCCTGTGATGGCATTGTACCTGCAGAAATATTAAGTTGTGGAAAATCTCAATTATAAATGGCTAAATGACCTAAAAAAAAGTCCTAAAAGTAACTCTCATTTGCCAAAAATACAAATGAAGAAAAGAAGAAAAATTGCTTGGATGTGTAAATAGTTATAAGTGTGGAGCTCATTGTAAAGATACAACACACACATACTGTGAAACCAGTACAGTATAAACAACAGCCCCCTCCATATTGTAAACCCACTCATGCGTGGCTGTCACACTGCTTTTTAAGTTCACTTTTCCACACTGAACGCCCAAACTAGAAAAAAAAGGTTCACTCCCCTTTGCCAAGAGAACAGCTTTGTCCACAGCTCTCATTCTTTACAGGGAGCCACATAAACCACTTTGTTTTTACCACTGAGGAAGCAGAAATGGATGAAACAAGGACCGTCTGTGTTCTCCAGTTTCTCCAAAAAAGCACAATGACTCCATCTGTGTTTTATTTGGACCGTGGTTCCGCGATTGGGCCTAAACCAATGGGGATGTAGATGAGTTTTAAAGTGTCTCTATAACCTCCGTGGGTGTGTGATGTGTTCATGCATCCTGCACGTAAACAGATGATACATGAGCGCCTTTAGACCGAGAGCACGGAGCTCATTTTCCACTCATGCGCCCCAAAAAGAACTTTCCAATATCTAATCTTTCGGTCATCTCTGCTGCAGAGTCGCCTCGGCCTGGGAACACGTTGTACCGAGGCTGCAATGAAGTGGGGGGGGGGCAATGAGGGGTGAGATTACAAGCCAGTAAAATTAGCCCACTAAAAGGGCAAACCAGGGCAACCTTTTAACCCTGCAAACCCGAACAAGAGTTCAAATTCAGCCCACTCTTTGCTGTACGGCTATGAATGGGACGATAAAAAGGCCTCTCCAGAACCTGGCTAGTGTTTGTCAACAGCTACAACTAGCCAACGTATGTGTGAGGTGGAGGGAAGCCTGCAGTCAACTCATGCATATCTATCTGTGTCGAATGTGCAAACATTAAGCCAACATGTGATCGCTCTAACGCTCTTCCTATCAGTGATAACGTGTCTGCTTTGTGTTAGAAGCCTGCCGCATTGAGTTCCAACTATGATGTTCAGCAAAAATAACAAAAACTACTACAGTCTGCAGCCAAATATCTACATATAAATATCAATAATACTTCAATAATACATCAGTACCAATAATGTAAAGTGATGTATTCATGGTCAGTCTGTAAATCATAATAATAATAATAATAATAAGTCTCCTACCTGTACCGCATGCAGGATTCTGTTGGAATCTCCTCCAGATGAAACTGTGCCCAGGGGTCGGGCATGGCTCGGGCCTTTTCAATGGCATTCTTCCACGCCGCCTGCGCAGACGCAGACAGTAAAAACCTCTGTTTTTACACTTGTTTCTGCACAAAAAGATGACAAGTCTTTCTTTTTTTTTCCCTCAAGGGGTTTAGCAGAACAGTAGGAGGGGAAGTTGTGCAAAGCTCTTGGGGGATAAATGCTTTTGAAGCTGATTTGCAATGGGAAAACAATCAATTGTAACTGCTGAAAATGGTGTTAATAAAACAAAAATGCAACAAATTTGAATTCTGTTGCATTTTTAGTAAAGAACCAGAATATTTAGTAGCAAAGATGCTTTTAATTTCTTAACTTCTGCTTTGAATTGTTTCTCCTTTGCAGAAACTACTGAATTGAAAGAACAAAATAGAGTCGTGCAGAACTCTGTGGCCATCTGCAGCTTTGAAAAGCAAAATGCAAACAGGACTCTGCAGTAAATCAGCTGTCACACGGGGTCTAATTTTGTCAGCTGAGCCCGAGTCTGCCCCTACAGCGGGGAGCGGCACGTCTCCCTCGTGTCGCTCTCCAGAAGACGTGCTTCTATTTTCAGAGACATGAGGAGAAATATGAACGGTCGTGTCTCCCACTGAGGAAAACATCACAGGACGGGTCAGACCGCTTGCAAGCAGCGAGGTCTGACATGCCCTGCAAATGCAAACTGGCCACAACGTTACAATTGATGATGATTGCAGGTGAGTTTTCAGCAGGAAGATGGATTTCAATTAAGTTTTGGCAGTAGAGTGATGGGGGGGGGGGGGGGTATTCCAGGAAGGAAATGGAAAGGGGAAATGCAGAGCAGGAATGGAGGAATGCAAGTTAATTTGCAACATACCCGTGCGCTCTCAGACAAAACACTGTACGAATGAGCCTCTGCATCATGCTATTTGGAGAGGTAAAGAGAACGGAGGGTTTCCATCAGTTTATTGATTTATAGCATCAGCTTAAACATAAACTCTGTGACTTTTTTAATCAGAAAAGCAAAATAGAACTTAAAAAAGGCTATTCACCCCACAGGCAATGGTGGAGATGAGAAGCACTGAATCAAACTATTGTGCGGCTGATAATAAATCCAGGCGAAATGAAAACATTCATCTTCATCATATGGAGTGAAAGCCGCCTTCCTGTACTTCCTGTTCTAGTTCGATTGTATTGAAAGGGCGTGCAGCCAGCCCTCACTCCACACATACAAGTCATAAACATGCATGTGTGCAGCCATGCACACTCCTTATAAGGTCAGGACGACTCAAAATGCAGAACTGAATGACATTTTGGAGCAAACAGAATTTTTACTTTTGCACAAACATCTTACCTTGTACAGAAAGTTGGTTTTAGGCAGAGAGTTTGACAGCTGTCTGGTGTAAACCAGATTTTTCAGGTAGTGGCAAACCTCTTTGGCAGAGTCACCCAGGATTGGTGAGATGAAATGTTCTTCATCATAGTCATCATCGGTGCCATTGGCGTCGCTGAGAGAGGAAGGTCGCGGTCTGATGCCATTCCTCTGCTCGGAGGGCCTCTGGGCACTGCCCTCCTCCTCCATGGTAAACATCAGGTCTTCCTCCATGTTGCCTATGTTGTTATTGAAGAGGAGAGTGTTTATGATTGATGAACGGCCATGTTTACCTGAGGAAATGTTGCTGCATTATGATCGAGGTCCAAATATAATGCAAACATCAATATGTATGATTATGTAGTAACATGTTTTTATTTTATTTTGATGAGCAGTTAATGCACAATAACAAGAAAGCATATAGAAACATATATATTTTTAATGGTAAAAGTATTTTGGTAAAATAATATATTTACTTTTTCAATCCATTCATAAATCCAACAACAAACCTGCAGATCAGATCCAAACAGACTCCTTCAATCCGGGCAGATGATCACAATGAACCAGCCACTTCGGTCCTCTTCCTTTTCTCGGCTTCAGCTCGAAGATAAATAAACAGGATTGCATTAGCAGCCTTTGAAAACTCCTCCCAGATGAAAGTGGAGTCTTCCTTCTTCTCCACGCTGTCCTGAAGGTCCGGGGACGTGTTTGGCAGCTAGCTGTTGTACTTGTACGGTCGAACTGTCAGTCCACCACAACGATTATGCTCCTCGGCACGTTTCACAGCACCACTTCCCTTGTGGCCACACCCACTGGGTTTGCACACTTCAGAAACTCTGGAAATGCAACGTGTCACTCTAAATTTTAAAGTAATTATTAAAAATTACAACATAATTTGTTCGTTTTTAGTCCTAATAATTAATAACAAAGTCTGATATTCAGTAAAAGAACCACAATTGATTTCTAAACGTGCAGCTAATCAACAACAATAATGTTTACAACTATGAACGAGCACGTGAACGCAGCATGTGGACTAGAACAAACCAGTGAGGTCGCGACGAGATTTTGCACAGTGCCAGTAAATTTCCAATTATTCGGCTATGGCTACCACATGTCTGATATTTATTATTAGCGGGTGTTATTATTTACGTCGTGTAAGTCATTACGTCACCACAGTTTATACAAATGTTTATGTGTATATTACTGTTATATTACTTCGTATACTTAAGATGGCGTCGGTGTTGTAAATCTTTTTCAATAACAACCACTAAAATACTCTGTAATTCGACGTTTTCAAATGTAAAGGATTATAACAACAGTCACAGTCGTTTCAAAAATTCTACATCTATTTCGTATATGATACACTGTTTTCTGGAAACATTATTATACGGTAGCGTGGCCGAGTGGTCTAAGGCGCTGGATTTAGGCTCCAGTCATTTCGATGGCGTGGGTTCGAATCCCACCGCTGCCAAGTTTTTTCCATTCGAATCCCACCGCTGCCACGTTTTTTCCACCTTTCCCCCCCCCTTTTTTTTTTACAATAACTTTGTATGTAAACGTCTAAAAGTATACTTTAGAAAAATGTTTAATCTTAACGTAGTTTTTGTGCACATACCTTTAAGAATTACAAACTGACTCACTAGTGCCATCCTGTGGCCAAAAGTCAGTTTAGCAGTTTTAAAAAACTGTCAACACTGAAATATCTAGAATCAACTGTATAGATTTAATTTTAAACAACTATTGTCATTAACCAGATTTAGATAAAGGTATTACTGCATTTTTCTTATAGTTAATGCCTTAGCTGCAAACACAAACTATCATAATAATAGATGTAAACCAAAAAGAACCTATAGTATTTTATTTTGTTTAAACTCTTTACCCCAGAGTAGATTGTAAACATTTTAGTACACTTACAAGGAACAGTCTTGTCAGCAGGTAGAAATTTATTGTAAGTCATTTAAAAAGTAAAGTAAATGATTGATAGAAAGAAGCCAGTATCCAAAGTACCTTCCCTTTTATTTTTTTTAATATTTTGTAGTTGTTTCTGAGATTCTTATTATTTTTTTGGTTCAAATGGTTTCTTAAATATTTATGATTTTTTTTTTTACTATTTAATGATTCCTGTGAAGTATCGAGAAGCCACAAATCGCATTTTCTGGATGGCGAGCCGAGTGTCCTCGGCGGATATCCCAAGATGCCACACAGCTCTGACAGAGTTCCCAACATGGGGGTACATGAGAACTTGCACTCCCTGCCCCAGAGCCGCCTCCTCGTCCTCCCCGACCTCACTCATGCGGGCGCAGAACTCCTGGGGGGTCATGGTGGAATCCTGCAGGGCGAAGCGCAGGATGTTTGTTTCCACCGCAGACACGTCCACAACAAACAGAGGGGGCTTGCAGTCCAGCAGAGCTGGCAAAGAAATGGGGCACAGATAAGTAGACCGGACAAGAACGACAGCCGTTTGGCACATTAGGTTGTCGGTGCTCACCTAAAGCGAAGGTTTTTGCATTGCGATGATCCTCCACTAATCTCCCGATCATATTCTCCAAGGAGAACTTGCCAGCTGCTGCTAGAATACCAGCCTGTCGCATTCCTCCACCCAGCGCTTTACGGCACCGCAGCGCTTTGGAGATGAAGTCACGTGGTCCAGCCAGCACAGTACCAACCGGGGAACCTAAACCCTGATGGACACAAAAAGAAACAACTTTCTTTATTTTTCCTTTCAGAATTTACAAGTTTGTTGTTATGACTTACCTTAGAGAGGCACACACTGACGGTGTGTGTGTGCTGCAGAATAGCAGATGGAGGCACCTCCTGGGCAACGGCAGCATTCATCAGCCTGGCTCCATCCATGTGAAGAGACACACCATACTGGTCTGCTAAAGCACGGACCTTAAAGAGCAAAACAAAGAGAAAAGTAGTACAATACCGGGATCCTTCAGCCTCGTATGTCCAAACTAAGATACCATGAATACATAGATTTACATATTTGTTTTGCATGTCGGTGCGTAAATAAGCCCCACCTCCTGCAGGAAGGGCAGCGGCAGCACACGCCCCCCCTGAATGTTGTGTGTGTTCTCCACACATATGAGGCGGGAGCGTGGGTAATGCGGATCGGGGTAACCGTGGCGGATCTTTGCCTCCAGCTGCTTCAGGTCAAATGTCCCATCAGGAAGGGTGGTGACCGTGGTGGAGTGGACTCCCGCCAGCTGCATCATTACAATAAACACACATTTTACCAAAATAAGACTTTTTTTTTTTTTTGCGGAATGTGCAGCTCACTTACCTGCGCGCTCCCCCCTTGTTCGTAGATGTGCAAGTGCGAGAGATCCCCTACGATCATCTCATCCCCGCGTTCTCTGCAGTGCACCATCACTGCACCGACAAACGGCGGCACAATCAACCCTCCAGACAGGGTGAAAGGTCAACTACTTGAAGGTTTTGCGATTCTTACCTGCAATGAGGTTACTCATGGTGCCAGAGGGGACAAATATTGCAGCCTCCATCCCAAACAAATCAGCTGCAATCTGCTGTAAATCTGCAAAAATACTTTCAGTTTTTATTTTGAAAGGTAGAGTTTGCTTCCTGTTGCCATGTTTTCTACTTTTGAAAGTTTTGCAGATACACCTCAGTCAATGATCAGCTGGTGTAAATTGTGCAATTTAAAAGTTAAAAACGGTTTTCTTTTGCTCCTTTAAAACACAATTTTAACACGTTTTTGAAAAAGAGAGAGCAAAGTGATTGCAACACCAATCATTGCAATACTTTACACGTTAAACTGGATTAACTTTAAGAAAACAGTATTTATTTACTCCTACCATTAACTGTGGGGTCCTCCCCCATCACGTCATCCCCGACCTCAGCCTCGGCCATGGCCTGCCGCATGGCCGGACCGGGCATAGTTACCGTGTCGCTGCGGAGGTCCACCACCCGAGCGTGGGACGTCCCGCCCGCTCCTCGGGACCTGGGTTTACCGGCGTTGTTGTAGTAGTACCGGAAGGGGCTCCGTCCCAGGATGGCGGCGGTTGCAGCTCTGCCGCTGCGCGGAGAGCGGCAAACCACGGAGCCATATTTAAGAATTTGAAATAAAAATGTGTTTTTCAGAGCCATGATGCCCGTCTGCCTCTCATCTTTTGCATGGGAGCTTTTTCGCTGAAGCAGCTGAACTTTGGATCACTGCACCTGCAATCGATAATCATTGACTTACTTGCAGAAGATAATAATCGATTACCGAGATATCGATCGACGTGCACTACACAAAACTGACCACCAGATGGCGCCAAACCCCCAACAAGGAGTAACATTGTTAGTGTGTTGTAATAATTGTTGTAAAACGGCTCTCTTACGTTTTTTAGCTGTCTTAGCCATTTAATATAAACATGTCCTTAAACTTTAAACTATTCGGTTTTTTTTATTATTTGAAGCCTGCACAACTGATTACATTTACTCAACAGCTTACAACAATGCTTTTATCATCAAATAGCACATTTGATGATAGGAATATTGTATTTTGGACAGATACTTTGAAAAAGCTCTAGGTTAAAATTAAACAAAATGAAACAAATACTTGAAAGAAAGTGAGAAGAGATAAAAGATACATAGGTTTTCACACTCCATGCCCTAGACCAAATTTCTTACCACGCCCAGTACACTCACTATCTGTTATAGTCTATTATAGTCCTGTTGCCTCACTAACCAGGACACTTTCAGTTTCAGATACTCATATGAACACATGTAACTACACACAGAAAGATACACACATAGAAAGATCACATTTGTAAATATAAACACTGATTTGGGTCCACTTAAATCTTAGTAGCAGACAGACTCAAATGTTGCCCCACACGATTCAAATTTATCTTCAGAAATATTTACAGTTTTTATGTTTTGTGTATGTACATATCTATCAATAATCATACTTCTATGTTTACTGTTAGACTGTTTTATGTTTGGACATTGTTTTAATTGTGAATTGGTTCTACTCCACAGCCTTGCTCTACATATGGATACACAAAATACCAGAGGCTTTTGCCTCGTGTGTAATACATTTATTTTCTTTATTTTATGAATGTGCCTATTAATTGGCCTGGTGAACATGTACAAATAAAGATATATATTTTAAAAAACTTTTTCTTTTCTTTTTTTTTTTAAAGGAAAAGACCAATTTGTCTGGGTGACCACAATCTTTTGAATGGTAGTGTTTTAATAAATGTGTATTTTCTTAAGTATTTTTATTTTGTTTGTGTCTACTTCATGTTAACTTTTATTTCTTTGTAAATTGATTCTTTGGATGGGCTTCGATAAGCATGACGCTTCAGCCCGGTCCATTAGATTCAGGATTGTAATCAAGCTACCTTCTCTATAACATCTGCAAAAAAATATAAAATAATAAATATAATGCACAATATTTTACATTTAGATAAGGAGTATTGGAGTGAAATACATCTAAAAATATTTATTTTAGGCAAAATGGAAGTATAGAATGAATAGCCAGAGGACCAACCATCATATTTTGTTAGTTTAGTTAATTAAAAAAAAGGTAAAACAGTGAGCAAACAGAGAACCAGATGCTTGTGTTCCTCCTAAGAAGAAAGACTAAAACAAAAGTCACCTTATAAAAGCAGATTCGGCTCAAAACAAAGTCTATGACGACAACAGGACAGACAAAAACTGGCTCTCAAATTACAGGATAAGAAAAGTGTTTGAATCTCTGAGTTTAACTGGTTATTTAGGTCAAAGAGGATACTCAAAACAACAGATTTTTATCAAAACCTGTTAAAAACATCACACATAATCTGTTGTAATAAATGACTTACTGACTCATTTCTTTCAGCCTTTTTGTCTATCTGTCCTATTCTTACATGTTTTAAGGTTTTGTGTATTTTTGTTTGTTTCTGAGGTGTTTTTTTTTTTGGGGGGGTGGAATTTTACTTTTTAGTTATTTTTGAATTTTTGCCATTGACTTCAAAAACAATGGAAACCTCGACCCCTCCCTTCTTGTGTTCCCGAATAAAAAGCACCATTGCTTCCTGACACGAGCAATGCCATGTTGAAACCAGTCGACAGCGATTGGTCCAAGTTGCTCTGAGTCATCGTATCAATGGCAACAGTAGTTGCCATTGTCAAATCGGACCAATCACTGTCGACTGGATGCTAGATTCCAGCGCCCGTATCAGGAAGCGATGGTGAGGGGTTTTGCCTCATTTCATGAGAGCTGGAGGTAAAAGGCCTTTTCTATGGGTGACGTCATTCCTCCATTCGCCAATTGTTTTTACCGTCTATGATTTCTGCTGGTCATCTCATTCAGAGGGGGCAGTCACCGCCGTTTGGGGGCATTGCGCCCCTCCTTGCCCATGCCTATATCCGGCCTTGCACTACTCCAGGGCCGGCCAACCCTTGGCCCTTAAGAGCCACAATCCTGCCTGGTCTCCAGCTCTCCTTGACCATCCTTCTGCTGATTGGCTGACTTCAAGTGATTGAACATCCTGATTGACAGAAGAAACCTGGTTTAGGAAGTAAGGATCAAGCAGTCCAGGGAGCGCTGGAAACCAGGCAGGATTGAGACTCTTGAGGACCAGGGTTGGCCAGCCCTGGAAGACTGTTCTATGGGAAATAAAGCTCTTGATCCACACATCCCTGAAGTTATGTCAATATTTGGAGAAAAAGGCTTGTGGGAATCAAACCAGCATGAGCTGAGAGATAGACCGAGAGAGGGGTGAACTTGTGGGACACTAGTAACCACTCAAACGCACACAAACACTTGGCTTTATAAAGGCTGTATGTACAACACATGCCTTCCTCCACCTCTTTCCCACCGCTTCCTCTCGCTGTCTTGGCTCATTTTAATTACTCGAATAGAGCCCCAGTGTGTGTTTTGGGGCTGTAGTTAAAGCTAATACTGGCAGTAACAGAGCCAGGCTTTATGATCCATAACAAGTCGTCATTAAAAGTCATTAGCCAGCATCAGCATTGTAAATTGGCCACAGTGGGTCTCAAGAGTCCCGTAAGAGCTGTGAACAAGGAAAGATAAAGATGCATCAGTAAGCAAGGCAGATGGACGGATATCTGAGCTCGGAGAGGCGACCTGAGCGAGAGGTTTTTTACGGGATCACTGCTGTCAGTCTTGTCCACTCGGCTTCCTCCCAGAGGCCTGCCAGCATTCCTCGCTCGGGCACAGAGGACAGAGTGGTGTTTTGGAGAAAAATATTGAATTAGAGAAAAAGAGGGAGAAATGAAGGAGACGGAGAAATATCGACTCCTTCTGGGAAGGAGCAACGCCTTTCCAATAACCATAAACCCACTGGGCTGAAAATAGATGAGGCGAATGAATAAACGAATGTGTTCATCCCACACAAGCTCTTCTCTTTCACGAATGAAGGCGACCCCCGCCCCTTTCCTGCCTCAGCCCCCCCCCCTCTCACTCCTCTTTCACTGAGGCCATCATTTCTTCACCATGACGAGAGGCATTAACCGGAACAAAACAGGTGTTTATGGGAAGCCTTCCCCTCAATTGAGGTTGCCCGTGCGCAAGCAAACGCACACACACACACATGCTTCCCTTTGCACTGCAAAGGTGTTGACATCAGTGCCTGTGAAACAAGATTAACATCTGTTTCACATTTCACATTATCCCCCACTTTCATATGTAATGGGCCATGTGGACATCCATTACTTTACACACCCAGCACATACACGGCATGCTTTTCTTTGTGGGGGAGGTCAGGAACGTCATACATGGCCCAGAAATGTGCCTGTGCAGAACCAAAACACGGAGCTAAACGGAGGCATGAGGCAAGACTCGAAGCAAGAAGGTCCTGCTTCAAATCCCAGTTAGGCTCTTTCTGTGCGGAGTTTTTTTCTCTGGGCACTCCGGCTTCCTTCCAAAGTCCAATAGCAGGGGTTGATTGGGGTTTCTAAACTGCCCCCAAGTGTGCATGTGTGAGTGTTTGGGCCTAAGACAAACTGGTGACCCCCCCTGCCTTCGCCCAACAGTAGTTTGGATAGGCTCCAGCAACCATGTGACTCTAAAAGTCATTCAGTGGGTTCTAAATATGGACGGGAGGCATTTCTAACTTTTGTTGTTCTTTTTTTGGTTCTGATTAAAGTGTCATGGTTTGAGTTTCTTTTGTATTGGTTTTTGCTTTCTGTCTTGTTCTGTTTCCTGTTTTATTTTGAAAGTCTCCTGTCTTGTCTGTTTTCTTGAGTTTTACTTCCCTTGGTCCCCATCAGCCCTGATCGTGTCCACCTGTGTCTTGTCTGCCCTGTCTGTATTTAAGTCTTGTCTCTGCCTTCCTCCTGTGTTGGTCCATTAGTATTCCTGTCTGGTGTTCTTGTCATGCCATGCCTTGTTCTATGTTTCTCGCCACGCCATGCCACAGTGAGTTTTGTTTATGTTCTGTCATCCTGCTCTGCAGCGCTTTTTGTTTGTTTTTGTGCATTAAAATCTCTAGTCCCTGAACTGAGTCCTCCGCCTCTGCATCTGGGTCCATCCGGCTCTCGAGCCACCCCTTTCACCGTGACATAAAGTCGAACTTTCAGGACAATTCTGTGATCATTACAAAAGTCTGTAGGGCTACTTTTACACCTTATTTTTGCATGCAACAGGTAAACTTCAGCACAACTTGTCTTCATTTTGGTGAAAAACAACATGAATTGTACCAATTATGTGGGGGATAATGGCAGACGAAGTGTGCATTATCAGAAATTCACGCCCGACATGGAAGCCCGAACCGTATGACGCAAAGTGGAGGACGGTTGCTTTCACGAAGTGCATTAATTCTGATCCGCCCAGACAGACAAAGGTAAAGGTGTCCTACAATCTGCTGCGCTGCTTGATCTGACAGCAGGCCCAATCCCAATGTGTCTGTGACATTCACTACAGTATTAGCTACAAATCCCATCATGCAGTGCGTCAGCTGCCTTGCCGAAGACCCGTTTTGCCAGAATGGGCGGTTTAGTGCCCGATGGGCTATATGCACAATTTACTTCTGCATCCGGTACTTGACCGCTCATTCATTTCCGGTTGGTGGAGTGGATGGCAGCACATCGTTGTAAACATGGAAATGAGTTTTTGGAGTTTAAAAGATGTCTTTTGAAGCTAACAAGAGTCACTATAAGAGATGTCAGATGTATTGTTTGTCTTTCTAGCAAAACACCCCAAAATGCAAAAAAAACGTGAAAAGAATTTACTGTAAATTTCATGTGTCATGCTACAAAGAAAGCTTCAAAGGTAATTTGTTAATGCTAACGACCATGAAACAAATGTTTATCTATCGCTATCTTTATCTTTATCACCTGTTAGTTGTTACGTGTAAACGCCAACATACTTATCTCCAGATTTCAGAGATTGAATGAAATTGTTTAGGAATTGTACTTCAATAAAAACTGTTGCACAAGGAATTCTCGTGTTAGGTTGTTTAGAGAATTATTTGCAGGGATGCAAATAATATAAATATATACATCAATTCCATCTGTTGCATTTTTCACTTTAGCAAAACATGTTCACCAGCGTGTTCATTTTTATGGGAATGACACTCGATATACATATAATTTGTTATGGCCACACACAAAAAAAGAAGTTGAATTGAGAACATAAAAGCCTTAATTAAGAAATTAATTACTTTTTCATTAAGATTTGCTGCCCAGGCTTCAACTAGTGGCCAGTTTTGATAATTCACTAAAAGACAAGCAACTTCAAAAAGCTGATTCATTTTACCAGTGAGTGAAAGGGGAATCGCCCCAATGAAGAGTTTGTGTCACCCTTCAAACAATGCGCTCAACATGAACTGTGAGTCTTGCTGTGGACTGTGTCGTACTGACCTCTGCCTCAGACAGCTGGGTTTTGTTCTTCAGGAAAGCAGGAATGTGGACTTTGCATAGAACAATATCCTCCGCAAGGAACCCCTTGTCCATAATGGTCACTGACGGCTTCAGTAGTGACACTAGGCCGGACTGCTTTAATAGCTCCCTATCACTAATGCTGCCCTCATACAGTGGAGACACACATGTTACTGGACAATGAGGGGCCATACCTATAAGTCCCTTAAATATACAGTGTGACTTGTAGCTGGAGAACACCTCACTCTGTAGAAGAAGAGAGTCTGGATTTTAGCACCATTGTTCTGTGCAGCAATATGATCCGAGTGTCGTAGTACTGACAGAAAATTTCAGGCATGTTCGCTTTAATGGTTTTCTCTTCAAGCCAAATGCACACAGCTCCCAAAACTGCATGGAGGAAGTTAGCCCAAGTGGTGATGATTCGGTTAACCGTGGACTATAAAGCTGTGTGTCACAGTCTTCATCTGCTGCGTTTGGCCGCTCTCTTCGTTGCCAGATGGCAGAACGTGCTGGAGGAAGCGAGTAGTTGGTCTACTCAAACAAAGTGGACATCTTGGGTGCGCCCACCAGGATTTGACGGATCTTCAGGAACAAAATGACGACTGCAGACCCTTGTATGGTGTGTCTTTTCAAAGGGATCTCGCTGATTATGAATCACCCACTTCTTACATATGTCACCATCTTTGGGAAAAGTGTGTAAGCTTACAAATGAAATGCACTTAGCTGTTACGGAGCATTTTGAAACACAGCAATGAAAGCTTGTGGTCTTCTCTGCTCATTTAGGGAAGCCAAACTTTCCCTTTTTGGATGTTCACATATCACAATGACAAACTAACATAAACTCGAAGAAATGTCAAAAATCAGACAATACCAGAAATATTGTAGTAGGTTTAGGAGCTGTCATCTGGACTTGGTTTTAAAGTTATAGGACGTTTCACCTTTTATCCAAGAGGCTTTATCAATTCTGAATAAGCTGGTCGAAGAGCTGGTATATATGCGCTCATGGGGGAAGAGTCAGACCTGAAACTGGATGGTATGGTCAACTTAGCCTACATGGTTTCGGGTCGTCAAGAGCCCTTTGTCCTCAGCTGGGGGTTGGGGAGCCAGTGACTCCCTCCCCAAACTGGTCATCTCTTTCAGTTGTTAACGACTCAGGTGGAACTGGTTTGGGTTGTTTGGGTTTCAAAACACTGCCGTAGATGGATGGAAGAATAAACCTGAGACCACCATTCTTATTAAGAGAAGGTTTATCCTTCTTGACGAAGATGGCTTCTTTCACTCCTCGCTCAAACCATCCTTTCTCTCTGGCTAGAATTCGGACTTCACTATCCTCGAACGAGTGGTTTGTGGCCTTCAGGTGGGGATGTACTGCAGACTCAGGTCCACTTGGGTTGGCTCTGCGATGTTGGTAAAGCCGCTTGTGTAGAGGTTGTTTGGTTTCTCCTATATACTGTTCATTGCAGTTCTCTTTGCAGTGGATAGAGTACACAACATTGCTCTGTTTGTAGCTGGGAATTTTGTCCTTCGGATGAACCAGTTTTTGTCTGAGAGAATTAACTGGTTTGAGATGAACTGGGATATTATGTTGTTTGAAAATCCTTTTAATTTTTTTCAGACAGGCCTGCGATATAGGGAATTGAAATGCTGTTCCGTTTCGGCTCCAGATGACAGCCCCTAAACCTACTACAATGAAACCAACCTGGATGAACGAGAGTCTTCATAGACAAATACCAGAAATAGTACACAGATTTGCTTAATCGCTGTACAGTAAACCCTTGTTTTTCGCGGGGGTTACGTTCCAGAAAGAACCCGTGATAGGCAAAATCCGTGAAGTAGAAACCTCTATTTTTTTAACAATTATTATACAATTAAATACTCTATTATACATAGAAAAGAAACAACAAACCATTTTACAGGCTCAATCATTTGTTTCACAAATCAAAGTACTTTAAAAACATTTTTTTTTCAACAAATAACTTCTGTACTGTCAAATAATAATTTGAATCATCGATGTAAACAAAAGGCTTCAAATCGCTGAGATTAGCCCCGCCCACCCCGACCCGAGAGTAATTGAATTAAACGGGAGAAAATTTAAAATGATCATGAAAAAAATACAAAGTATAAACGGACAAATAGTGGCTCAGGTGTATTTCAATGCTCTTCAGTCTGAGAAGCTGCAGTGTTTTCTCCTTCTCAAGCCCGCAGTGCATCTGTTTGTGTTTGTTCGGGAGAAGAACATGATAGTGATTGACAGTTGGTGTTGCTCTTTTTCTATGGGTTTTAGAGAAACTTGAAATTGCAAGATGATTTGCATGTACGTAATTTGGAAAGCTGATTTACGTACGTGTACATATTAAACTGCAACATTATTGACGCACAGGTAGAGAAGAAGCGGAGTGACTTTTTTAGCCAATCAGAACGCAGAACACAATGCACGATGCAAATCCGTGAAGTAGCGAAACCGTGAAAAGTAAACCACGTTATGGCAAGGGATCACTGTATACAGTTAGCTACAACCTGAAGAAAAAGAGTGGTCTTATTTTAAATACATCAAACAACTCAGTGCTTAGAGTCCATTGGGGTTTTTAGATTCTAAATTTGCGTTCAAAAATAGCTTTGAGTGGGTGGACATCATTTGGGGGGGTTTGGGTTCGGTGGTTCCTCAATGAAACAGCAGGACCATGCAGCCAGCCCCTCACCTGTAAACTATCCTCCCCATCGTGAGGAACTAATAGTAAAATACAAACCACTGATCTGTTCTCTAAATGTAATTTATATGAATGACTTTTAATCATTTTTAGCCTCAAAGTTGCTTTATTTTGCGTGTTTCGTTTACAATTACTTTGCAGACCTTCGAGGTGAAACAGCGCACGGAGTGCAGCCTCGATTGCTCGACAGCTAATATGCAGTAGATGAGTCAAACTGTAATCCCAACTCTGAAGGAAAATTGCATCCTTTATCTTGAATTTTTTCAAGTCATTTAATGTTTGTCATCCTTTTTTGTTTCACTCTAGTTTTATCATGTTTACCTTTACTTACCAGAGTTGAATAAACCTAATTTTCTTGAATAAAACTAATGTTCTTATGGATTTGGGGCCCTATTCCCCCCATTTCGGACACTGTGACCATCAAATAATGCCTAATCCTGAGTTAAATGTATTTAGCCTCTGATAGGATGAGAAAGACGTTTTAGACATAAAGTCATCATTGTCAGAAGTCAGAGCTCTGTCTCCCCTTCTGGTCACCAGTGGGAACCATCTCCAAAGTTCTAAGCATACTACATCTCCCAGCAACCCCCGCACACATTTCCTGGAGGCCACACACCAATCACAGCATACTTAAGCACCGCACTGAGCCTTACTCTGTGCAAAGTATTGTTTGTGTCACTCTTCCTTCTTTACTGAGTGTTATGTCCAGGCCTGATTTTCTGCTTTCCTGACCATGTTCTGCATATGACAGTTTGTCTGCTGCCTGCCACGACTCTCGTCTGGATCCTGACTTCTCCTGCTTCTCCTTTGATGCTCTTATGCCTGCCTGATTCTGATTTAGCCTAGTGACTTTTAGCTGAGCTAAAAACCCTGCTGCAACTGGAACCAGCCGTCTGCCTGTTCCGGTGGCAACAATAAGACTATTGATGTCTAATAAAGTTTCAAAATGTTGATGTTTTAACATTCATTTTGCAAAGATGATGGACTTCTTGTACTTTTACTTAACAAATAAGCAGCATCACCATTTTGTTCCAGTTAAATATCTATCCAGTAAGAGTTCTGGCCCGGCCAGTACAGTGTTTACAGAGTAGCATCCACCCTCAAACCAAAGCAGTCTAAAAAATGTTGAATAAACTCTGTTTGCCAACATGCACTAGTACATCTAGTCAGTCACTAACCAGCATGTTATACAATGCTGAGAGCTTTTTTGGCTTTAAAAATCCTCAGTAGGAGGGGATGGAACTGGAAAGCCATTTTTATAGACTTACCGAAGATCCTAAAGACTTTTGCCAAGTTAGTATCGCCAGTAATTGGGGACAACCCACACAGCAAAGAAAACCAGTGTTCCGACAAGCAATAAACATCTCAGGCAACTGTACAGTGATTGCTTCTTATCAGGTCAGCGGTTGTAAAATGTATTTGCATAGAGTGCAATTAAAAAGAAACTAAACAAAACAAACACTGGAAAAGTTTTACTATTCTTTGCCCTGTCAACCGAGGAGGTGTCGTTGTTTTTCACGCAGGCCTGCCGCGTGGAAACTATGATATGTGTGTCCTCTCTGTTGTTCCATCTAAAAGGCATTAAGCAACATCATTTGCTTGATTGTGTATTTACTCTGTTATTTTTGCTCTGACAACAGAGTTTTAAAGATGCACTCTGATGAAAACCATGTTTTTTACAAGTTCTGGCATGGTATTTTTCTCATACTGAAAGATATATTAAAAAAATTATGCTTAAAATTGCATTTTTGAGTATTTCTTTTTTTAAATAATTGCGAACCAGGAGCAGGAAAAAAAATGGCATCGGTGTGACATACAAGTTACTATAGCGAGCCACAAGCTCCATTCTGATGTATCCACTTGTAAACGACTAAATCAGGGGTCGGCAACCCAAAATGTTGAAAGAGCAAAATTGGAAGAAAAAAAACAAAAAACAAACATGTCTGGAGCCGCAAAATATTAAAAGCCCTATTTAAGCCTTATACTGAAGGCAACACATGCAATATGTATCTATATTAGCTATATTAGCCTACTATCAAAATGACTAAGTTGCTACAAATACATAATGAGCATTAACGATTAAACGTTTATTTGCCCTGCAGTGCATTCTGCGGAGAACGACGCGTCACGTGACTGCTCTGTTGTGCAAGTTTAACTATAAATTCAATGAATTATGTTTCATTGCTTTGATAAAATTGAAGAAAAGTAATAAAGAAATCAGATTTTTGATGTCATTTTTATTTTGAGGATTCGAAAACAAAACAATAAAATGGAACATGCATGCCCCATGACAGTCAGCCTGCGCTCGAATGACAGAACAGCTTCAAGCATTTGCGGCGCCTGGAGACTTTCATTCAGCTTGTTTAGGTGGTTGTCACGGTCATATCCACCAAAAAGTGCAGCTTTTGGAGCCACTCAGTATCTTCCAGTCATACATGCGGCTCCTGAGTCGCGGGTTGCCAACCCCCGGACTACATCAATGTACATCTCAGTTTTCCTTGTCTGAGCTAAGATCTGGCTCCAAACCGTATGCCTGTTTAGTTGCACTGCTAATGCTTGGTTGAGGTTCTGAGGGGCTGTAAGCTAGCAGGAGAGCGTGTTACAGATGGATGATGGGAAGAGGGGAAGATGGGGTTACACCGCGCCAGCAGTCCCACCCAAAACCCAGAAGTGAATTTCTAATGAACTACTGCCGCTCTCCAGAAACTATGTTCTAGAAAATGACACTTTTTTTGGTGTGGGTTGAAAACCGAATAATCCTAATTAAAAGACCACTGGGAACGCTTTTAAAAGGGATCAAAATATGATCAGAGTGGGAATTTAAGAAACATAGACAAAAGGTCAATTTCTGCTTGCTATCTTCAATCAGTCTGTATTTTTCTGCAGCTATCAAGGCAGCCGAGTGAGAAATACAGTCTAAGAAAACGGATGGGAAATAAAAGAGGTAATTGTAGATTTTGTGATACTGCACGTCTGGGAGCTTTTCAGTATTGTGTCAATCTGACCTCAGGTCGTCTTTAGGGGTTTATAATTTTCTGCTCCTCAGGTTTTTTCCAATTATTGCCACACAAACCAAACACTAATCTGTGCTGAACCAATTGGATTTCCATCCAGTTGGCCTAAGAGACCCATTCTGATCCACTGAAAATTCGAGCACTGGTGGCCACAGTGTTAACTTTTGGTTGTATTTCATACATTATGGGTTGTTTTCCAGCCTCCACATTCAGCAACATTTGGCTCAGACCTCATTTTATGTTCCGCTAAATTTGTAGGGAACAGTTTTCCTTGGAATTGGAGTTTTTTTCACTAAGTCCCAAAGATGGCAAACTAAAACATACAATGTGGGTTTCAATACCACAAGTGCAAAAACATTAATGTAGATCATATCATTGAGATATCTGGGTTTGCTCATACACCTCGTCCTTAATTCTCTTTAATTTGCGCATCTGGTTGCTTCTCTCGGTTTGCAGACTTTCCTGTCAGTCAGTTCTCATTTTGATCCCTCTGCTGTAACTATAGACCCTCGCCAGCCTTTGCAATCGTACTTCCGAGAACAGTCACTTCTGCAACATTCGTTTTCCAGACCTTCAGTTTACCCCTCTGCATCAATGCTGACCCTCTTTTCACTCTTTCTTTTTATTCCCCTTTTTTTTCTCCCACTCTCTCTGGGAAGTCATGTGACTTCTCTGCAGCTTAGCCCTATAAACCTGCGGCACTTGGGGGAACTGATGCACTGAATGCTGAATATGCATGCAAACACACACGCTTACAGACCCCAGTTTCCCATTATTGGGAGAACATATGGTCCCAAAGAGTGTGCAGAGAACAAATATGTGTTTTGGCTTGTTTTGCATAATCTTACAAGTTATAACTTAACCGGCAGCTCTGAATAGAATACTGCTCGCCCAGTTTGGAGATAAATACCGCATTTGGCTTAATTTGTAACAACAAACAGTCAAATTTTGTATATAAATGAAAAGCAAATTTACAAAATCTGAGTTGGTTTTTACTCATCTCATCTTTTTGTGGTTTAATGAATGAAGAGATTTAGTTAATGATTCACTCTAAATGTCTAACTAAATACCCCCAAAACCTTTTCAAGTTTTGTGAATTGTCCACAGTGTTGTTGATGATCAAGTCCATGCAGGCACATTGAGTGCTGGAAAATAGGAATAAATAACAGATATGCATTCATCTTTTAAACATTATTTTGGAAGACAATTTCATTTTGGCCACCAGGGAATAGCTAAGTCCACAAATTTCTCAACAACAGATGGAAAATTCTTTTAAAATTCTAGGCAGCCATATTTTATCCTCATCACAATAATGAGTCACGCATGACTGAGTCCTGGGAACATCAGTTTATTTTCACTTACCTAATGGATAAGCAGAGTTTTCGTACAGATGTTGCAATTTCTTAAAGGAGGAAACAGATTAACCTCTGTGATCTCACTTTTCATAGAGAGCATAACTTGTGTTCACCCCTGTTTTCATGGCAAACCACAAAGTTCATGGCTGGTTATAATTTTACTTTCTTTTGCATGTGCCGGGATGTGTTGTTATAAAATGAAAATTGCTTGTTTTTGTGGTTTGAACATGGAAAATGTACCATATTAGACTTTTATGTCAAGCCAGTCAGTCAAAAACAAAAATGTTACCCACCTGTTTAAGAGCTGTCGCCAAAGGTTAGTGAATGGGAAGACCTAAAGGAGGAAGTAAAAGTTAGCGACTGTCAAGAGGCTTCAATTGTTGATGATCTCTCTCCACATTATGTCAAATATTTCAACTATTTCTCCTTAACATTTAGTTGCCCATGTGACAGACTGCTGGCCTGTTCAGGTGTAAACCGGTTCCACCCTAAAGTAGAAACCCCCATGACCTTGCCTTAGCAAAAGTAGAAGATAGATGTATGGAAGTATAGCTTTATCTGTCTAAAGATTATTACTTTTTATGACATATTTTCTTCTCATCTTCCCTGTAAACATTTTTTCATGCACTAGTTTGTTTGACATCTGTCATCACACTGAGCTGTAGACTGTGAGCTTTTTGTTGACACAATAGACTGTACTGTGGCTTCTACATGCAATCTGTTGTGAACCATTACAAAACATTCATGCTGCAATTAGCTGCAACCGGGAACTCAGAATTTCAGATTTCCGGCCAGGAAAAATTGAATTTCACAAGATGTCGAATATCCGAGTTGGTGAAGAAAAATTTCAACTTCTCTATTTCATTGAAAACAATTAGAAAACATCCTTTACCAAAAAGTATTGCACTTATCTTATTGGGTATACTTGAGTATAACTATACTATCAACCATGTACGTGTAGTTTAGGGAGTATACTGTATTCTGTGCTTTTATCTTGTTTTTATCTTGTTTTTATTTTTATTTTATCTTATCCATTTTACTGGTGTACTTTGTTTTTATTTTGTTGACAATCTTTTGTCCGGTTTTTGGTCACTGTACAGCACTTTGGAAACTGCCTGTTTGAGAAATGTGCTATATAAATAAAGTGGATTGGATTGGATTGGATTATACTAACTGAATACTTATTCATACTAAACTGGATCATTTTAAGTTTACAAAGATGGTATATAATAAGTAAACTTCAAGTGTACTGCCTCACTTTTAGTACAGAATACTTGTATACTTGTAGTACACTTAGATAAAAACATTTTTTTCTATGGGATCTTACTGAGTGACCTTTTCTTGAGTTAATGAAACATTACAATCTTACATGTTTCCATCAATATTCCTTCCATTTTCATTCTAGAAACGAAAAACAATGCACTGTATTTTTTGGAGAACAGGTCTCTGGTTTTCTTTTCTTTTCTTTTTTTTTTTTTGCATAGTTTGGCTGGGGGATGCGACTAATACTACGTTCACACCAAGCTCGGAAACATGCGTTCCAGAGACTGCTTCAAATGAAAAGTCTATGATTATGCGTGTTTCAGGCTTCCACATTCAAAACTCTCCCATTTAACCCCTTAAGTCTGTTTGCGGGCTCTATGTACAAAACACGCTCCAACTGAACGCTGATCAGTCAAGATTAATAACCCCTGTTGTTAAAGTAAAATATGTCCAACACAAGAGGCCCTCAGCTCTCATCTGCCTGCCCAGCTGTTGGACAGGACAAGTTAAAAAAAAAAAGAAAAGCCTGGAGCAACATTTACGAGATTTGCACCATTTTGTACTTAGCCTCTTCCAGCTGAGTATTGCAATAATATCAGGTGGCAACAGTTCAGTGTGAACACTGCACTGTGAAAGCGCATTCAAGAACCCACGTTCAGCACGTTTCTTGAACGCGCCAGACATGCCAGGTGTGTGCGTAGCTTTATACTCAGGTACGCCTTGTATGTGATTTTAGAAAAACGAAATAACAACCACTAGAGGGCACTGTAGGTGTATACATCAGTATTTGCTACTGACAATAACGC
The DNA here is from genome assembly GCA_037389245.1 of Oryzias sinensis. Taxonomy (NCBI): domain Eukaryota; kingdom Metazoa; phylum Chordata; class Actinopteri; order Beloniformes; family Adrianichthyidae; genus Oryzias; species Oryzias sinensis. Next base: position 11,198,828 of record CM074508.1, on the reverse strand, counting down.
AGAAGAAAAAACAGAATTAGGTCGGGCTTGGTAGAATTGCTGCAAAGTAACGCAGAAAATAAGGAATTCAATGGATTTAGTGATTTGAAATGACTTGTTAGCATGTTCTTTATGCTGTGGTTATCTGAATAATACTTCAATTGTTGCACTAATATACTAGATTCAATGTAGTGAAGTGTGCATATAATTATGTAGGTGCCATGAATTAAGTGTGGACTTTCATATGTTAAATGAATATAGATTTGTTTATGATTATAGGTTATTGTGTAGGTAATCAGCTGGTGGGTCACATGGTTGTGGGCGGTGACCTTAATTGACTATAACTCACCTGTGTTTTTTTCCCTGTGTAAGATGGAAGGGGGGGTGAGCTGGGTTGCCGTATTTTTTGTTGACCGCTTTATACGCTTTAAACGCTTTATGCGCTTTATACGCTTCATACGCTTTTGTGCTTTTCCCTTGATTCCTTGTTTTTTCTATTTTTTGATCATAATATTACAAGTGGACTCAATTACCTTCATTTTCCATTATTAAAACCTACAACATACAAACTTCGTTATGCTCTATGGTTTTTGAGCGCGTCATTCAAAACCCGGACCCACCCAGCGTCAGCCTCTCAGCGACTGTTTGGTTTAGTCGCTACAAATTAAGTCTGTTATTTGTATCTATTCTGTTATCATTTGACTTTCAAGAGGAAATGTCTGTTCTTGTTTCCATCTTTTTTTAAATAAATATCTCCTAAAAGTGTGACCCATATATAATTTTTCTTCTTTATTATGCATTTTTTGACTGCTGCAACTTAGTCTGAAAAACACGGTACTCTTTTTTTTTCCACATTTCCCCTTTCTAAATATATTGTGGCTGAAAGCTGCAGGACTGGACTCTGAAAGGTTCTGGTGCAACCTTGTTGCTCTGCAGCAGAAGGAGCTTGCAGGCGTTGCCATTCATTCATGACCAAACGGCGCTTACTCACCACATATGAATGTGCATATGGTAGTGTTTGAACTGATGTGCGTGTCTCCCTGCTTGTGTTGAGTTCAAATGGTGTGCAGAGCTGTTGGCTGGCCGCAGGGACAAACAGTGACACCTGAGAGTATGGAAGGGTTTGGTCTGAGTCCACGCTCTTACTGTAAGCCATTTGGCATTTGAGCCTTTCTGCCGCTACGCTCCTGCAGCTGTGAAAGGAGACTAACATTAAACCCTGACATTAAACAACACACGGGCCTAAGACAACACGTCTCACCGCTGAGTTTCTGCTAATTATCTTTACCTTTTGAGTTCATCTGGACAGGTTTTATTTAAGCCAGGGTGAGGCGCACCCATAGGTGATTTGGGAAAAACCACCGACAACAATGCAAAAACTGAATAAGAAGCTAAAATGACCTGTTTTTGAGAACATTTGTCTTCGTTTCCGTCTTGGAAGAAAATAAAATGTTATCAAGAAAGTTTTCAATATCAAAATAATCTTAGTTTGAGAAAACACGTCTTAGTGACTAGATATTTTTACTTAAAATACAGATTCTTGGCAAGACCAGTTTACTTACCCCATTGGCAGATTTTTTGTTTGTTTAAAGGAAATCTGCCTAGGGGTAAGAATTGTTGACTTATTTCTGAGGGGCCTGCTTTTGCAGTGAAGTTAAGTCAACAACGGTTGTTTGGGCCTTGATCGGGTCTGGATTTAGCCAGCCCCACTATGGGGTAACTCTGGGTGGGGGTAACTCTGGGTGTGCTGAGAGTTTAGGGTATCATATCCCTCTGAGCCCCTAAAATGCATAGGAAACCATACTATCATCATATCAGTTTTATGTCTTGTAAGATTCATATTGAATGTTCTTCCATACACTACCCTCTGCATTTACCAGGCTTGGGACAGGCACAAGCAGGGCATTGGTTTGCCTTGTTCAGGCTCCTTTTATCTTTTTTTTTTCTTTCTTTTTGTCCATCTGTCTGTCTAAGCATCCTTACGTTTTTTTATTTCTTTAGTTAACTGTGTGTTCATTGTTTGCAGGCCATCACATTTAGGGGGACACTGCACTCCCGTGCCATGCACGCCATGCCTAAATCAGGGGTACAACCATACATGCACACAGGCTAGCTGAGTGCATTTCTGCATGCTTCCCACATGTGTTTTTATTGATCTGTTATACTTCCTCTGCTCTCCGTCTTTAACACGCTGATGGTGAATGAATGATGGAATGCTGAGGGTAAATCTCCTGCTTCCTGTAAGTTGGTCTGGCTTTATCAGAAGCAGGCGGTGACAATGCTCGAGCTGATGGGCCAACCAAACGTCTTACTGTATGGACAGATCAGGCGGCAAAGAGGAACAGCCTTCCAGGAAGAAATAATCAGCAAACTGGAGGCCCCTTCTGGGAATGCTGCAGCGGGTTGCCAGTCTCGGGGTGTTTTGCTAACCTCTGAATAGTTCTTTCCACCTTTAGGGTTGGACACACGGACAAATCCATCACAAAAAGAGATGGTCATCGGTTTTCCTGGTGCTCATGCAGATGAGGTTTCCCTAAATGGTTGTTTTGATTGTCAAACCCAAGCTCACCCGCTGAACTGGCTGTCCACAACTGTTGAGCTGAATCATATTTTTTCCATAAGCTGAAAAAGTGAGTCATAGAGGAAAGACTTATTGCAAGTGTGTGAGATTCACTTCAGCTCAGAAGGACACAGGGAAAAATATTCCATCCGTGCTCACCAGGCAACATAAAATGAGTCACAGAGAGCTGAGCTGGCTTATTTAGACAATGTGTTTGTGTGAGAAATGACTGGATTTTTTTTTTGGTTGAATTTTTGGAAAAACTCATTTGTTTGTCCTTAAACTTGCGTCATTTTCGACGGGAAAACCTTCTCCGTTTCCCTTTTTTAAACAAACAGGCCCGTGCCACTCTTATTGCACACAAATATCGAGTGGCAAAGTAAATAAAAAAGCAATTAAAGTTTCGAAATGATTTAAGGTAGGCTTATCCGTGGTCATGATGTGCCTTGACTCTTCTCATGCATTGGGTTTTTCTTCTTTTAGGGATAGCTACTCCTCAGTGCTGCCTCATCCATCACACAAAAACCCCCTCATTCACTCCTTCTCATACACTAACACCAGGCAAGCCGTAAAAACTCAACTCAATTAAAGTGCCTCTTTCCTGGAAGCCGGCCTCAGACAGAGCACAAGGTATGCAGGGAATGGGAACCGTGTGTGCGCAGACGGACAGATGGTGGAGGGGCCGCAACAGAAAACGGAGAAACTCAAGCTTCCTGCTTCTACCAACTGCAATCTGGCTTTGCCGAGCACTCGCATGGCCCGCGCACTTAAAACCGCAGACTGCCATAAATCTCCTCCACGCGCACCCTTTCACCTTACTGACCACATGCGTGCACTCCCCAGAGGACATCATCTTCTCTCCTGTCAGGAAGGATGGAGAAAACCCTGCTGAATTCCTTTCCAGTTAGGTCCAGCCCAGCAGGAGCTTTCCGCACAGTCAAAGGCTGTGTGTGATGGAGCAACCTGGGAACCCCTTCGCTGCACGATTGCCCCACAAGGCTTCACTCAAGAAAATAAGAAGCCAGCATTGACTTTTTTTTTTGCATCAAATGTCCTTAAACGTGTAGCTGCCGGTCACCAGACCCAGACAACTAAATGCAAACGGCTTTGTTTGAATAGGAAATCCCATTTATCAGGAAAATAGTCGTGTGAAGGCTGGAACTCCTGGAATACCAACTGCTCAACAATAGTAGGTTTGACTCCGGTCAATATTGACTCAAGAGGAAGAAAAGAGGTAAAGGAGGAAGAACCAAGTAACACACGAGACAAAAGCATTGGCTTTTTTAAAAATAGTGCTCTTTAATATAAATTATTTTTATTATTTTAGAAATATAAATATGTGCAACGTTCCTTTTTTTCTTTTTCTCATTTGTTTCGTAATGTTTTGTCATTTCAGATGTTACAGTTTGTATTTTTTGTTCTTTTTTTTTTGTTGCCAGACTAGTGGCCAGCGTTTATAGCAAGAGTCTTTATAAAAGACAAATGATTTATCTACACATGGTCCACTGCTGCAGCACATGTATGTATATAAAAAAAACTACTTTGAAGAGTTAAAATCCAGATCTGTCCTGTGATTTAATGCGCCTGCTTAAAAAAAAAAAAAGGTTAAAAAACAATAAAAAGGCACAGAAAATGTTCTTCTATCTGGATCTAAGGTAGGTTGAGAGGAGGGCAAATAGAAAAGACTAAACTTTTAGGTCACATTTGGGTTAATAATTTAGCAAATAACTTTACTGAGGGGGGGAATTCTGGCCATTTTTTTGTCATGCAGCCAATATTTGTCTATTTCTCTGGGGGGGGGGGGGGGGGATCTAAACATTTTGGTCAGATTTGGATTCTTTGGGGAACTTTTGTGCCTTTTTTCTTTCATGGAGGCAAAAACCAACACTTGTCTCCTTCTCAGAGAAAAACAAGACCAAAACAAACGGGGTCAAAAGCAAGCCCACATTTTTCTACAAAGCTCAGCTGGAAGAGTGAGAACAAAGATGTGAGCGAAGAAAAAGCTTTACACCTGAGAAAGCCTAAGAGGCACAATTGAGACTAAACGGAGACTTTTCTTTCATCGTGTTTTGTTTACGGGAGCAGCGTCCCCGTTGAACTCTTATCCTCAATCCCATCAGTGTTTTTGTTAGGCTGTATACCGGTATGTCTCCTCCCCTTCTCCACCACCCTGCTTCTCCATCCTCTTCAATTTCCCTTTTCTAATCTCTTTCCCGCTTGCCATTCTCCTCCTTCTTCTCCTTCTCACCCCCTAAGCCAACTCTCTCTCGTATCTTTGGGATCGTTGTCAATTCCCAGTGAGCTTTACGGTGTCGCTGACATTTTTCCACCCAGTCAGGACAAAAATAAAGTTCTGCTTCTTTGTTTAGTCCCACCCAAAGCTTTTATGCCAGTAACAAGCTTTTGTCTCAGCGACAGTAGTCTGTTTTCTGTCACTGTCAAAGCATCAAAAAATAAGGCTTATTGGTAAAAAAGGGAACAGAATGAAAGCGGAAAAGGAGAAAAATGCTTGGTAATGTTGTTTTTTTTTTGTCTCACTCTTACAAAACCTTCATAAATAACCTGTACCTGCATGTTTGAGTGTGGTTAGTGCGCATGGTACTTCCCACAAATGTGGAAACATTTGTAAGAAACAACAATGGAAATTTGTGCCCTCACCACAACACTAAAACATTCCTCCCCAAACAAATAATGTGGGTCGTGTTCCAAGTTTAGGATTTTCCTTTTTGCCCCCTCCATCTCTTTTGACTCCTCTTTGATTCACCTCCCTCTCAGCATCTTTTCTCTTGGACGCGTTGCGAATATTACAGAGGGAAGGTCTTCTGAACCTGCGAAACCCGCTGGGATCTGGCGGTGAATCGACTTTGCGGTTTACGTCGACCAATCGGGGTTAATCTTCTACGAGGCATTGCTCTGCGTCTGAGCGAGACACACGATGGCCTTCTGGCCTTCATCTGCCACTCGTGTTCGTTTTTCTAAAGGCAGAACTGAAGAGAGACCAACCAGTTACCCAAATCGCACTCCTTATCCACGACTCTAGGAAGAAAGTTTATGCCGTTCATTACAAAGATCTGCCATTGGCTGAATCTGGCCACTAAGAAAAACTGGCCTTACTTTAGTATCTTAGGCTCAGTTTGGTCAGTCAGTAATGGCGCCGATATTCTACTGAACATTGGCGGCGGCTGTTCTGTGCTGTCTGTCAGACATTTCATCCGTAGTTCCTGTCAGTCAAATTGGAGCATCGTACGCGTTTAGGAAGTCTCTGAGCGTGCTGGGGATGTCCTCAGTCCCTGTCCCCACCAGGCCTCTGTCGTTTAGCGTCCTCCTGCACATGTGCTGCAGAGTCGACAGAGAGGTGCAGAGGGGTCGATGTAACTCCAGCGGGATCTTCTCTCCCGCAGTGTGAATCAAATACACGTTTTGTCCCCTCTTCTTTGTCACCGTCTCCTCCGAAGCGCCTCCACTCGCCTCGTCTCGGGGACCTCCGGCGTCCGTCCCTTTCCCCATGAAGTGTGCAATGAGTTTCAGCACGCAGTCAAAGCGCGGGATCCTTTGGGTGCTCTGAGGGTCCGGTTGAAGGAAGAAGCCGCCCTCGCTGCTGTGAATGCGCAGGTTCCTTGTTCCCAGGGTGGTCTTCACAGACAGCGTGAAGAAGTAGTGATGATCCGACGAATCCCGGATCAGGAAGGTTCCGGGGGGTTCCGACCGCAACAGCGAGCTGGCTTCTCTGCCCCCAAGAGCCCCCCAGTAAAAGCCACTCTCCTGAAGCTTATGGAAAGCACACATCACCTGTAACGAGTAGAAAGCGTGATTGTTTTGATTTGAAGAAACATCTCAGAAAAGGCCAGACAAGACTCACCTGTTTGTAGTGTTCATGTGAGCCGAAGGGCTTGAAGTGATGGGGGGTAAGGTTTGACCCCTGAACCTTGTCCTCCGAAGCGGAGGCGGCGCTCATAGTGAGAAGGTCGCGTCCACTGAGAGCTACCATGGCGCCATTGCCCCCTGCCTCTGCCAAACGGTCGAGAGGCAGGGGGCCGGAAGCGGGCGCTTCGGGGTGGGCAGGAGGCGGGGAGCTTGAAGCTGAGGGAGAAGAGACTGGGAGGGGAGTGGGTGAGAGCGTGGGGGTCACGCACCGGGTCCAGGGCCCCGGGGAGGGGGAGTTTGATGCATCCAGAGAGGGGCTGTGAGAGAACACCTAAACCCAGCTGCAGGAGAGGAAGAAGAAGAAGGGATGGAGCACTAATTTAGTACCTTTTTTTAGCCAAAAGACATGAAAAGAATATCACTGAAAACGTATCCTCCTTCATAAGCAGTGGCACGAACAAATGACCACTTTGCCACTGTGGCGCTCTCAGTTTACCCCTCTACAATGCACTTATCACGACTGAGACAAATGCAGATGGCAGGACTGGGCAACCAGCTGCAGGTTATATTTAGTTCAGATGAATCCTCTGCTTGCTTGTTTGCTGAATCTGCTGCTCTTGTCGTGCAGCCAAGACAGCAACTGGATCCTGATTGCTTTCAATTGTCTTCGATCGGTGAGCCGCAACAAGGGATTTCTGAATCAGGGTCATTGTTAAAAATTTAAAATAAATATTAATATTTTTTTAAACAATGACCCTGCAATTTAAAATAAAAAAGATATATTATATTTTTAATTCATTAATCATGCATATATTTTCTCAAAACGTGTTCGGCTCCATGCGCGCGTGAAAGGATCCTGCCGTTCCAGGAATCCCTTGCACGCGGGCTACGGGAATTTAAGCCTGCCTCGCGGGACGGTGCAGGGCAGCCTGTGGGAGCAGGAGGCGCCATAACGGTTCACATTCACCGCCGGTGGACAACTCAACACCCCGAAATAAAGCCAAACAATCTCGAAATGACGTCTTCTGCTCTCTTTTAGCCCAAAACCTTACCTGACAGCATCTAACGTCAAACAAGTCGGACATTTTTTTTCCAGTCTCCCTCTCCTCCTTGGAGGTCTTTCCCCAACTTACCGTCCGGATTCGTTCAGCGCCGTACCGCAGCCCCTCGTCGCCGCAGAAGAAAGGCGAACTACCCGAAAGTAGTGTTAGCTGAGTGATTAAGTCAGGCATTAAAATCCAAAAGAAAAAAATAAGAGTATCCAAAAAGTCTGTGGGGTTCTTTTTCCGAGCGGAGGAATGTGGCAGCAGCAGTGATATCTGCCGGACACCCTCCGGTTCTCTGTGTGTGTGTGTGTATGTATGTATGTGTGTTTGTGTGTGTGTTGGAAGGTTACTGGAGGCAGTTCAGTGAGTGAAGCCTCGATGTTCGTAAGGCTCCGCCCCCCTCCGTTCAGAGGTGCTTCCAGTAAACGCACGCACGCTCGTGCCCGTGCACTCGTGCCCGCGCTCCGCAATGGCAGCTTGCCAATAAATAATAAGCGTGACCTTTGCCTCGCCGTTTCCTGGTACTGGCGGGTTCCCTTCTCGACAAGGTGAAAAAGTTAAAAGCTCCGGGCACGGCGCAATAAAAGAATATATCATTTTATTACCGTTTTAATGCAACACAATCACACACTGCCTCCAGGACACTCACAATGTGATGCCCTTTGATTATTTATGCCACATTTAAAGCAAACATTATTGAGCTAGGAGCTTTTTCTGTCTCTTTTATCTTGTTATTCAAACAATACAAGAAGAGGAAACATTATTTCAGGAAAAGAAATGACGTAAAATGCTTAACTTATCCTTTTTTTCTTTTTATTGCAAAAGTCATGTTGAAGCTTTTAATTAACTAAAAACTTTGGAACAAGTCGTCTATTTAAGATCACTAATGGTATACAAATTCTACACTGAAAATGGGGCTGTATACTTGAAATTTACTTTTCATATAGTATGTATATGTTATAAACTTAAAATGTTCCAATTTATTCGAAAGATGTATTCAGTAAGTCTACTTCCTAAGCTACACGTACATGATCTGTAGTATACTCTGTATACTTATACTCAAGTGTACCTAATATAAATAACTTCAGGTGTAGTACTTTTTGTTAAGGGAGCACATCAGTTCATGTTTCTTTATTGTAATATAGACTTGGATTTTCTCATTATTTTGAGGTCAGATACAAATAATTTTGTTAGAATACTTTTTAATAACAAAAGAAATATCCATGAGCAAAATGAACTTTTTAGGTTTCGAAAACAGATTTCCTTATTAATCAATGTGTGTGGCGGAGGGGTTATATGATCAACAAAGACATGCACTCAACGTATTTTCTTTATTTTTCTTTATTTACCAGCATCACTATATCCCCCTTTTCCACTAACTTTTAAAAAAATGATTTATTTGCACCACAAATACACAAATGATTAACATCTAGAAGTCAACAAGCCAGTAAATGTGTGAAGATAAGATCCTGTCAAGGAACATCCCAATCACTGTCAGCAGCACTGTTAAGCAACAAAAAGTTACAACTTTTCAGCAAAGTAAGAGTTCAAATCAGCAGGAAAAAGTGGTTGTGTTCATGATTTCTGTATTGTGTAACAAAAACACGAAAGAAGAAAGTATTCCGCATGCAAAAGACAAATAGCAAGTGTGTGCCAAAAGTTTTTGTTCAATTCCTGTAATTTCTTCCGTCCCTTTCTTTAATTTAGGTGTATATGTAATTATTTGAAGAAGCCTATAAGATAACAATATTTCCAACACTATTTTTGTTAACTATTATTAAAAATCTGCATTGGAGACGGCGAGACACTATGGTACACAGGAAAAAAACGTGTCTTACTGATCCAAACTTTGAATCAAAAATTGCTAATACTATGGACATATTTCTGCTTGTTTTGCAATCCCAGTCTCAAATTTCAATTTTTTTCCATTTTCCAGCTCACACGATAAATACCATCAGTTAAAAAGCTTGCTGTGAGAATTGCTGACACCTTATAAGAAATTTCTTGTGTCTTTTCAGCAAAGACTTTTGCAGCATGCTTACCTATCAGCCTTAGCAACAGCTTAAATAATTAAAAATGTTTTCTCGTGGAAGTGATTGCACATATTTTCATTTACTAAAATTAGTCTTTAATTTTTATTAAATTTACAGTTAAGATACCACTAGATGTCACACCTTTGAGTGCTCTCCAAGTTTAACCTATCTCTAGCGGTAGCAGCTGGAGTCATAGCCACACTTTTATTTATTTTTTACCCCCTGAGAGTCAAAACAGTCTTTGGTATGACCTGGCCCTAAAACACAAGGGTGGACACCAGCATTGGACCACCCTACTGTTTAATAGTTTAATATTCTAAAATTACTTATTTACATTTACTATTACTGCATCATCTCAACGAACTGTGTACTGATTTTTATACAATACAAAATATGAAAAGGATAAAAAAAACACTTTACAAACAAAAAGTAATGCTTGGTTAATGATAGATTCAATGAGCTGTTTTCCTGAAGCCAACTCCAGGCAGTTGTGGCAGATCTTTTTGCTGTGTTTAAATTTGAGATTGTTGCTTAATGATTGGACAGAGGTCAAGTGGGTGGAAATGTTTTACTATAATTTGGATAAATGTATTTATATTTTTTATTTTTAATCATCAAATTCCTTCTTAATATTATCATTGTTGATATGAACAATGCCTTCTTAATTCTGTGTCTTTGTTAACGGAACGTGATGTCAATAAAGATGTTCAAATAAAGCAGCGCGACAGTTATGGCGGCTCCCATGTCCTGGAGGAGGCTGGTACTCTCCGTCTATTCTCCGGCTATGGCCGGGGCTTTTGCCCGAGTGTCCGACCGGCTGTTCCGCGTAAGGGACAGACGAAGAGGGTAAGAGGCGCACAACTCAAACTCGGACAAAAGCTATTTTGTCCCGTCCTGTCGGTAATAGCACCATTCAGCTAATGCTGGTGTTGTGCCCATTATCGGACACACTTCTAGAAAAACCGCTGCAGATTTGACCGATGGAAATAAAATGTAGAGACCCTAGCTTGACCTGCTTTAGTGTTAACTTGCAGGTCGTTTGAGAGTATTTGTACCTCACCAAACTTTGCAAACAGTGCTAAAATTGATTAAAAGTTCCTAAGTTCCGTTTTGGAACACTTCGTTTCTGTCATAACCCGTAAACTCTCGCGGGATTATCCCCCTCCCCTTACTGTGAGCCCACCACTAACCTGGGGGGTCAGCTGTCCACACGATAAGTCGTCTTCGAGAGCTACAGTCGTTCAAAACACCTTTAGCTTTCTGCTGTTTCTCTCCTCTGCTCAGACTGGACCTTCAGTGTCGATTTAGCAGGAAAAGGCTGGTTAGTTTCCGTTAATTCAATTGAATGTTTTTTGGATGCAGATTTCCATGGCGTAACTAAGTTGGGTGAAATGAAGTTTGGCCATTCCCAGCATCACTACTATTGTATCAGTGACGTGCAGTCAGGAGAGGCAGGTGAGGCTGTGCCTCACCTGTCATTATGGGAAGAAAAGAGGAAAAAATAAATTCAATTATTATATTTAATCAGTAATTTGTGCTTCCATTTAAATGTACCATTTTTGGGTGTTTTTTCTTTTCAATTTCGCTGAATTTCCGCATTTGCCGTTCAAATACTGAGAAGTGACGTGCGATGAGGCACCAGCCCGCTGAGCCTCACCTTGGATTGCGCAATACCTATGCAGTCAGACGGTACTGCTGTCTCTCTGTATGTCGGTTCAATTACTTGTACTATATGAGCTGAGTTTACATAATTTAGCAGATGTATTTGATGTACAGTGTTTGTTTTTATAAATAACTGTATGTGAGGGACGTGTTTCCTGTGCTGAGCGCTAAACGCCGGCAAAAACGCCGCCGGGTGAGGCCAGTAGTTCTAGTGCCTCATGTTAGGGGGCGCCGGTGAGCCCTGAGATTATGACGCTAAAAAATAATAGAAGAAGTGATAGCAAGCGGCAAGTCATTTTCTTCAGAAGGAGCGGCGTATGGACTTTATTTACAAGTAAAGGTAAGACGATAATGACGTTTGTGTCTTTTTCTATGCTGCAGTTTGTATATGAAAAAAACATGTTGAAATGATATTTTAAACAAAACACGTTAACTGTTGTCAATCAAATGGTGAATAAGTTACTCATTATGGTTCATATGTTTGTAAATCTGACTGATGACGTCAGTGCCTCACCAGCCATTAACCTCACCGCACGTCACTGTATTGTATAGTGTACATCTTCAGTTCTGCTTAATAATTAACTTCATAAGAGCAAAGCTAAAAGAACTGGTTGCTTGACTGTATAAAGACTTTCTTCTATTATATTTTGGTCTATGAAAAAGTAAAGGAGAGTTTCTATTTTAATTCAGGATTGTCTGTATCTTTTAATGAAGAGAATGATAATTCAGACTCTCTACATTTAGTAACATCATTCTTGCAAACACGCACCTGAACACTCCTATGTGCTCACATCAGCACAAACAAGCGTGTAGAAATGGCTGATGGATTAAAAAAATCTACGTATATGTGTGCACTGGTATATATATCTGTATGTACAGTTTTCTGTCTGGATATGTGTGTTCCTGTTTGTTTTTCAATTGGATAATTTAGTGTGTAGTTGTGTGTGATTGTGCACAGAAAAGTACTGAGCCTGGGATCTGACATGGGTAAAATAATAAAAAATAGTATTTCGTTCCCTCTAAATAATATTCTGTTCCCTTGAATTAATTTTACGTTCCCTCGAAATAATATCACATTCCCTTGAAATAATTAATTTGTGCAAACAAAATTATTATTCACGTGAACAGTCATTCATAAACACAGATATTAGCGATACTTGGATTTACAGCAGATACCTTCATTTCTGTCTGTGTGTGTCTAATTACACTGCATGGAAGACACAGGATGTTTGGAGATCAGATTAATTTATTTTAAAAAGCTCTATAAAAGCATCGTTAACCATGTCTCCATGTCTGAGTTCATTCACATCCCGGTACGGTGTCCCTCCTGCCCCAAAAAGCCGCTTTCCGCCGCTATTTGCGTGTCTCTGTGACCCAAACTTGTTCAAAAGGGGGAAAATAAAAACAAGAATGATCTATTTATTATTGTCTCGATTGAAAAATAAATATGTGCTACGAGCTCTGGCTCGCCGTGGAGTTCTGTTGCTTGTCATGCCGGCATTCGGGCAGCTGGCTGGCCGGTAGACAGACAGCAGCTGATATTGTAGTTTAGGGTCGAATAATAATATTCAGGACTCGTCTTTTATTAACATACTCATTAGCAGTCGCTTAACATCCGAAGGCTACACGCTACGTATCCCATCATGCATCACACATATCCCATAATGGATCTCGACCAATCAACGTGCCCCTCTAACTGTGGTGCATTCAATGACAACAGGATAAATGTATATCAGAATATTATTCCGTTCTCACGCATTAATTATTCTGAAATGTTATTTTGTGGGAACGCTTTATTTCTTTATTTTACCCATGTCAGATCCGAGCTCCGTAGAATAAACAGTCTTTATGTTAACAGTTTTTTCTGATGTTGATGATGTTAATATTCAAGCAGGTTTTGTTTACTATTTTAATTCTTTGTTTCATTCTGTCAATTTTTGTTTTTCTCCTCTCCTGTTTTCTTAACTTTCTCCACGTTTGCTTCATCCTTATTACATTTTTTTTATTAGTCTAGAATTAAAATCAAACTATCAAGAAACCTAATGGTAAAAATAAAACAATTTTCTGATTTAAATACAAAAATCTTTTATTCTGATTTATAGTTGGTTTGCCCAAAATAGAACAAATTCTGTCCACACAAGAGGCCTTTAGCTTGTGTCCATTTTCTTAACTGCTGATCGGGAAAAAAAAATTCTGAACTTTCATTTTATTTTTTAATTTTTGGTGGGGAAAAAAGGGATTTCTTGCTTCATTACATCAACAGGACACTTGAGCTCTTTTGCCTTGTATTTATCCAAAGTTTAATAGATCGGTACAAAATCTGTTTAACTTTGGATAAATACAAGGCAAATGAAGCAAGAAATCCCTTTTTTTCCCCACCAAAAATAAAATGAAATCCCGTAATCCAAAAGTTTCCTAATTTTGCTTGATTAAGCAAACTTTTTCACTTTAGCTGCTTTAAATTGCTGTCATGTGACGGAAGCCAGGAAACCTAAAGGCTGTTGAATATTAAAGACCTTTAGACAACGTTTGAATACTGCAAAGAAAATAAAAGTGTTGAGCTTTGATGGGTTTTTTTTCTAACAGGTTCCAGTTGTGTGATGCCGTACATAAAAAATTTTAAAACTTGAGAATTTGTATTGGACAACAATTTGTGGACCATGCCTTTTAAGCACTGATTCTAAAGAGAGTAGCTGCCCTAAATATATAAATACAAGTGTTCCCGATCCCTATGCCGATCCCGGTGGGTGAGCTGGCAGGACGGGGATCCAGCCTGCTCTGGGCTCCTGAACATCATGATATTTTTCTTTTTTTCATTGAGGCAATTGATAAAAAAAGGTCCCCCGATTTTATTCTTGTTCTTATTTTACCCCTCTATAGTTAATGCGGGACAGCAAGCCTGAGAGAGAACACAAATGCAGAATACATTTGGGACTAGGGCTGCACGATATGAGGAAAACTTGCGATATGCGATATTAGTGATCAATATTGCGATAACGATATAATTTGCGGTAAATAAACAAATAGAAAAATAAACAAAAACATCATTCCCATTTCATTGCAACAGTTTAAAATTATACTCCAAATGACCCTCATCGACATGGGGGACAAACATCTAACATAATAGGCCTCCATCTGATTGGTCAACAATGGGAAGGCGTCCATCTGATTGGTCAAAGCATAAAGGGATTTATTTGATTCGTTAAATGCTTCAAGCTGCTAGAAGATTGTTTTAACACATTTTTGGTTTGCGATTTATTGCGATATTCGCCGTCTTTTGCGATATGCATATTGCAGAGCTGAATATTGCGATAACGATAAATTTGCGGTATATTGTGCAGGCCTATTTGGGACTTTAACTTTGTTTAATTAAAAAAAAAAGTGGCTAAGAACGAAACCCAGCCTTGGACGCACTTAAAATAATGTGCAGGCATTGCAGCAATGTGCCATCTTCTCTGCTCTCACACCTCAGCTTGTGCACGCTGGACGGGGCAGATCGGAGAGCTTGTGCATGCACTCTTGAGCCGCTGTGACATCACAACAGCTCATTCATTCAAATTGAGCGTCTTTGTCACAGTTTGACAGCTATTTAGAAGGAGGAATACTCAGAAATGCAAAAATGAAATGACTTCTTATGACATTTGTTCTCTTTCATAAGAAAAATGCCACACATACAAGTCAAAAAAGTCCATTTGAAATGTAAATGTTTCAAGTTTATCTTAATACTCATTGAATGAAGGGAATTTAATGTGTCAAAACAATATTTTAGTAAAACATGTTCACAGATTTCTTAAAAAAGTCCATTCATGACGTCTTTGCCACCAAAGACATTTTGCTTGCAGGCCGCAGCCCCTTTTACTTTATGGTTATTGAGATAAAACTTATCTTCATATCTTATTGGTGGCGCCATAATATTTTATTTTGGTCATGTTTTGGTCTGCTTTTATTACCAAAAACACTTCCTTCTAATCACTGCTATTAAAGTGATAACAGAGTCGCTAAAGTTAAATGGACACTCCTGTTTGGTTCTTGCATGACGGAATAATCACAATGCAATATGGTTTGTGACTGTGGCATGCTTCCAGCTCTATTAATGGCAGTTTTGGAAAAACCTCGTCATACATGTCGAACTTGATGGTGCAGGTTGTCGCTAAGTTAGCTCGTTTTAAAGAAGTGCTTTTTGTTCCTTCTTCTTTTTTCCCACTCAGATCTAGATTAACCTGAACTTTTTGGGGGTTTACATCCTCATCAACTGCTATAACCAGACTTTGAAAGTGAAGCATCTTTCCTTCTATTTTAACAACCCAAGGTGTTGTCCATAAATCTGTTAAAAGAATTGGATTGAGAGTTGTTGTTTTTTTTTTGGTGGGCCAGCATTTACGGACAGTTTTGAGCAGCAGGAATGACAGATGATGTTATTACATCGCATGTTTGAAATCAGGAGGGATCAAGTCACACGCCAAAGTAAACAACTCAACTATTTATGCAATTAAGCTGCTAAAGTCATGTGGCTCATGACTTTAAAACACTTTAAACTGGATGATTATCTTGGTATGTTAGTAGTTTGTTTTCTTTTTAGATGTTTGTATTGTGTTTTATTTAATTCATTTATTTTTGACTTTTGGATTTATGTGTTAGTTTGTAGCCGATCCTGTTTCTACACTTAGATTAAACACATGTTTTTGAATAAACCAAAGTTTCACACACTTTATTAGAGTTAAGAATCCGCTTCAGCTAAACGTCTTGCAGGATTATATGTCACTGTAGGCTCAGGCAACATTTGAAAATCTGCTTTTTAAGTCCTCTTTTGATTTTTGTCTAAAAACATGTACTCTGGTAGAAAATACTCCTCTTTATAGAGGATACAAGGAAGTTTCCATCTTAAATAAACGCTTTTACAACTTTGAGATGATCTTTATTTATGATTCTTATCAGCACTGACAGGAAAATGGAGTTAAAGAAGAACATCTAATAATCTGCTTTGGAAGGGTTTCAAGTATTATCTGAATCACACTATAAAACGAAAAGGACTAAAATGGACATTTTCCAATCAAGTTTTTGTCTTCAAATTGTTTTGGAGCTGTTAATTCATATTCCTAAAATCAAAGTACCTTCATAATTCTCTCTGATCTCAAAGATGGTGACCTGTAAACGGCGTGTACGGTACTTGTGTAACGCTTTTCTACCTTCCTTGAAGGCCCAAAGAGCTTTACAGTCACAAATCAATTCACACGCTGATGGCGCTCCGCTGCCGAACACTGGCGCCAACCGGAGGCAAGGTGGGGTTCAGTGTCTTGCCCAAGGACATATGGGCGAGCAAGGCGGGAATTGAACTTGCAATATTTTTGATCAGAGGTCGACCACCCTACCATTGCGCCACAGCCACCCTAAGTCCTCCTAAGCAACCAATACTCCTAACAATCGAGAAGCAAAGAACGATACCAATAATCATGTTTCATATAATTTTAATAAGACAGTCATTCCAGGTGTTGGAGAGGTCCAGAGAGCCTTTTCTAATGCAAATTTACGACGCCATTCCCCCTTTCTGAGTGCTTTATATCTTATTTAATGCACAAATGTGAAGTATATTAATGTGTTGGAAAAACATTTGAACCCAAATGGAAAGTTTCCCTCCGTTTTCTCCTGCAGGTCTTCAGTGCTGCTCCTAGCTCCTCTGCTCGCCGAGACAGACACGGCTCCACGCCGCGTTTCCAGGCCCTCCGGGTCAGCCGGAGCTCAGGGAACTGACGGCCTCTGCGCTCACTTCGGATGGATGGCAGAACAAGCGCCTGCCTTCCGAGTCCCCGGGACCCACATCCAGATTCTGACCTCCCCTGAGCAGTTCTACCAGGCCATGAAGGTCCGTGTCACTGACAGGTGCCGGTTGATCCTTTAAGTGTTTTTCACTGCTTTTTATCAATATAAATGTTGTGTTGTGATGAACCTTGGAATTTGAGATTCATTTTAAATGTAAAAAATCAAACTTTATTTGCATTTAAATGTTATTTAAGAAGCACCTGGGAGACGCAGTTTACTGAAATCTGTACCAAATACATGAAGTAGAAAATGAAGTAAAATGTGCAAACGAGATTTCTGAACCTAATGCTCATCTCAGGTACTTTAAGTATTTTTTGCCTTCCTTTTCCCCTCGTCCCCTTAGGCACACATCAAAACGGCGCAGAAGCGAGTGGTTATGGCATCGCTGTATTTAGGAACAGGTCGGATGGAGCAGGAACTGGTAAGAAAAGTTGCCTTTTTGGCAACTTTCAAGCGCTAACACCTCTATTCCAGGGCAGGTGAGAACATTGTAATGAAATAACTGATCAAAAAAACAAAAAAAATGAGTCAGACTTTCCTGAGAAGACCACAAGGCAATTTTTTCAGAACAAAAAATGTGTACGAAACCAAAAGCACAAAGACTGACCCTGAAATGCGAGGGCTTTATGGTTACAGAGAGGCCAGTGCTGGCATGTGACGACTTGCTGTTGCTAGTGCTTGGAAAGGCAAGTATAACAACATAAAACCAAAGCTAACCACAGTCTGGACCAGTGCTCATTCAGCTGTTTATTTCAGCTTTTTTTTTCCTCCTTTTGAAACAAAGCAGCAGGAGATGATAAAAAGGACACACAAGCTTTGGGTTCTTTAAAGGCCCACTCCAATGAAAATTGTGTTTTTGGTGTTTTTAAGATGTTCTTGTGGGTTTTTTCTCATGACGGAGGACATATATTAAGTAAATTGAGCTTAAAATTGCATTTCTGACTATTTCTTTTTTCAATATGTTATCAATCAGGAGCAGAAGGGAAGAAAAAAAAAGCAATTTGAAAAAGAGCTTCTTTTTGATGTAGAAAATACACATGGCGAGCCAAAATCTCCTCGCTCTACTCTAATCCTATTCATCCACTAGTAGACGACTAGATCCATGTACGCCTTTGTTTTCCTCATCTCAGCTGGAATCTGGCTCAAAACTGTACGGCTGGATAGCTCCAATATTGCTAGCCAATTTTGTTGCATCTGTAATACTAGGTTGGGGTTGTGAGGGCCTGTGAGCTAGCGGGAGAGCGTGCAAACAGATGGGCGAAGGCTTTAGTTCCAAAGTGGTTTGGACTCTGGTTCTCAACCACAGGTGCAATTCCAGTATTTTCTGCACTATAAGGCGCACCTATACACCTTAAATCTTTTCAAAAACTACCGTGTAACTTGTATTCTGGAGCTCCTTAATTATAGATTAACTGATACTGAAACTACATGCTGCAAACAATGTTGTGAGTGACAGGTATTGCACGGTAACGTGTAGCGTGTTAGAAACAAGTTGTAGAATGACTGCGAACACAGTTTAGAGTCTGACTGATGGGATCATCTCCAACTCTTTTGTCTCGCTAAAGCACCTTACATCGCCTCGATGTGCCTGAAAGACATACGTTTAAAAAAAAACCTATAATCCAGTGAGCCCTATAGTGGGGAAAAACATCAGCACAAATCCGTTTTCCGGACAAAACTGCATTTGCGTAACCGATGCTGCAGGAAAAGGCAGTAATCCCATAGTTGAATCTACATGTTTAACTTGACTGCACCACACCCACAGATTATTCTGTAACACTCATAAAACATAAAGGACATAAAAGGGACTTGGACAACGCATCTATGATAAGGCTTCCCGTCAGTTTAGAACTACATTTACGGTTTAAAGAATTAAAGCAACTTAGAAACATGAGTACAGTAAACAAAAGTAAGTAAACATCAATGTAACCCCCCACCAACACTTTCATATTAGTCATAAGTTTGCAAACACACAGTATGAGCTGTAGGAACATTCAGAACGGCAGAGCATATGAAGTGAGCTATAATAAAGATGGTTTTTCTCAGAATGTGGTGTAGTATCAGTAGAACAATTCATACCAGGATGTCAGTCACGCGTAGCAATGACTAAGGAAGCGTAGATCAAACTCGATGTTTCACTGGTTCCTGGAAAGCTTTAGTGAGTGACTTACGCAGAGTTGTTATTAATGGCTGAAAGGAGAAAAAAAAACACCACAGTGGGAGAATTCACTTTATCTCACAAAGTTGGTTACTAACAAATGTTAGTTTTTTGTAAAAATATTTTTTTTCCTCAATTTAAATTTTTGGACTCGAAGATTTACTAGCAGCTCTGGTTTTCTTAGTCATGAAATTCACACTAAATTATAAAAAAAAAAATCAAAAAAGAAAAATACTTTTGCAAATAACTCAAACACTGAGATTTTCTTTGCAGTTTTTTAAAGTTTTTCAATTATTCTGGCTGTTAAATTACATTGTTGTTCTCATGAATAAGTCCATCACTGTTAGAATTCCTCCTCACATTTACAGCATCACATTTGATACCCAGTGGGCAGTTTACTCCAGATTAGAAAGTCAAAGTGCTTTACTAGATATTATTGGATGGATTATGCAATGATCTGTAAGTTAATGTTATAAAAGTAACTTAAAGCATTACAAACTAAAACCCAAACTGTTCTCTCTGACTTCAGGCACAGAGAGAGAATAAGCCTGAAGTGAACTATTCTTGCGTGAAACTTCCTTGAAGGACTTGACATAGAATGATAAGAATGTTTAAGTTATGGGTCAGTTATGCAATGTTTAAGATACAGGGAAATAGTTGCTGTAATGGATCGATAAAACTTTATTATTGTGCATGTTGAGGTAAGATCATTTTAGGATTTTCAGAATATTAATCAAGACCCCCAAAATATTTCTAGGATGCAAAACTTTCATATCTTTTAATTTCGTCTAGCTTAGTTTATCTGCAGGATTTTTCTGTTGGTCACTGGCAGCCTTTTGGCTCATCCTCAGTCAAAATTCAACTATTGTGTTTGGATCATTTAGAAGTGGATTTTTGGAGGTTGACCCAGAAAACAGCTGCTTTTTACCCCTTAACAAAACTGTTATCATCCAAGAAGTATGAGAAATGAGAGGAACCTCAGAGCTTTTTATGGGAGAAGCTTTTACACATCTTAGCAGGGCTTTGCTTTCGTAGAGGTGCATTGTGGGAGAAGTCGGGTGGTGGCGCTTTCGTGTCAGAGGGGATATAAATGACGGCTTTTCCTGATAAAAAAACCTGCAGCGGCGCCCTCTGAACAGCTTCTGGCCTCTCCAGTGAGTCGGGCTTTCCCAGCTCTGGTAAACAAACAATAAAAAAATAAAATCTGTTTGAATTTGATTAATGCTGCCATCAGTTATCCGGGATTCCTTTCTCAGAAAGTTACAATGTGGAGCTGTAAAAAAAAAAGATGCAGGCTGTGCTGTGTCATTGTGGGACCAGAAATAAAAAACAATATATAGATATACTGTACATATATATTTTTTTTAACCTAATTTTTTGGATCCTGAAGATGAACTTCTGAAAACAATACAAAAAAGGAATAAAATGACTTAAATCGATTTAATCACACAATTTGGGAATAGTTGAGATCTTTCAGCGGCTTTTTTGATGTTAAAAAAAGCTACGTCACCGTGAACAGATGGAACCTGATGTGGGATTAAAACTAAAATACTTAATTCAAAATAGAGGAAACCCTGAGCTGTTTGTCAGATTGCAGCAGTTTTTACAGTTCCTGGCAGGACACTGTTCCACTGCATTCTTCTTTTGTTTCTTCTTTCAAAGTGTTGTCATTTCCTTGGCCACAGTTTCTGCACATTAGCAGGAGATCAATAGAAATTCGCCTCGTGGATGGAACTGTTTACAAGAAGTAAGCCCGTCCCCACTTCCCATCACCCATCTGTTTACTCTCTTCTGCTATCTGACAGCCCTTCACAACCTAACATTACCCAACAGATCTGAGCCAGATGCCAGCTCATGAAAGCTTTTCCAAGCCACAAAGAAGGTCTCCATTTTTTCATCTGCTCCTGATTCACAATGATTTGAATAACGAAATACTCTGAAATTCAATTTTGATCTTTAATTCTTTTAAATAAATGTCCTCCATCATCAAAAATAAATCCCACAAGAGATGTTAAAAACACCAAAAACATGATTTTCAGGTGCTTGGGTCTCAAAGGACACCTTTGATGTGTGCTAGCACACATTAATTGTTAGAAACTAACTTTAACCCATGTTTTCTTAAAAATAAAATGTTTATTTTACCACAAACCACAGAATCCATGTCTGATAACTCTTCTGTTACACGCATGTCACCGTGGGTTCTTATGGGTTAATAAACCTGTGCGGGCCGCTCCCAGTCTCTGGTGGCGCCAACAGTCTTATGGTTTCTGTTTTATCACACCCACATGTCTAAATGAACCGTTTAACATGGCTGTGAATGACACAAGTTACTTTTTAGATGGTTTTTAACTGTTTTGTATAAATCTGTCAGTTTAATGAAAAAATGCTCTGTCTCCGTTTTAGGTGGACTGCATAGAGGAAGCTCTGGAACGCTCAAAGGAAAACGCTCTAGCTCCTGGCCTAAAGGTCTCCATATTGCTGGACTACACCCGCGGGTCACGAGGTAGTCGCCTGTTTTTAATGAGATGTTCTTCACTCATCACCGTGCTTGCTGCTGGGTTTGCACATGTGAAGAATCGACAATAAAGTTGAGGTTTGACTTTTTTGCTGTGCAGGTCAGATCAACTCCAGGACCATGCTGCTGCCTCTGCTGCAGCGCTTCACGTCGCAGATGCGGGTGTCTCTGTACCACACCCCCGACCTGAGAGGCCTGCTGAGGCTGCTGGTCCCAGAGCGCTTCAACGAGACCATCGGAGTCCAGCATATCAAAGTTTACCTCTTTGACGACAGCGTTATCATTAGTGGGTACGCAAAGTTCTGACTAGCCGTGTGTCACTGTGACAGAAAACCAAATCAAAAAAGATAATTTTTTTGTTATCTGGTTGCGCCTCCCCAGAGGTCACAGATTTGTGCTGAAAAATAGTTAAGTTTACATCAATTTGAATTAAAATGTTTCTTTTCTTTTCGTGGAAGTAGAAATAATTACCTTGCAGAATAAAATCACATTGTAAGACACATAAACCGAACACAAAAAGCAACATTTACTTTTGTGTTTAATTTAAAGGAAGAATAAATGTAAACTAAGATCAACTTTAAAGTGGAAATGAACTAAATCTGTCTGATGCTGAAATGAGGATGCAAGATCTTCAAACCAAAGTAATAAAGAGTCCGTCGTGAAAGCTGCAGGTTTGTGCCACAAAAAAATACTCTGATTAAGCTCAATAGTCTTTTCGATCAGTTTATTCCAAATTGAGCTTGTAAAGTAAATTTCCGATAAACGGCGCACAGCAACTCGATTTATCCACAGTTAAACCTGACGCCTCCTAAGAATTCTCAGTCAGCTTCCAGGTTGTTTACCAGAATCTATGCTTTCAGAGAAACAGCTTTGGATGTGCCTTAAATGCAACAATCCGATGATGGAGCATTTTCACATGATGCGATTGCTTTCCTTCTTGGCAACAAAAGTTTATGACAAAATGGGGAAACAAATTTAGTTCAAGTTACCGGAAACAGAAGTCTAAGGTCATTAGTCATGTAGTCGAGAGCTGGTTGGTCAGCATAACTCCAGACTTGCATAATGAAATGATTGTAGGTCAAAAATTAAAACAATTTAAATGTAACCTACTAAAGAAGCCATTCTAAAAATATCTTTGTCTTTAGAGGCCTCAGGCTGCACGGTGGCACTCTTGCCTCACAGCAAGAAGGCCCCCAGTTCAAGTCCCGGCTGGGGGGCCTGCAACAGAACATTAATGGGGGGGCCTTTCCATGTTCTCCCCGTGCATGCGTTGGTTTTCTCCGGGGTCTCCGGCATCCTCCCACCGTCGAAAAACATGCTTCATAGGTTAATTGACAACTCTAAATTGTCCCTAGGTGTGAGTGGATTTGTAATATGTAGCCCTGCGACTTGTCAAGGGTGTCCCCTGCCTTTGCCCACAAAGGGCTGGGATAGGCTCCAGCAGCCCCGTGACCCCGAAAGGGACAAAACGGTGGAAAATGAATGAATGAATAGAGGCCTCCATTTTCTCTGTATTTTCTCTTTTTCAGGGCCAATCTGAGCGACTCGTACTTCACCAACAGACAGGATCGGTACGTCCTGCTGCAGAACTGCAGCGAGGTGGCAGACTTCTTCTCCGATCTGGTGGAGGCCGTGGGGGACGTCTCCCTGCAGCTTCGGCCTGACGACTCGGTCACCATGCTGGAGGGCTTGGTCCACCCGTACAAAGGTAGAAACCCGATCCGCTCCCGAGCGCGCACAGAGATGTTTGCTTGTTGTGACAGCGCACGGCTCCTGGAGCTCACCGACGGCATGCCGTCAGAGGCTGCCTGTCGTCGGGTGTTTCTTAATGGGCCTTGAAAGGTTAGACAGGCAGAGGGATGCTGGTCTGAGAGATGAGGATGGGGAGAGCTCTGCGGTTTGCTCAGCATGCAGCCGGATGCGAAGCTGTCAGGGTTTTGTGTACACACGGACTCACAGTCGTACAGTGTGTCTGTAACTGGAGCGCTGCCTAGCAGGATGTGAGCTAGAAGGATGAATGACATCATGTCTGCAGGACGGGGCCTGTGGAAACCAACGCCGGGAATAGAAAAGTGATGTTACAGTGTTTCTGGAAGAAGTGGGACACACAAACACACACACAGACTGACAAGGAAGCAGGTTGAAACCTTGGAGCACACATCCCTGCTGGACGACTTTAGCTTCTAACCTGATTAAAACTAATAAACTGAGAAGGGAAAAGCATCTTCATATGAAAACTCACTGTCGCCGAAACTTACAGGGCTCTGCATAAATGAGTTCACCCTCTTTTAAAAGTGCTAATTTAATCAGTAGCTCAATGAACAAAAGAAGCATTTCCAAACTTTCCACAAGGTTTAGTTGTATTGAACACCTCTGTAACTCCATAACAGGAAATTAAGGTTTAATGATCTAACTTGGATCACATAATCTTCAGTTTTACTTAAATTGGTTACAGCAAAAATGAATACACCTTGCAACAAAAACAACTACATCTAGTATTTTGTGTGAGCACCGTGAGTTTTAAGGATAGCACCAAGTCTTGTAGGCATGGAATGAACAAGTTGGTGACATAATGCAACATCGATCTTTTTCCATTCTTCAAGAAGATCCTCTTTTGGAGCCTGAATGCTGGATGGAGACGGTTGCTCAGCACGTTCTTCAGAATTCCCCACAGGTTCAGACTGGGTTCAGATCAGGAGACATCCTTGGTCTTTCAATCACCTTTCCCCTGTTCTTCAGAAATGCATGAGCAGCTTAGAAGTGTGTTTTGGATCGTCGTCGTGTTGAAAAAGTGCTCGACGACTAAGTGCATGAAGCAATGGCAGCTTCTTCTCCTTCAGTATCGAGCAGTACATTAAGTTCATGACAGCATCAATGAACTGCAGCTCCTCCACACCAGCAGCACTCATGCAGCCCCACATGAGGACACTGCCACCACCATGTTTCACTGTAGGCCCCAAGCTTTTTTCTTTGAAATCCTCACATTTGTGACGCCATACAGTTTTAAAACCATTAATTCCAGAAACGGGGATCTTTGCCTCTTCACTCCAGAATATTGAGTCCCAGTAGTCCTCATCTTCATCAGCATGGACCCTAGCAAATTCTAGGCGTGTTTTTTTTTTAGGAGAGGCTCCCTTCATGGACGAGTGTGCGCTGTATGGTGTCACGGGAAACAATCATTCCTCTTTGGCTTCTACTGCTTTAGCTTACTGCAGTGAACCTGCACGGCGATTTTCTTCAACCGTTCTCATCAGAAGACGCTCCTGTCCGGATGTTGGCTTCCGTGGAGATGGTTGCACTTCAATCTTTTTGCAATTTTTGCATCACTTTTTCTAGAGTGTTTTGAGTGACATGTAAACCTTTACTGATCTTCTTGTAGCCCTCACCTTTTTTTGAGCAAAGACATGATTTCCTTTCTCAGATTTTGTGACATTTTTTTTCCCCGTGGGGAGCCATTGCTGACCGCATGGAATGGGACGGGCGTTTCTTTGTTCAGAAAGGCCCTTTTCTAGTCACCTGTGTGCTGGACACCTCGTAACCCTTGTGCTATCCTAGGCACTTTAACATTGGGAGTTGGGTCATCTAGACCCACTAGACAGTGCTCTGAACCCTATTTTCTTCAATGATTTGTGATCTTCACTGGTGTCCATGGATTACATGAAATCTTTCCACCTTTATCCACCTTTGTCATGGTAGGGAGAACACGTCAATGTAAGGGTGGGGTCATCTAAGATAGCACAAGGGTTAAATGAATCATCAGACTCGCCTGTGGTTTAATTCCTGATAATTAGAATTTTGTAGTCTTAAGTTTGGCCTTTCTCCTAAGACAGTGACGGCTGTACTCATTTTGAATTAATTTGTTGGGAAAATCACTTTTTTGTGTGTACAAATGGACATCTTTTTTGCAATCTATGGCCCACCTTTGTAGGTGTATTGTGTAGTATTTCCCAGCAGGACGCTAAAGGTTTTCTGACAAATGTAGTGGGGGGAGGGGGGTCATTTATGCTGAGCATTGTATTTAGCTGATGTGACTTTTGTTTCATCATTATATGGAGATGTATGCTAGATAGCAGTATAAATGAGCTGCTCCAACAGCTATTTAAATGCACACCAACAGGTTATGGTTTTCTTTGCCAACTCAACTAATTCTTGTAAACGTCTGCAGTCTGGATCTGCAGAACGATTTTCTTGTTAAAGAGGTGACATTCCTCTCCACTGCCTCCTCGAGCATGCTCAATGCAGAGACTTTTTTTCTTTTTCTGTTTTGCACCCTGAGAGGAACTCCTTATATTGAATTTAAAGTGTGGGTGACATGGTCTATTTTAATAAGCCAAAATATAGTAAATAGTCTCTATTTCATGTTGCGATTGTTTTTAATATTTTTCGAAAAAGAATAAATAGCGAAAAACGCAATATAAACAACGAGGACGGCCGCCGGCTTCACGCATTCCGCCGACTTCGCGCCGCCATGTTTGTGACGTAACGAAAGGCAGACAACATGGCTAGCACCGATAGCGAAGCACAGAGTGATGCTACCGTCTCTATTAGCGATTTATCATCAGATGAACAGAAAGATGAAGAGGAAAGTTGCGGAGATTATCATGATGATGAGTCACTTTTGCAACCGTATCGATTCGAACCCTTTTGCGAAAGTGAGGAGGATATAGTATAGCAGAAAGTAGTAGGTCTAGTGATGCCGATGACGATAGCCAGCATGAAGATTCGGCTAGACTCCAGTAAGTCTAAAAAATGTATAAAATTAAATTACTCCACTTACCCTAAAATATACTCAAAATGTCCCCTTTTGGCCTAATCTAAACAAAGGTAAACACTGGTTTTCAACCCAATTTACAAAATAAATGTCACAAAATAAAAGTTTCCCAGATATTACTACTCTTTAGTTAACAAAGTCACTGTATACCATTAACAACTGCAGAACATTAACAGTTTTACCTGTTTGAACCAGTTTGAAACCTTTTCTCGTGCGCGCGCGCTCACACACACAGTTCAGTTTACTCACGGTACCGGCACCTCAAAAGCAAAAGAAAAAAAACGTTGCAGGCCTGTTGCTTCTCTTGCAAAACATTGAGTGCGTTGAAATACTCCAGCTGGATCCAAGGACAACAGAAAACACGACTACTTCGCCTCAATGTGATCCATCGTGATGCACACTAGCCTAGCTTAGCAGCCTCCGCTCCCGACCGACTCCAGCGCCGTCCT